>JAMZEH010000035.1:2445000-2810000 GCA_024699665.1 Ostrea denselamellosa | reverse complement strand
CATATGCGGCCTCTCAAACATTTGGATTGAGCACGAAAAACGCAATTTTAACCCTATGTGGATCAAAACAACTGTTAATCAAAAGCTACGAGATAAGTTTTTACAAAAGTGGCATAATGATGTAATAAATTCTTCTAAGGGAGTTATTTATAGAATTTTTAAGACAAATTTTGAATATGAAGAATATTTGACACTGTTACCAAGAAAATTACAAAGAATGTTTGTTAAATTTAGAACTACTAATCACCACCTAGCCTTTAAATAGGCAGATGGAATAATACTGAAAGAAATGAATGCTTTTGTACATTATGTAACTGTAATCAAATTGATGATGAATTTCATTACATTCTCGAATGTAAATCACTGTGCAAATTACATATTAAATACAGTATATTGTTCTGCTCCAAACACTAAAAAATTCTGTGAACTTATGTTCTCTAAAGATACCAAATCTATACGAAAGCTTTGTTTGTTTATAAAGCAAATCAACAATATTGTCTGTTCTCCAAACCTTTCATCTGTATGACCCCTGTTATTGTATATATGTAAATATGTTTCATGTACCATTGTTTGCGTCTAATAAACTGAACTGAACTAAGAAAATGTGGTGTGAAATATTACCGTATAAACAATCTGAAGTAATCACCGACCTCATTAGTACGACAAACAAAACAGTCAAACTACAAAAGACCCCCCCCCAGCTTTATACTGAGCTCCTGACACCCCCACCCCAACCTTATACTGACCTCCAGACACCCTAGCTTTTTACTGACCTCCACACACACACAATTTTACTGACCTCCACACACACACCTTTATACTGACCTCCACACACACCTTTATACTGACCTCCACACACACCTTTATACTGACCTCCACACACACACCTTTATACTGACCTCCACACACACACACACCTTTATACTGACCTCCACACACACACCCCTTTATACTGACTTCCACACACACACACATCCCTTTATACTGACTTCCACACACACACACACCCCTTTATACTGACCTCCACACACACACACACACCTTTATACTGACCTCCACACACACACACACACACACACCTTTATACTGACCTCCAGATACCGAGCTTTATACTGAAACAGTCAAACTACAAAAGACCCCCCCCCAGCTTTATACTGAGCTCCTGACACCCCCACCCCAACCTTATACTGACCTCCAGACACCCTAGCTTTTTACTGACCTCCACACATCAATGATCCCTTCACGCCAAAATCTGAGCCGACGAGAAGCATTAATATAAGTTGTAGAACTTGTTTGTTAATCCACGTAAAATAAATAAAGTTTCATTTAATTTACTATTGAAAATAATCGACGTCTGAAAGCCCCCCCCCCCCCCCTTTTGGTAATTATGTCACGTGATTTCTTCAGTCTGTCGAAGTTCATCAACTACCGAGCTGAAGATTCCTGTCCCATCCCGCTTTCCATGTACGTCACGATGCACACCTGGTTTTTTTGTTTGTTTGTTTGGTTTTTTTGTTTTGTTTTTGTTTTTTGGTTTTTTTTGTGATGATAAAATATACTTTTAAACTTTATTTTACGACGATTAGCAAACAAGTTCTACAACTTATATTAATTAATGCTTCTTGTCGGCATTGACGAGGAGTATCCGGACTGTCCTAGTGGGCGACCACAATTCCCTCTCACATACATTCACTGCCGATCCTGAGGATAAGACTCGGGTCGCAGCGGTGAGAGGCGTCTGCCTTTAACCATTACCCGGACACACTTTGATTCGTATACAGCACACTAAAGAGCTCCAATAAGTAAAATGTAATAAAAAGATGTCAACATTTGGTTTATCTAAAAATTGACGTGGTATTAAGACATTTAAAAAAAAATGTTACTCAATATGCAAATATATAGGACGCTAAGACGGAGATATATTCTTACTAAAAACGGAATGTTTCCTGAACGTGTAGTGTTTATTTTTCCCCATTAAAATAATTATGAACGCCCATGATGCAATCGTGCATGAATCTTTATCCCAGAGGAATTTTTATTTCCATTTTTATGATTAATTTCCCGGAATATTAGTTGTTCAATTCATAAAATGAGATGAAAAATCTTTTCGTGCAGAGTAAATTAATTCTACAAAGTATTTGAGATATGAGCAATTTACTATAAAAACTACAACTATCTTAAAGGGATAAACACCTCTGGGGGAAAATAGGGCATATATCTAAAATATATCTTGAAACATCGTATTCTCTTGAAATAACTATTGATCGAGTCTTGTAAACCTACGATACAAATATTGCAAAGTTATTGTTCATAATAATACTGAAAATTTATGATCCTAGCCCGTACGTCCTTGAAATATTCTAAATCAATTTGACCGAGCACCGTAACAACCCCCAACCGCGTTACTGCATGGGTACAAAATTTAGGTCATGTGCAGAATTCCGGAGCATGGGTTAGAAGAAGCACACCAAGATTTGTCATACGAGCAAGTTTGGTTTGTATATCAAGTGCCGCACCTAAGCTCTGTTCTCCATTAGATTCACTGAAGGGCTAGGTCAAAGGAAGTACCCGAACCAAGAGCTGCAAGAACCGTCCCAAAATATGTCATTGGTTGCTTTCATCTCACTGTTGGTAAGATGAGGAGAGACTTAGATAACACACCCAACCTTGAGTGTACGTTATGAAACATACAACAGATGGACGGACAAATGCATTTTGATTCTAGCATAACACTTCCTCCGAAAAATATATTTGTTGTGGTTGTACAATTTGATCGATTTCACATCACAGAATGCGGACCCGTGTAACTGGGGAGAAAGGGGAAGCTCACTCTTCCGATGTATATTTCAATATCTACATTAAATGTTGAGTATTTAACATCAAATGTGTATTTTTGTTTTTCAGGCATTTGATTGCCTCTTTCGCTTTATACTACGTATAAATATTCACCGACATCTCTATCACCCACATCTTAAGAGATTCAAAAACATTACAAGATTTTTCTTTATAGTGCTAAATGCATAAACTGCTTTAAAATAAATTGAAGGGGTCGTTAAAAGTGACTTTATGACATTTGAAGTAGAGTCGAGATGTTTAAGACCTATTCCAAAGAGCAACTGACATAGTTTAGTTGATATGTCCACACGTTTTACTGCCACTGACCTACTTAGTTCACCTGATCTCGTTAGCTGTTGTGTTTCTACGACTCTCTGCGCGAGGGAGGCGGAAGATTCTGGTGTACCTCAGTTCCCTATCCCTTAAGATCTATTAGTATTAGTCAATTAGTATTCAGTCTATCTCATTTTTGATTGACCGAGACAGGTCACGGTTTTCATGACTTATTTCCAAATAATGATATGTTTTATATCTGGGTAAAACATTGCACGCGTATCAAAGTCATTCTTTAATAAGATATTGAATGTCAAACATGGCTAGTGATGTAAAGGCATGCTTTTCATCTAAAGGCCCTGCCACACTGTAACGATTTTGAGATACGATAGCGTACGAATTCAAAAATCGCAGAAATTCAGGGCTTATCGTATCGCAGCAAATCGGCAAACACGGCGATTGTTTTGAGCATGTTCAAAGAAATTGTGGCCATAGTACGATTTTTTAGCAATCGTAGAACATCGCGCGACGCTCGCACTGGACTCGTGCACGTATTCGTAGTTAAATCTTCGACATTCGTAGGACACGCCATGAACTTCGTAGTACTTGTGACACTGCGAATGTCCTACGAGTCACCTCGAGTGTCCTACGAGTTATTGCGAGTATTACTCGAATAAATAGGAATGTAGTGCGATTTGATGTGAATACGACACTAAAACTTTTAATTGATAGCGAGTGGAGAACGAGTAATGAGTGATTGCACTACGAGTAGTTTTATCGTACTTGATTCGTAAATAGCCCTGTCTGTAGAAAAATCTCAAAACAGGCCTGGCGAATGATGGCGATTTTTAACTTTGAGCAATTTGCCGGAAATCGTAGTCTAAATCGTGACAATGTGACAAGGCTTTAGGCTGAGTACCGTGCTGTAATTCGGTACTTGTATTTAAAAAGTAAAACAGGCAAGAAAATACACGGCGAGTTAGCCTATGTTTATGGGTCTTCTGCACCATTTTATGCTCAGATTAAATTCTGGGTAGGGGAATTCAAACGCGGTAGAATGTCTTTAGAAGATAAGGCCAGATCTGGACACCCACTGGATGCCACCGACGAAGAAATTTGTAACAAAGTCCTTGATCTGGTATACTCTGATAGGCGAATTCAGGTAAAAGAAACAGCGCAGGCATTAGACATTTCACGTGGTAGCGTTTCAACAATCTTACATGATCGTTTAGGTGTGCGGAAGCCAAGAGCGGGTTTCCAAATCCCTTAGCGATGAGCAAATAGCAACCAGAGTATCAGTATGCAGCGCCTTGTTGAATCGTATTAGGTTAAAAAACGATTTTCTTTTTGCGTCTGGTGACTGTAGATGAGACTTAGATTCATTATTATGAGCCAGAGAAAAAAGTTCAGAGTCGTCAGTGAGTAGGACCGAGGTCTCAGAGGCCAAAAAAGTTCAAGACGCAACCATCTGCTGGCAAAGTGATGGCCACAGTATTTTGGGACGCAAAAGGCGTTATTGTATTGGACTTTTTACTCAAGAAAAGTACAATAACTGGAGTGTATAATGCAAACTTGCTAGACCAGCTGAGAACCGCCATCCGTGAAAAACGCCAAGGTAAATTCTCTAAAGGTGTTTGCTGCAACAGGACAACGCGAGTATCCACACTTGCAGTTGCAATGGATGCTGTAGAGCGAAACGGGTATGAATTAATACCACAATCTGCCTATTAGCTTGACCTAGTGCCTAACGATTTCTTCCTTTCCCAAACTTGTAAAAGGATACCCGTGGACGTCATTTCCGGTCTGACGAAGAAGTCGTGACAGCAGTTGAGGAGTGGGTCAATGGAAATGACCCTGACTTTTTCAGTTCTGGGCTGATGGCTCTTGAACGTCGTTGGTTTAAGTGCATCACACTTGAGTGCAATTACATAGAAAAAGAAGAGGTGGATCTCAACCGGAAATGAATTAGGCTGGTTACTTATTAACTCGCCTTCATGCTATTGTTTTGTCATATTTTATTTCTTGATAAATCAACAAGATATAAAAGCCTATAATTGGCAAAATATAAATAAAAAGGTGGAGATAAATAACAGTGATCAATCTCAAAACTCCTAATGGAGAATACAAAATTAAAATACCGGTCGCGGTATAGCTTAGTGGTACAGCATTCGCTTCCTAACCGGGAGGTCGTGATACAAGAGTGGGGCAAACACGGACCACTGGACATACCAGTGTAAGATATGCAAATGTAAAAGCAATTCCTTATGAGTTTTATGGTATTAATTAAATAAATAAATTGATGAATTGACATGAAGCATGTCAGACAGCATTTGACCCATTAATAGGGTGTGTTGTAAATTAGATGCAAATTAAATACAAAGAATAAATGTCTAGTTCTATGCATTATGGGGATATGTAATCAAAGGATAATGTTACGCAGTGGCCACGCCTCCCACAAATTACCTAGATTTTCATTCTTTAAATGATATTTACCAAAATAAGATAATATCCTGCTGCTCAGTAAATTATTTAAGATTTATTGGAAAATTCTGTGTCCTTTGGGATTGCATGGAGAAGTGTATCGTTGGCTGTTTTGTTATTTACATAAACTGTATAAAATTCTTAGAAGATGTGCATTACTGACATGTTCAATGTCATTAGGATTTAATTAATCAGTTCTGTTGATCAAATTTAACATTTTTTTTTAATGTTCCCTGGGGACATCGAACTAAATCCGAGACCTATCCATGACCGAGTTATGATATCATTCATTTACCACATGATTTTGATACAGCTTGCTTTCATTACGTCTTCACATGTAAATTATATACCCATACTAGAAAGCATCTTTTTGCTAAAATTACTACAAATTGATGATATAAATATGATCGGTACTCGTAGTTTGTTTTGGTATAATATTCCTTATCAGACGATGTAACCAAATCACTGTCACTGCCTCATTAAGGTTCGGAATAACAAAATATTGTACTATATCATCGTTATTATACTTCATTGTAACCTATTACTGAGTTTGAACAATGCGTGTTTGGATGACTTAATCAATTGATATCTTTTTTGAGATATAAATGGCACTGTATAATGTAGAGGATTTTTGAGAGGTAAGAACTAAATTGTATATCGAATGGTAAAGTTAACAATGTATAAATCGTAATCATTAATCCCCAAGCCATATACCAGTTTGAGTGTAGGGCAATACGGACCTCCGACAAAGCGAAGGTAGGATCAGGTGTCATGGAGGAGTAAGCATCCTCTGCTGACCGATCACACCCGCTTGAGCCCTTACAACAAAGCATCCGACCAATCCATTTGTATCATGTTCAATTCAGCTGTTCGAAATACTACTCTTGCTTCATGTTGACAGAATCCAGCTATGTCTGTAGCATCCACAACATTGATAGACCATACCGAACACAGACAGTGGACGATATAACATGATTTAAGATTTTAGATTAGCAACACCAACAAAATTCCCTGCTGCAATTTTGTAACTTAGTACATTTTATATTAATGAGTTCTCCCATTTTTTTTTTCTTTCACGACTAGCGTCACCAGTTTTAAAACATTTTGGTAAAAGAATGTGTAAACTGCAATAAAATACCTATTGATATCCGTCAGGTTATATATCCAAATAAGAAATGCCGTGGTTGTTAAAAACTATAATCAAGGAGTACTCTGTGGACGACTACAATCTGATTTTATATTATCCATGGCGCAATCAATACACAAAACATTAATATTTCGTGATATAGAGGGATTTTTTTATGTCAGGTTGACATGTCAGTGCTTTTATCGAAAAATCAAATACAGTGAAACAGCACAGGTAGATTACTGAGAAAACAGGTAAATGTTTCATTACGTACAGTTACACGACAGTTACGTGTGTAATCAGATGATATAAATACCACCACGTGATCTTTAAGTCTTTAATTTCAAAAGAATACCGTAACAATAACGAGTATTCTCGTTTCTATATCCTCTATTAAATAACAGAAAGAAATACCTAGTAAACAAAAATCCCCAATGCAAACGATGGACATTTAACAAAAGAAACAGGGAGTGTAAGAGGGTTATCAGCGATGTCACATGGTAACATATTAACCAGCTCCAAGCCATGTACATATGTCCACCACGTATACATACCTCACGATGTCCAAAATATTCATCGTGTAATCAAAGATTCCTTATGTAATCATATATTTCAGTGTTTAAGAGCTTGCGTTTAAGCTGACCTATTAATAGTCATCTTTTCTGCCTTTATCTGATCAACACTTGTCCGTTTAACGAGGCTTTTTAAAAATAACTTTAATCCATTTAGGAGGCATGAGTGTATATAAACTGATTGAATCGATTCGTTAAATGGGTCACTTTGCTGTTAAGCGTTATATTGATTGTGTTTTAGGAATCCATTATGAGAGTATAAAAATTGGCAATCCAATACCTCACAAATGAAACACAGTGTAAACATCTTATCGCTTGTAAACTCAAAATTAACATAAAAATGTATACAAAAATGTTTAACTTTTAAGTTTATAATCAGTTTGACTTCATGTACGGTAAATTATCGTAAACTATTCCGTAAAATTTCTCTTGTTTGCAAGTCTGCATAAAACAGAAGTCATTGGTACCGATCCAAGGCTAACTAACTAGTGTGGAACTTACTCAGGTATCTGCAGGTGAAATACGGAATAAATCTTACCTCTTTTCGATACGACTCCTTTAAATTCGCAAACGTTTATCTCTTCGCTTGATTTGTTCGTAAAATATCTGATCAACACTTTAATACATTTTTAAAGCTCCGAACATTAAAATGGATATTTTTCTTTTTCACTGGTTGACGTAGTTAATATAGTGTTTAGGCAGGTAACAAGTCACGTGACCACCTCTCAAACAAACCTTGTTTTATCGGGTCCTTGAAATGGATCATTGGTCATTGTTGCCAGAGCCGTCGGAAGGTATAGAATTCAATACTACTCAACCTGTCGTACATTATTCACGGAAAGAACAGGATTTTAAAGGTCTGCAGTACTACATATTAGTTCCTCTTTACTGTGTTCAAAGAAGAGATATTTAATTTGGTTTCCGTTTCACAAAGGCGGCCGTAGCTGGACGTAGAGCTTGGTTTGTTGGCTTGGGATGTTCTGTTGCAGTGTTCTGGTTCATAACGCACCAGCACCTGGCCACTGGTCCGTGTCCCCCGTCTGTATGTCAATGTATTTCCCCCCATCAAAATCAAAGCAGACTTAAAATGAGATTTTTCCCTATATAATCAATATTTGAGATTTTGTAGTTTGTCAAGTACTATCCCACTATCAATATAATCTTTTGATTGTATGATAGCTCTCGACTATTTAGACACTTAAGGATGGAAACTGACTACAGATTAAAAGAGAAAAACATCACATATTTTAAAACAATACAAGCTGTGATTGATGGTAAATGGATTGAAAATAAGAGAACAAAGAGAATAACATATTTGTGCTTGAGTATATCTAATCCCATAGAATCAGAGTGGATCTGAAGCAGTAAACCCGTCAAATCAGCACAAGATGTCGATTCATGAAAAATTGCCTTCCTGACAGTAATCTTCGATGTACATTGACCTTGGAGATCACCAGTTCGGAAGAAAAGTGTTAGATTTGTATACAATTTATCAAATATGCCAATTTTACAGAAAATTGAAAATTATCATTTCATGTGAGTGGTACATTTACGAAATTATTACAATAATCAAAGTCATTCATGACAGTAATATTTTGAAACAAACTAAATGTGTAGTTTTCATCTTCGTATAACCTCGATTTCAGCAACCCGAATATGTTCGGCAATCACCGTTCCCGTGTCCGAGCACACGGCGATTGCATCCGAGGCTATGGAGTTTTATACGAAATGCTCATATAGGTATGCTCTAGAGCAATATTCGTCCCGTGGGGATCATGGTTAGAATAGGTCCTCAGTACTTGTTAGTCGTAAGAGGCGATTAAATGGGGCGGTTCTTCAGATGAGATGGCAAAAACCGAGGCCCCGTGTCACAGTAAGTGTGGCACGATAAAAAGCCCTCCATGCTCAAAGGCCGTAAGCACCGAGCATACCCTAAATTTGCAGCCCTTCACCGGCAATGGTGACGTCTCCATATGAGTGAAAAAATTCTCGAGAGGGACAATGTTAAACAATTTACAACTAACTACATGTAACTAAGCAATATTTGCTTGTTCATTATGGGCGTCAAGCTTGCTCGAGAGCCTTCTAGCGATCATGCATTGCCACGGTTAGGTTGCTTATTCCACCTCTACCCCCCTCACCAGTGGCTGAGAGTTCATATTGTTAGTTTACATATATTGACCTTACAATTACAAATATATTTCATAGTGTCCAAAAACACAAAAACTATGTCCGGTTTTGTTTTCGGCAAAACGAAAGTAGCGTGTGCATCGCGAAGAAAATAACAGGTTGTTTCGCAAAGAAACCTAGGATAAGTAGCATTCATTGGGATTAAATCTTGTTCAGAATTCCTATAACCTTTCTACATATTACGTTGAACTTTTGAATTGTTAAGCATTATTGAAAACAGAGTTAATACCGTGTAATTGTTACATCATACATGAACAGAAGACATAACTTTAATGAACAAGTAATCTCACTCTGAAGAAGTGATATTCTTTTCAGTATATTTTGTCTACAATTTGAAGTTAATGATTATAGCCTTTGTAAAATAACTAGTCTTGAGGGGATACTATATAGCAAGAGGGGATACTATATAGCAAGAGGGGGTATGTACTTGTTAGGATAATGAACTTCATCCCAAGCTCTCCTCTTTTTTTTTCATTTTCATGGAAAAAACACATTTTGCTCACATTTTACACATGATTTTAGTGCTTTATGTATGTACCTGAAAATAAGGAAATGCCTCCTGCGGCACTCAAACATTTCTTCCACCTTCTCTAATTTCACCTGCCTCTGATTTTATGTAGAACCCTGATATAGATGATATTGCTCTCGACGCCTTTTTGGCCCTTCAGACCTTTGAATTTTTCATTAGCTCTTAAGAATTTTATTAGTTATACGGATAGGGATTAATTGATGCATACTTGGGTAGTTAAAAAATACCTTTGCTTAGTGTGCACTGCTTTACATCAAGTGGGCGACCCAGTGCTCATTATATGGTACCTTACCATTGGCTAAACAACGGATAACAATGCCAACACACTACTATAATTAAAACACGCCCCTGGAAGCAAGCGATACTATAAGCAAATATGCACAGAGTGAATACAACTTGCCACTAAAATTTCCCCCAAACCCATCTACACAGGATAGTGATTCTATCACACACCAAACACCCATCTACACAGGGCAGTGATTCTATCACACACCAAACACCCATCTACACAGGATAGTGATTCTATCACACACCAAACACCCATCTACACAGGATAGTGATTCTATCACACACCAAACACCCATCTACACAGGATAGTGATTCTATCACACACCAAACACCCATCTACACAGGATAGTGATTCTATCACACACCAAACACCCATCTACACAGGAGAGTGATTCTATCACACACCAAACACCCATCTACACAGGAGAGTGATTCTATCACACACCAAACACCCATCTACACAGGATAGTGATTCTATCACACACCAAACACCCATCTACACAGGATAGTGATTCTATCACACACCAAACACCCATCTACACAGGATAGTGATTCTATCACACACCAAACACCAATCTACACAGGGCAGTGATTTTATCACACACCAAACACCCATCTACACAGGAGAGTGATTCTATCACACACCAAACACCCATCTACACAGGATAGTGATTCTATCACACACCAAACACCCATCTACACAGGATAGTGATTCTTCACACACCAAACACCCATCTACACAGGATAGTGATTCTATCACACACCAAACACCCATCTACACAGGATAGTGATTCTATCACACACCAAACACCCATCTACACAGGATAGTGATTCTATCACACACCAAACACCCATCTACACAGGATAGTGATTCTATCACACACCAAACACCAATCTACACAGGGCAGTGATTTTATCACACACCAAACACCCATCTACACAGGAGAGTGATTCTATCACACACCAAACACCCATCTACACAGGATAGTGATTCTATCACACACCAAACACCCATCTACACAGGATAGTGATTCTATCACACACCAAACACCCATCTACACAGGATAGTGATTCTATCACATACCAAACACCCATCTACACAGGATAGTGATTCTATCACACACCAAACACCCATCTACACAGGATAGTGATTCTATCACACACCAAACACCCATCTACACAGGATAGTGATTCTATCACACACCAAACACCCATCTACACAGGATAGTGATTCTATCATTCGACAGGGGATGCTTACTCCTCCTAGGCACCTGATCCCAGCACCTCTGGTATGACCAGGGGCCCGTGTTTACCCATCTCTCTGATTTGTATTTTCTATAGGAATTACGAAATTGAATACCGTTAGTTATCTTGACCTTTTCATCTACACAGAATAGTGATTCTATCACATACCAAAACCTAGTCTATACAGAGTGATGATTGTATTACATGACCAAATCTATCTGCAGTGATTTCAGAACACAACCAGCACTCATTTACAGTGCAGGTTTCCATTTATAATCGAATTCTTCATTGTGTACATTGTGAATTATTTCCTATCGTTTGACAAATCTCATCTAGTATTTGGAACTCACTGACACAGAAAATCCAAGAAAAGTCGCTCTTTTCCATCTGTGTTATAATTGCTGAGAAAAATATGGTGTTCTAATCAGTTCAATCACTTTTCCACATTTTGGTAGAAGATGCAATAGAACAAACTGCGAGGGCAAGGTAAATTGCGAGACAAAGGCACAAAACAAATATCGCTCCTTTGCTATCGCCCGTTCACCTTCGATTGTAATCAGAAGTTGTCGATACGCATGCGTGAAACCATAAAGCTGTGGATAGAGATGTAGTAGAACCTTTGCCACAATGTTGAACATTTCGAAAATGTATCCATATACGGATCTGTAAATCTTTATTTATTAACTCACTACTTTTAAACCAATTAACTTCTCCACCATGTATAGGATCAGTTCATTAACATATATATATATATATATATATACAACGGATATATGGAAATATATTCATTTGTGCAAAAGAGATTCTCTTTATGCAAACAAATCAATATTTTATTCCAAAATTGTTTATAAATAGTAATATTCTTATGTCGTCAGTATTTAAGTTTGCCAGTTTACTTTCGGAAGGTCGGTAGTCTCTTCCCGGGTACATTGTATCTGGGTTTTCTCTTCCACTAATAAAAAACTGGACGCCACCAGATAATAAAAAATTGTTGAGTATGGCGGAAAACAACAATCAATCAATACACCAGAGTTAATTTTTTGCTCTAATCTATCTTGAATATGCGTATATCGACACTTTTTCACATAAGGAAGCGAAGGAGCAAAACTGCGAAGGTGTAATGGCGAAGGTATGATATTAGTTTCTTCGCCGTCGCACTGTCGCTTCTATGCTCTAAACGCACAGAAGCGAAAGAGGCTATGGCCTATTCCGAACGACATATTAAAACAATATTGGAAACAATGGCCAGTTGATAAGCTGTTAATAGCCATTTGCAAATTTCGTCTACGAAGCACCAAATATCACAGCCGTATTACATGCATATTGCCTTTCACATTTATAGTCGATTATAACTTTTGTTTTACTGTATGACACATGATGTTACAAGGCAGCATGGATAGAAATGACCTGGTCATCTGGATATCAAACGATCAAGTCTCAGAATGGGTAATCTAACTGATCACAATTTTACAGTGGGTACATTACACGGCAAATATTGCCCAAGCTGTATTGGGTATATTTACATGTATTACATGTTTTAACCTGTAATGGGCATACACATGTAAATATGTTCTAATTGTATGTACCGTGTCATCTGATCATTGTCTTGTTTATATTAATGAATGCTAAAATCCCTGATAAGACCACGCCATGATAAGAGTACATTATCATCAGATGTCTTGAGTATACGCGACAATAAAAATGTCCACTCTACTTAAACAGTTGTTTTCTAAGTACTTGATCATAACTAACACAGTGACTAGTGGAACTTTGCTTGGGCTTGGTGACGTCATAACACAAAACCTGGAGATTGAATATGCTTCCAGAATGGGGACGCTGCAGTTGTTCGACATCCACAGAACAGGTACTCAGTGAGCTCTAAGAAATCGTACGGCTTGAGCGTTCATTAATTATCGTTGCTTTCTTTCTTTGTATTACGCCCTCCCTTCGAGAATTTTTGGAATCGTACTGAGACGCCACCAGCTGCAGGTGCCACAGAATTTGATAAATGCATGGCGCTCTGAGCAACAGTTATGAGAGTTTCTCTTTGTGTCAACATCTGCCGTTATATGAAATCTCGGGTTTTAAGGTCTCGTCTGATTCTCACTTCTAAATGCCAAGCGTTTAGGGAAGGAGCTTTTGTTTGTTTGTTTGTTTGTTTGTTTATAGCCGCCTGAGCAATTTTTCAGCTATCCGGCGGCTGTCACCATTACCGGTGACAGGGCTGCAAATTTAGGCCTATGCTCGGCACTCAGGGCCTTTGAGCAGGGAGGGATCTTTATCGTGCCACACCTACTGCGACACGGGACCTCGGTTTATACGGTCTCATCCGAAAGACCGGCACCCACGTCCCACAGTGGGATTCGAACCCCCGACTCAAGGATCATCAGATCTTTGAGCCCGACGCTCTAACCACTGCGCCACGCGGGCGGCTTAGGGAAGGAGCAATCACTATTTATTTTTAGATCACTCCAGTCACTCTGGTGACTTTTTGCTATTAGTCGGCATCAATCGTCGTGCGTTAACAGTTTTAAAGATTTAACTTCTTCATAAATACCCTTTCCATTATTTTCAAATGTGGTATAAATTATCTTTGAGACAAGGACTCCTGCATCCCCGCGGGATCTCTAGGGGCGGGACAAAAACTGCCAAAATTTACTAATTTTCAAAAATTGCCTTCTCTACAACCACACATCTACAGGAAATACCAAATGTATAATCATGTAGAACAGGAAGGCTCCTACCAAACTTCATGATCCCCGGGGTAGAGATTTTGACTTCAGGGCTGGGTATATATATATATATATATATATATATATATATATATATATATATAGAGAGAGAGAGAGAGAGAGAGAGAGAGAGAGAGAGAGAGAGGTACAAGTCAAATAAAGAAGGGGGGTCAGTAGGGTCATATACAGTTAATGTCCATTACATTTAGTAAACTATTTGTATAATTTCACTGATACTAGGTAAAAGTAAAATAAATACTTTATATTGCATTTCAGGACCCCTGGGGTAAGGAGTCTGACTCTAGGGCAGGCCCAGAATAGCCACATGTTGTTTATATAACATACTAAGCATTGTGTAGAGTCTTTCATCAGCGTGGACACTTTTGGGGACTTTGTAATTTTAAGAACATATCTTGTTTTATACTGTTGCTGAATGTTAGAATTTAGCTTATATATACAGAACACGACAATTAATGTAGAATTTCGTAGCCCTTAAGGCTAGTGATACCTTTAACTTATAACTCAAGTCACCGATGAGACGTGTAGGCTTTCATTTGTTGGTGAAATACCACAGATTTAGACCTGATTTAGACTGATACCAAGCGCTTACTGTGGTAACAGTGAGGGTTCTTTAATGTACCGACGCCTGCTGCGACACGGAACCTCCGTTTTTAAGGTCATACTCAAAAGACTCATCACTTTTAATGGCATGAGCAGGGCTCGAACTCACAATATCCTGGTTACGTAGCGAACATTCGACCTCTGAGCTACCGCGATCGGTGAGCTAGTCGTATTAAAATGTGGATGTACACACTAGGGTGCCTGAATAGTGTTAACTTTAAGTGGTGCTTGTGAAAGAATAAATTTATCATCTAGAGGGTTAATTGATTGTCTATTGTTTAACGTCCCGCTAGAGAATTTTTCACTCATATGGAGACGTCACCATTGCCGGTGAAGGGCTGCAAAATTTAGGCCTATACTCGGCGCTTACGGTCTTTGAGCAGGGAGGGATCTTTAACGTGCCACACCTGCTGTGATACGGGACCTCGGTTTTTGCGGTCTCATCCGAAGGACCGCCCCATTTAGTTACCTCTTATGACTAGCAAGGGCTACTGAGGACCTATTCTAACACACCGGATCCCCACGGGACTTCAACTACAAGGCGTTTCAAAACTTTTAAAATTGTATTCTTGTACTCATCTTCTCTAAAAAAAAAACCCAAGGATTTATTTTTAAACTGCTATTTGTTTACATTGTAAGGTAGAATGTTTTTGATGGGATTGATGCTAGGTCCGTTCGGTCACATTTGGTACACCAAACTCGCTGACAAACTGGTTGTCGGATCGGGACCAAAAGTGGTACTGAAGAAAATAGGCGTGGATCAAATTATTTTCACTCCTATCATCACATGTCTATTCTTCGGTGGTAAGTAACTTGCATTCCTATCGGGGTTATTCATATTCTCTTTAGAGAAGTGGACAGGCAGAGCCTAAACTGGTACCCTGCTGACCTCGTTGCACCAATCAGCGGGGGAACAGTTTAGACACAGCCTACATCCATGTCTTTTCGCAAACCTTTATGATTTGAGTCTGGAAATTGTGTAAATGAAAGAACTGGTGACGGTTTATGCTTCGATCGACGTTTCAACTCAAACATGCATAAATAGATTTACATAACAGACAAGTTATTTCCCAACTTTAACATTAATAAATGCATCTGTCATAAGGAAATGTTCTCTGTGCTGGGTTTGAATTAAATAAAAATTCCGAAGTCGGAAAATTTTGAAAAAATAAACCGATTGATTAGTCCTGGTGTGGATGTTGCAAAATAACTTCCGAGGTTGTCAAAATTTTATAAGTATTCTTATAGCGTTATTTTTTTAGTGATTAGGACTTACAGTGACCTTACATAAATAAATACCACTAACCTTTTCCCTGGCGCCAATTCGAATAACCTACTGTGTCATAACAGTTTTTCGTTACGTTGAAGGTTCGATTTAACTTATCTGTGACGTCATAAACGCTTATATGTATTCTTGCGATATTTTCTCAAATGTGCAACAATGAAAAATTAAAACATTTAAACCAACAGCAACGAAATAAAAAATGTTTTCCAACAAACTGTAAATTCAAAACCAAATTTATTTGTTAATAGGTCTTACCTATGATATCAAATTAGGCGCTGACTAATTTTAAGTATTCTCATGACGTTATAGTACACATGTGTGGTCAGTAAACCACGTGGAAGGGCATATTGGCAATATTAGGTATTGACAGATTGATTGATTGTTTCTTGTTTTCAGCCATACTCAACAATATTTCAATTATCTGATGGCGTCCAGTTTTTTATTGGTGGAAGAGAGAACCCAGATACAATGTACTCGGGAAGAGACCACCGATCTTCCGAAAGTAAACTGGCAAACTTTCTCACTTATATCGGCGAGAGCTAGAATCGAACCCGCGCCGACTATATGCACTATTAGGTAAGTATGAAACATATAATATCGTTGAATATAGTATTGGTTTTAGCCAATGGAAATTTAAGGTTTTTTTTCAGAGGCAGGATAATGTTTAGCGTGGCATTGTGATGTTATTATGTGCTATTTAAGAAATAATTTGAAACATGCATGCGGATATGAACTGCGACGCTTTACGTCTACTTATTTCATGAAGTGCGTTATTGATTCATTAAGAGTATGCCGTTAATGTGCATACCCTCATGCATTTTTAAAAGTGAAATTTACTTTTTATGTCTACATTCTGTTTTCATTTCTGTCAGAGAATTCCCAGCTGTTAAAATAGTCGAACTATGTTTATTAAAATTCTTATCATTCATAAGGAATGGCGATCATTTCAAATGGTAAAAATACCAAAAATCAAAACTATTCTAAATGTAAATATTGATAATTAATGAACCACAACCAAGTTTTTCATAGCAAACTCATGTTGAAAATTAAATATGCATGTATTAGTGCTTTAAATCACCTGTAAGTTGATCCTCGTTTAACTTTAATTAGCGAATTTATTGCCCACGTAACGTACACAATGAATTTAATTAAATTCATTCGTGACGTTACAACGTAACACACGCACACCCTAAAAATAAATAAATAAATAAAATTAATAAAAGTAAAAACCAGAGACGGCACTAAGCATTTCAAGAAGTGATCCTCATACATTTCGTGGAAATCTTGCATCAAGAATGGGGGGGGGGGGGGGGGGTCCCCAGAGTCAATATGTATTTGCTCTGTTGTTCTGTCTACTGCATCATATACATTTATCATTCATCTTTCGATTAATGAAATAGTGATTTATTAAAGTCTTACAATATTGGTGATTTCAGGTATGGGGATCCTTGAAGGAAGGGGAGCCCAAGGCGCCACTAATGAAATCAAGAATAACTTCGTAGCAGTCTATTCAGTATGGATTATTTTTATCATAATTGTCTTCAAGAACGACCAACATTTCAATTGGCAACGATCTATAAAATACATGTTGCTGAGTTCTAAAGACTGGAAACGTTACATTTATGCAAAGAGATAACGTTTACTTCTAATGCCTCCCATTCTCTATGGTACCTGTAAGTTTACATAGACTGTATGTTTGTAGGTAGATTGTTGTGTCTGGCCGCCGATTCAGTATATCAACTTTCACTTCGTCCCTGCCAGATTCAGAAGCATATTCGTCTCATCAATGACGCTGTGCTGGAATACATTTCTGTCCTACATGAAGCACAGGGTAAAACATATTTCTCAGATTTGGAGTCGTTGATCCGGAAAAATGTCATTTCAGAGATGATCCTCTTTCTTTCAGAATATGACTTCACATTGATGGAGACACAAGAAACTTTTCCTGGCTAAAAATCCCGGACACGGGTCAGGGAATTAAGACAGACGTCGTTCCCAGTAGAAAAACTGCGAGTCAGTATTGTAGCAAATGTGAGCTAAAGTTGCTTCACATCTTCTGTTTTGTTGTTTCACGTCTCTCTCGCACTGCATTAATTACATCTATAGTTTTGATGTACATTGTATCTTGATTTTAAAGAAACGAAATAAAAATGTCAACTACTTTCTACATTTCATCTGAAGGAGCGGATCTTGAAATTATTGGATGGTCCAGTCACTTTACTTTCTTTTCACTAATTTATGGCTTTTAAACATCAATCAGACGGGTTAAGGTTATTGCCGTTAGTAGTTTTTGTCGTGGGTTGAGGGTTCAACAACATGCAAGTGGATTTTAATTGATAATTCACAAATCAACTGGCAAATTAAAGATATCATCAATTATTTGAGTTTATGTCAATTTGGAGCTCCACACTGGCTACCGCCACATTCCATAAAAACATCGGGGATCAAGGTCACATGATCAGATGATAGTTAGACGCCGGACGCCAAACCCGATCATGTCTTGGGGATCCTCAGTTCCCCTTGCATGTCGAAAGTGGCGACTAAATGTGTCGGTCCTTCTGATGAGACCGCAAAAACCGAGGCCCCGTGTCACAGCAGGTGTGGTACAATGAAGATCCTGCTCAAAGGCCGTAAGCGCCAAGTATAGATCTAAATTTTGCAGCCCTTCACCGGCATTGGCGACGTCTCCATAGGGGTGAAAAATTCTCGAGTGGGACTTTAAACAATATAAGACCAACCAAATCCGATCATAATGTGAAAAATATGAAATTTTACTTAATTTTGAATTCTTTAAATTTATCTTTTCCTGGCTACCAATATTTCTTTGTGTTGATGATTTTATCGTTCCAAGATATACACCCGAAACCAATCGTAACTATTCGTCTATTTCCGTCACCGCAAATACGGAAAAGGACGAGCGTGATCCGATCGATATATTTTTTTGTTTTTTACATTGGCGTCATAGATAGTTCATCGTCTTACTATTATGAATCGTGATAATAGTCTAACTAGTGTTGATGTTAATGGCTAATAACATTGATTTTCATTTAGTAGAAGAGGGTACTAATTAAACAGAATAAGCAGTTCTCTACAGGAGGCTGTATAGGTCTCGTGACACAGAATAGCGCATAAGCAGAGCTGACGTATGTACATGAAACTGAAAGTTCGAAGGAAAGCATCAAAATGAATTGTCTAAAGAAATTGACAGTAAAAACGTACTCGATTTCTTCCAATCAGCGCTGTATGGGGATACAGACCACTTGGCAGAGATCCATATCTATGATAAAATGGCCAGTTATGGCCCTTAACAAATCTTAAACTACACCCCAGAAAAAGGAAACAAGGTTGATAGAAATAGAGGAAGAATTTAAGCCATAGATTATCTAAAAAAAAAATGCTGTCAAGAAACACATGCATGGACCCCCGTTTAATTGAGTTGAAAGAAAAACTTTCCAAAAAGAACAGAATTACCAATGGAAGAAAATCCGCAAGGGGCGCGAGAATCAGAATCCATGAATACACTGATGGCTCATCTTCGAGAATGCATTGAAGCAACTTCGGCAGTATGTGTGGAAGATGAGACCGAGTCCTTGATCAGCAGTAAGAGGAAAATAGTTGTTTCCAGGACTCGAGGAATGGACAAGGGCATATATGCTGTGACTCGTGATTTCACAGCATTTCAAATGTATCATTAAATGACATGACTTAATTCGCAAAAATATAAACGATCAATCGGAATCCTCTAAAAAACCAACAAACAGTTGATATACTAGAAATTCACAGTCGGAATTGGAAACAAACAAAAGAAAGAACTACACTGAAGAAGGCGGGGCTTGTTACCGGGACTGATATGTTTTTGGTGACAAATCCTTCCGTGCAACCAGAGAAACTGAATGAACATGTAACAGAGGAGGGAACAAGGACCAGGAAGAGACAAATGATCCCACCACATCCTTCTACACCTTATGAACAGCAAGATCCACCACATCCTTCTACACCTTATGAACAGCAAGATCCACCACATCCTTCTACACCTTGTGAACAGCAAGATCCACCACATCCTTCTACACCGTGTGAACAGCAAGATCCACCACATCCCTCTACACCTTATCAACAGTATGATCCACCACATCCTTCTACACCGTGTGAACAGCGAGATCCACCACATCCTTCTGCACCTTATCAACAGCATGATCCACCACATCCTTCTACACCGTGTGAACAGCGAGATCCACCACATCCTTCTACACCGTGTGAACAGCGAGATCCACCACATCCTTCTACACCTTATGAACAGCATGATCCACCACATCCTTCTACACCTTATGAACAGCATGATCCACCACATCCTTCTACAGGGGGCCTCCGTGGCCGAGTGGTTAGAGCATCGGGCTCAAAATCACGAAGCCTCTCACCTCTGTCGGCGCGTGTTCGAATCTCGGCCGCAGCGTTATGTGAGCAAGTTTGCCAGTTTACTTGCGGAAGGTCGGTGGTCTCTTCCCAGGTACATTGTATCTGGGTTCTCTCCTCCACCAACAAAAACTGGACGCCACCAGATAACTGAAAAATTGTTGAGTGTGGCGGAAAGCAATAAATAATCAATCAATCAATCAATCATCCTTCTACACCTTATGAACAGCAAGATCCACCACATTCTTCTACACCTTATGAACAGCAAGATCCACCACATCCTTCTACTCCTTGTGAACAGCAAGATCCACCACATCCTTCCACATCTTATGAACAGCAAGATCCACCACATCCTTCTACACCTTATGAACAGCAAGATCCACCACATCCTTCTACACTTTGTGAACAGCAAGATCCACCACATCCTTCTACACCGTGTGAACAGCAAGATCCACCACATCCTTCTACACCGTGTAAACAGCAAGATCCACCACATCCTTCTACACCTTATGAACAGCAAGATCCACCACATCCTTCTACACCGTGTGAACAGCAAGATCCACCACATCCTTCTACATCGTGTGAACAGCAAGATCCACCACATCCTTCTACACCGTGTGAACAGCAAGATCCACCACATCCTTCCACACCATATGAACAGCAAGATCCACCACATCCTTCTACACCTTATGAACAACAAGATCTACCACATCCTTCTATACCTTATGAACAGCAAGATCCACCACATCCTTCTACACTTTGTGAACAGCAAGATCCACCACATCCTTCTACACTTTGTGAACAGCAAGATCCACCACATCCTTCCACACCATATGAACAGCAAGATCCACGACATCCTTCTACACCTTATGAACAACAAGATCTACCACATCCTTCTATACCTTATGAACAGCAAGATCCACCACATCCTTCTACACTTTGTGAACAGCAAGATCCACCACATCCTTCTACACTTTGTGAACAGCAAGATCCACCACATCCTTCCACACCATATGAACAGCAAGATCCACGACATCCTTCTACACCTTATGAACAACAAGATCTACCACATCCTTCTATACCTTATGAACAGCAAGATCCACCACATCCTTCTACACTTTGTGAACAGCAAGATCCACCACATCCTTCTACACCTAATGAACTCATTCTCAAAAAATTTAAGGACAAGTCGTTAGGTAGATAATGCAATAAAATGAACTCGCAGAAACAATCTGTGTCTTGACTTGGTTGATACCCTATCATTGTCGTGTACTGCAAATCAATATTCAATGGACGGCAACCGTACAGTGTATCTCAGATATATTCAAATGAAAAAAAAGTTTTTAAAACATTGAAAGTTGTTGTCACATGTTTCAGTTTAGGAACACCCTTACAATGGAGTTACACTACTGGAGCTGAACACTGGGTAGAATAATACAGTACCCGACGTATAATAGTTGGAGTACATATTTGTAACAGGCTTATAAGATATAAACTGATGTACAAAAGTGTGTTTGTTGAGGGGTATCGGTCTGCTTAGATCACTAGTAATGCAGGGGTCCCGGGTTCGATGTTTGATTGATATAAAGATTTTTCTCTCCCCCCCCCCCCTTGGAATCGTTGCTGCAATAGCTTAGTACAGCAAAATACGCTTATAACGAAATCAAGCTTATTGCGAAGTGATATTTATTCCCCAATGAGAGGAAAATGAAAATTGAATATAACGAAGTGTGATTATAACGAACTATTTTCGCTGGCCCTGGATGTTCGCTATAATCGTGTTTGATTGTATTTAAATGATCCATACACATGATCCGTATGTAATAAATGAGATTACATTATTCCTTGCCACAATCAGAATATGCTAACTCTAAACCAGAACTAGAAATATATCCCAGGTTAAAAAGTTATACAATTTAGAACGTCTGTCCGAGTCTTTTAGACATGCTTTATTGGATATTCATATAATGCATCAAATTAAAGCGACGTTTGGATTGTAAAATCTCATAATTGCAAACAAAACACCTGTTTTATCATTTCGGAAAAATAATTTTTTAAAAAATCATAAAATAATTGACAGCTTGTATAACTATTTCGATGGTGAAATCACACGAGGTGCTTAAACGAGCCAATAAATAAAATTTGGGTGTAATGGTTAGCAGGTATTGTTAAACCAATTCTCAAAAACAAAGGTGACCGATCGAAACCAGAAAACTACCGTCCAACAACACTATTAAGTTGTCTTGATAAGGTTTGCACTTCTGTTTTATGTAAACGTTTGGAATAATATGTAGAGACTTTGAACCGTATTAGTGAAAGTAAAACAGGTTTTAGAAAGTGATATTCTACTCTAGACAATATATTAACTTTGTATTTTCTTAGGAAATATTGTCATGTTCAACAAAAAGAAACTTTTATGTGATTTCGTCGATTTTAAACAGGCTTTTGTGTGGAGGAATGGAGGAATGGACTATGGTATAAGTGTTTATTTAATAGTATTAAAGGCAAGCGTTTTACATTTATTAGAAACATGCAAGGGGCCTCCGTGGCCGAATGGTTAAAGCATTGCGCTGAAAATCACAAGGCCTCTCACCTCTAGTCGGCACGGGTTCGAATCCCGCTCGCGCCGATATATGTGAGAAAGTTTGCCAGTTTACTTTCGGAAGGTCGGTGGTCTCTTCCCGGATATATTGTATCTGGGTTCTCTCCTCCACCTACAAAATCTGGACGCCACCAGATAACTGAAAAATTGTTGAGTGTGGCGGAAAACAAACAAACAAGCAAGACAGAGTTAAATCCTTGGTATCCATTAATGGTCAGTTGTCTAGTTTTTAACTGCATTGTCGGGGTCCGTCAAGGTGAAAATCTTTCTTCTCCTTTGTTCTCACTGTACACAAATGATTTAGAAGAGTTTCTTGCTAATGAAAAAGTGCGTGTACTTTTATTAATTCAAGTATTTCAAACACTGTTGAAAATCAATTTTCACTTTATTCAAAACATTTCATTTTATTCTATGCCAACGATGCAGTTATTTCAGAGCTTGCGGACGGTTTACAGTGCCCTGAATGAGTTTCATTCTTATTGTATTCAAGGGAAATGAAATGTCAACGTTGATAAAGCGAAAATCGTGGGATTTTATCTAAAGGTCCATCTGCAAAAATACATTTTACTTTAATGACAAGTTTATCGAAATTGTGGAAGAGATTAATTATCTGGACATAATATTTTCCCGGCTCGGATCATTTTGTAATGAAAAAAAAACATTCATGTGAGCAAGCCCAAAAGGCCATTTATGGGGTGATACGCAAAATTAGACAATTTAATTTACCAGCAGAATGTCAACTTGATTTCTTCAAGGTTGTTACATCTGTACTTAGATTTGGGGTTTTGAAAATCTCGACATTATTGAGTGTATCCACTTAAAATTTTTAAAATACATTTTCAATTCGAAAGTTCCCAATTTCCAAGTTACATGGTCTGTGGAGAAACGGGTCGTTCCCTTTATGTGTAACTATATGTAACAGTGTAAACAAGAATGATATCTCACTGCGCAAAACTACTTTTTAAGTCCAGATAGTACGAACTGTTTGTATTCTATACAAGTATTTAGTATTTGCATGATCAATTTTGTAAAAAAAAAAAAAAACAAAAAAAAACCAAAAAACCAAAAAAAAACCAACCTTATTTATATTTATATTAATTGGTTAAAAACTACTGCTGAACTACGTCTTAAAGATCAGAGTGAAATCTGTGAGTCAGCTAAGGGTCAAATTTACGGTATTTTCAAAAGAGAACGTGGATTTAAAAAATATCTAAATGTACTACCTAAAAAAACCCAACCAAGAATGATATTTATTAAATTCAGAACTGTAAATCAGCGACTCCCAGTCGAGACTGGAAGAGGCATGGTGTGACACTCATAAACATGAGAAACTTTGCTATATCTGTAACCTGGGTCATACAGCTGATGAATATCATATCTCGAGTGTCAATTTTTCGAAGCATGGCGGGAAATTTTCTGTATAAAATTATTGTTACAAACCAAACTTTTACAAATTTTATGAATTACTGTCATCTGCGGACTCCGAGATACTTACCAAATTGTGTAGTTTCATATCTAAAATATATGACCAAATCTGCCCCCCCCCCCCGGCTATGATTCATTGTATTCATCTAAACTCACTCTGCTCTTTTCAAGTGTACCTTGTATATTGTGTTTATTTGTCTATATTGTATATTATTGATTGATTGGTTATTGTTTTCCGTCACACTCAAGAATTTTTCAGTTATCTGGTGGCCTCCAGTCTTTTATTGGCGAAAGAGAGAAACCAGATACAATGTACCTGGGAAGAGACCACCGACCTTCCGAAAGTAAACTGGCAAACTTACTCACATACGAGGGCTGTTCGATGTGTAATGTGTATTGTACTGCTTTGCACGATTTCGTGGATGGTGATACTCTTGAATAGCTTTATTCAATACCTTTCCAATGGTGTACACACGAACCTTCAGCTCCATATAGTTTTAAACTTATAGTCTTTTCAATAGAATCAGTCATTGACCACTGTTGTAAAGATGGTTGGGAAACGGGTTGAGAATATTGAAGAAATTGGAGCTTATACAAAAATTCGCACAAAACTCGTTCATTCGGAAATGCAAATTTTTATTGAATTGGGGGAAGTTTATGGGTCTGATAAGGTATCTTATGAGTCCGTTTGTAGGTGGAGAAAGAAATTTCTGACTGGAACAGTGTCCGTCCAAGATGCAGCAAAATCTGGCCAACCTGTGACTGTAACAGACAAAGCAAATGTCTCAAAAGTCAGGGAATTAATTCAAAGTGATGGCAGGTACACGATATGTGATATTGCCAAAGCTGTTGGCATATCGCTATCGTGGTTGCATTTCATTTTGAAGCGTATTTTGAAAGTACTAAAGATTTCTGCCAGATGGATATCGTATATGTTGACAGATGACCAAAAACGGGTACGAGTACAAACCGCTAAGCAGTTGCTCAAAATATTTCCCAAATTCAATCATAGACAATTTGCAAACATTGTTACTGGGGACGAAACATAGGTTCACTATTTCGAAACAGTAAAAAAAAAATGGAAACAAAATATGGCTAATTAAACACGGCAGAAGGCGTGTAGTTGCCAAAAGAACCATAAGCACAACGAAGGTTCTTTATTTTTCTCATGTGATAGTATAGACGTACAAATTCCAGTGCTGAATGATAAAAGAGTTACAGATCAGTATTACCGAGACATTATACTAAAGCAGCTCAAGATATACTACCATAAACGACGCCCTATGTCAGGATTTAAGCATGTTCGTCAAATACATAATTATGCTCCATCACATACATCTGAGCTTGTGAAGCAATTTTTGAAGTCGGAGGTTACCGTCTTGCCACACCCACCATACTCTCCAGATCTAGTCCCATGCGACGTTTTCCTTTTTCCAAAACTTAAAAAGTTCTTATCTGGTCGTTGTTACAAGTCCCGACAAGCCCTTGGCTCAGCCATCAGTCAGTGCCTCAGAGGTCTACCTAAATCACCGTACGGTGACGTATTTCAGAAATGGATTCAGAGATTGTATTTCAAACAGCGTAGAATACTTCATTTCACCATTTGAGTCGAATGAATTTAAGATATCTTACAATACACATCGAACAACCCCTCGTATATCGACGCGAGCGAGAATCGAACCCGCGCCGACTAGAGGTGAGAGGCCTTGTGACTTTGAGCGCGATGTCCTAACCACTCGGCCAAGGAGGTCCATTATTGGATAGATAGAACCTTATGTACCATAAAATGATGTGAGAAAATAAAGTAAAACTAAAAACTGAAAAAAGAGCCACTTTAACTGAACAAATTATACGTTTATTACTAAATACAGACATGGTTTTGCAAATCAATGATCGAGTGGGATGAGTTTTGGTTTTAAATATCTTTCTAATAACACAGCAACTATACCTAGAATTTAAATATGTGCAATGGTTTAGAATGGTTATCAATATTGTATATTTGGAGTTGTGTGTATACCCCCAAAGGGTTCATTGTATAGTAGCTCGGAAGCCTTTGATGAAATCTCGAGAGAGAGGAAAGATGTATGCATCTTATGATGCTGTTTGTCTGATTGGAGATTTTATCTCCAATATTGCTGACGAAGATGGTTGTTTTCAAGTAAACGATTTTTCAAAGTATGAAATCCATCTATATGATTTGGATATAGATTATCTTACAGACATAAGTTAGATGAGATGATTGTCAGTCGAAAACGGAAAACATTTAACAAAATGAAAAACAATTGCGGGAACTATCTTTTGCGAATCCAATAGGATGATTTCACTAGAGTGAGAGCACGCGTTATAAATTATTTGTATTTCTTCTGCTGGAATGTTGAAACATATGAAGAATTTTTCAAGCGCTAGATTTTTGTGTCTCTATTCAGATATTAATTTATATAACTTTCAAGTTGTGAATTTGGGCTAAAAGCATTTGAACAATCTGTTTATCACCCCGAGAGAGTGGTAATTATGTTGATAAAATCACATCATGGTCGCATGAAAAATCACATGAATTTATACAAAATATAAATATTGATGTTATTAATGATATGTTGAGAAATCTTGAAAATATTCAGAACACAAATGTATGTAAAGATATTGTTGATAAAATGTTTAGCAATTCGGCAGAAATTATGTTAGAGTATACCAAAATGACTTGGTATCAAAACTAGTGTAAATAGCAACGAACATGAAAATCTACAGAAGAGCCAATGGGTTGTTCAAAAAATTTAGTTTTTCAAAGAACGAGTGCCGTGTTGCTGAAAGAATAGTTAGAAAATTATAAGATTGTAGCACAAAAAATTACCTAAAAAAAAAAAAAAAGCGAAATTTACGTAATTCTAACCTTAAAGAGTACTGGAAAATCATAAATAATAAATCATGTAGCGGTTGCTATAGTAGTATTACAGACTTTTACATTTGCTTTAAACCTGTGACGTAAATATTGGCTGGTTTTATGTTTCGCAGTTTGAAGAAAGTTTATTAAGTTGAGTGATTAAACAAATACATCATGTCATAATTCTCGTCTTAAATAGTACAAGGTCGGAGAATCTACTTTCGTTTTTAAAGTTTACCTTATCATCTGTAGTAAGTAATTTTATTTGACGATACATCAAAAGTGCTAAAAATGGCAAATTTCACATTTATTGGTTCACAAATTCATAGTAAATAGGATAATAAAAATATTAACATTTGTTCTATAAATACTTTCGTAGATTTGGGGTGGGTGGGTTATAATATGAATATGTTCAAAAGCACCTGTGAATGGAAAAGAATTAAATCAATCTAAAACAAAATTTATAAAGAAGTTTAATCCTGTCATGCACAGGAATTTTGCTTGCTGGCTTGATTATATATTGTTTGCCGTCCCGCTCGAGAATTTTTCATTCATATGGAGACGTCTCCATTGCTAGGGAAGGCCTTTGAGCAGGGAGGGATCTTTATCGTGCCACGCCTCGTTTTTTGCTGGTCTCATCCGAAGGACCACCCCATTTAGTCGCCTCTTATGACAAGCAACGGGTACTGAGGACCTATTCTAACCCGGGTCCCCACGGGGCTATTTTTTTTTTTATGTTATCTATTTTTTGAATTATATTATTCTATTTTATTTATTTATTTATTGGAAAAGTTATCGCCAACACAAATTACAAAACCCAGAGCAGCGAAGCACTTAGTCTTAAGAAAGGACAAGTCATGAAACAAATAATGGGGGACAGCGATCAGACTTCGAGTGGTAACAGAGTATTATTGCATGTGACAACAGATCATAGACTTTGTAAGCTATCCTGTTGTGCTTTTAAATAGCTAATGATGTCTAGGAAACAAGCACCTGTACAATAGATCGACCGTTATCATTAGATTGTATGATACACGAAAGAACTGTTACAATCATTACACATAAAATACAAATGTTTTATTGTAAGTATAAGTATCATCAGTGTATCATTTTTAAATATTTATTTCTACTTTATTTATAACAGTCAGTCATTTCATGAAACTATATCCATATGGTATACTGTAAACATTTCTTCCACACGAAAAAAACCCACCCCAGTTTGTTCAAACAAATGGGGGGGGGGGGGGGGGGTTATGGGCATATGAAGTGCCACATTAATATAAACTCAAATAACTGAAGATATCTTATGAAAATGCCATGATAACTAACAGTATACAATCTCGAAAATCCTATAGAAAATACAAATCAGAGAGATGACAAACACGGACCCCTGGTCATACCAGAGGTGGGATCAGGTGCCTAGGAGGAGTAAGCATCCCCTGTCTACTGGTCACACCCGCCTTGAGCCCTACATCCCGAATCAGGTAAACGAAGCAATCCGTAGTCAGAATCAGCGTGTTAAGAAAGGTCTAACAATTGGTATAACACACATTAGACAGCATTTGACGTAATGGAAGGTTGTACTGTCAAAGTAGATCGTTATAACAACCAAAGAATTTGCGAGATGCTGACTTTAAACGAGACTGTACAAATCCCTGTCTTGTTCTTGCGTATCGAATCAGTTAGGAGATATAAACATCATATGCAGGTAATGATGGAATATTGTCACATAGATAAGGGAATTTGACGATGGAGAAATTGAAATCATCCCGTTTGTCACTAAGGTGAGTTGTTAGTTTGCCGCCAGCATCTATAAAATATCTAAGTACGGAGCAGATGTGGAAGACTCTGTGGTGTCTTTTATTTCAAATTCACTGGCATATATCGAATTCACATATGATTAAAATGATCATTGTTAATAGATAAAATGTGTCGATATATCTAAATGTTGAATTGATGGCCACAGCAAGAGATTTTTTTTCTTCTCATGTAGAAGCTTTTGAATGAATTCTGCTTCATAAGAATATAAAAACAGGTCAGCTAACAAAGGAGCACAATTCGTGCCCATGGGAATTCCAACACACTGTTGGAAGACCTGATCACCAAAGAATACTAAGATATTGTCAATGAGGAACTCTAGTATCTTTTTAATATCAACTTCAGTTTACTTGTGTGTGGAGTCAGAGTGGTGTTTAACAAAATAATTTTTGTGATGACCGATCACTAGATATGAATATTTTCTTTTACCATTTTTGTTGATGAAGCAACAGTCTATGGTGTCTCAAAGTCTAGTCTTTAATTATCATGAGGTATGGTTGTGTAAAATGTTGTAAAATCATACATTTTCATGTTGTTAATTTGAGAAGAGTTTTGTGATTTCAAATTCAGTAAAGTTCTTTAGAATTTTTAAGAAACCACATTTGATTTACACCACTTCTCACGTATGTAGTGGCATAGTATGTTTGAAGTTTCCCTTTCACAACAGTTAATATTTTTGTAAGAAGCAAAGATAGGGGCTTGGTAGAACATTTTCTGGATCAAAGCAATGTATCTTTGTAACGATTTTTGTGGAGTTTGGGGATCCATTATAGGTACCATAACTCATTCATCTGACTGGGATATTAAACGGAAGCAATGATTTTGAAGAATTTCATCTTTTGAAAGGGCAGTCGGAGTATAAGTGTGGAATTAATGTCAAGTTCGTTTAGAATGCAGTTGTAATAATGAGCCTTACAAATACAAATGTTGTTGCAAGCTTTACTAAACTCAAAAGGACAGATGGTACACATTTTTGTTTTGACATGTTTGATACGGGATTTTAATATTCCTCTTACACTTTTTATCCATTCTGACAAGGTATCAAATTCTTTTTCAGATTTAGCCCATTGTCTGGCATAACCTCTGACAAAATTCATAACAGAGATGAATTCTGATGCCAATTGAAAAAATGAGGTTCTCTGAATTTAGGACCTTTTAAAATAAGTGATTTTAGGTCTTCACTTTTAACTATATCAACATTACCAGTAATGACATGTCCAGCTGTTAAAAGACGATGAAGAACAAGAACACGTAGGTGGGTTGAGTATAAGATGGTCTATATTGAGGCACTGCAAAGTTTGTAGTTAAAAGGTTTGGATGCAATAGTGGAAGTATAGCTGTAGGAAATACAAGGTATAGACTTGAACTTGAAATACTCTGAAATACAAGATTGAACTTTTTTATGACGAAAAATGTTGCTTATGTTGACGACATCAATTTCTTTGTTAGTAAATTTGAGTTTAAGGAATTAGTGGCTAGATTCAGAAGCAACATCATCCAAAACCTGTGGTGGTTTAAAGAGTCTGTGATGGACAATATCCATAATCATAGAATTCAGTCTATATTCTGATGTAGAAAAATCCATATATGGACTAGTTTTGGTTTCTCCAAATTGTGTATTCAAAACTCTCAATGCAACAGAGTACAGTTTTGTGTGAATATGATGTGGACCTAATTGTCCGTTGATGTAAGGTAAAAGCGAGTCAAGTGTGACGTTGTGTATACTAAGTCTTTTACATACATCAGAGTCCATGACTGCGTTTACGTCTATGTGTATTAAAAAAATGTCCCATCACATTCACATTATTTCCTCGTGGACCAGTCAAATTTCCGACATTGGCTATATTATCCATGTGGAAAAGCAGTGCCTAGAGATTCAATCCAGTGATCTTCTCATTCTCTACGGAAAGGGGTACTTAAAGGAGGATTGTTTGTATGATGGCAATTTTTTTTCCAGAATTTTGACCCTTGTGGACAAGATGGAATGGTCTTGGGAATTAAAATGTTTGTAGAGAATTTGAAGATACCATCAATTCAATTATTAAGTGCAATGATTGAATTCATCGATTAAATTATTGTGCACAATACCTGAATTGATGTGCACATTAATTGAATTATTGCTCTTTTCAATTGAAATATATCGCACACCAATTCAATTGTTGATATCATCAGTTCATTTGAAGAGAGCAACAATTCAATAATAGCACTCATCAATCAGGAGACTAATTAATGTTATTAACAATTCAATTAATGTGTGCAATAATTCAGAATTGAAGATATTAATCATTTGAAAAGATCTGCAATCGAATTATTGTGCAATAAAATTCTTTGAGTTTATGTTAATTTGGTGCTCCATATGACAAGACCATAACATCTATTACAATATGATTAAATAATTCTTGTCATACACTTAATAAATCAAAAAAGAAGATGGATTGGGGGGGGGGGGGGGGGGGGGGGGGGGGGGGTGTGCTGTTAAGCCAGAAAAAAAGCAATTTATGTGCACTGCATATGATGACAACCACCAGTGTTCCTTGAAACAGAATATTAAAAAGGAACACTAAATCGTCATAATGGCCCGCCCTCTTCGCAACCAAGCATTTTGGTCCACTCCCCACAGGAGAGTCCTTTGGCTTGCAAATCAAAATGGCTGACTTCCTTTTACACATGAATGGAAATATAAATATCAGCAATATTTGTCTATTCCATTAGATTTACCTGCCTTGCCGAATAGCTCAGTAGAAAAACGCTCATTGTCCTGGCATTGCTGGCTTCTTTACCATGTCAACGTCACATATTACATCACTGAAATTGTTTCATAATGATCTGCACACTTGCAGTTTGCGTACATTGCGGGAATGAGATGGCATATTGCTGTTTGACATTCAAGAAATGTGGACATTTCTTAGTTCATTTATGCAACTATGAAGTCCTGATTAAGATTTAAATGAAACAATTCAAAACTGTTTATTTTGTATTGTTGTATTGATCACAAAAAGGGACATGGATTATGGAAAAGAAGCAAAACTGACTTCACATCTGTCTTAAAGTGTAAAAATATTGCTTGATAAAGGGTAAATATCAATGATTTTATCATGATAAAGGTTTTCTGCTCATTAACACGACCAGAGTCTATTAAAACTGACAGGAATGGATTATCAATTGTCCAGCATCCCGGGACATGAGTTGCTAGTTTTAGTTGAAGAATTGCTTGCCTATTCATATTCAAATGGATGTTTGCATTGATCACTGTGAGGCCTTATACAAGAAGGTTTGTCATCTTCCTTCTTTATAAAAATTGTTCTTTATACGTTCTTCGACTCTTTCATTAGAAAACAAACAAATGAAGTGCTTTTGTGCTTTTCTGTACATTATAGAGAGGTTTAGCTATGTTACAGTAATTTTATTTCAATTTAGCTACAAATGACTGGAGCACAGCTTGTGACTTCGAGTATGCAAACAGATATGCATAAGTCGGCTATTATGACGATGTATTATACCTCCGTATACACTTCAGAAAATGTCCTTTTATGACTAAGACTTATCCTATTGGAAAACTCATCTGAAGTCAAATGGAGCCATTTTTCATGCAAGTTTCATTATCAACAAGATATGTATGTGAAACACTGATGCCCCCATATGACAGCAAAGTAATTCTGGTGTCCATAGACAGGAATACACACGTGAATAAGAAATCCCTATCACTAACCATTCAAAAGATCTAGCCAAGGTTAAAGGTTTTTGAGAATAGGTCAAACCCAAAGGTCAAAGTCAGGAGGTCAAACATTTTGCTACCTGAAGAAAGGTCTTGTCACAAGGAATACACATGTGCAATATGAAATCCATATCACTAACCATTCAAAAGTTATGGACAGGTTAATTTTTTGTGGACAAACAGACAGATGGTCCAGCATAAAAATATGATATTGTATTCTACATTAATGAAAAACATGGTATGGGCGAATGTCTTTAAACTTCTCACAATCAACATGAGTAACATTTTTTTTTCAAAGGAACAGGTGATTTGGAGTATCTACCTGATTCCATGTGTACTAGGTGTATGTTTACCTTAAACACCAACCAGGTGATAAGAGTGAATAACCTTATTTTCTGTAATCACCATGATTTTCAATACACTCTTTATGAAAAAATTATTTCCGCAAGGCATGCCCATTGAACCAAAAATTAAATTAAAATATAATTTCAGTCAGAAGGAAGAGAGATTTTTTAGAATATCGATTTCACGGTATGACTTATATCCAGATGGATTTACATACATGTATTTGAATGAATATTTATCCATTTTGTTTTTTTTAATTATCTCTCCATTTATATTAATAAAAATCTTGTCTAGTTTAATGACCTTTTCATTTTCACACTAAAAAAAAAAGTTGTCTATATTTCACTTTCACAACCTTCTTATTTATCAATAACTACAAATCTTGTCTTCTTTTCATTTATACTAAAATCTTTTCTGATTCAATTACCTTTTCATTTATACTAAAATCTTTTCTGATTCAATTACCTTTTCATTTATACTAAAACATGCTTCTTGTTTGATTACCGTTTCATTTATACTAATAAATTCTCCGATACACGGTATGAGTATGCGCTGTACACCGGTATCATTTTCCAACATTACTGAATAATAAAAATCCCCTTCAGACAATCACTGTAGATATTTATATCATGTAAATTACTAGTAATTTAAAAAGATCGCAACTTAGCACCACGACTGTCACTGTACACTGTTGTTCATTGGTCAGTTGTAAATTCCTGATGTTGTGAAATTGTTATGTGTACACTGACTAATACAGAATTACATTTGAGGTCCGTCGGATGGGACATTAAAGGTGCCCCGTGTCAAGGATTACAACCCCCTTGACACGAAAAAGATTGTTTCCTTGATTTTTGAAAAAGAGCAGGATCACTGGGAAACTTCAACTTTCACCATATTTCACTTATTTCACTTAACCGCCGTAAAATGGCTGAAATATTGCCAACTCAGCATAAAACCCCAATCAATCAATCAGAATTACATTTAGACTTCAAAATAGAATTTAGCTTAGGCCAAAAAAAAAAATGTTTGTTTCCTGTTACCTGACCTATCGGAACTCATAGCTGCCAACATGGATTTTTTCTAATAAAATTTGAAATGAAAATCCTTTCTAAATGAGAATTTGTTTTAATTCTGATCTTGATTAGCTTATGAATTAAACAAAATGGCGGCTCCCATTAGCATGGGAGCTATCCTGGTACTGTGATTAACATTCAAAGACTGCAGTCATGTACAGTGAGAACGCAGTGACTATATCATTTCTAGTACTTTCTTAGATGTTTATTATCAATAGCACAAAGCTGGACCTCTGTTTTAAAGGTCATATCTGATAGACCCTGAATTCTCACTTCTAAATGCCGAGCGTTTGGAGAAGGAGCCATTGCTACTCATGTTTGTGTCCCAGGTTTGGCCATGGCACGAGCGGGTCTCAGCCTCCTAACCTTCTGCATACAAAGCAATTGTTTTACCATTGCAAGGACATTACACCTGTGATGCAAGGTCTGATTTCTTAACTTTTAGGTCTGAAATTGTGATTTTGAAGAATGAGGTAAAACCTGTGGTTTCCTTTTTGACAGGCCAACTTCCAATTTTACTTTAGGCTGCCACCCCCCTAAACTTTGAAAAACTAGGATTAAATTTGTTATCTGTAATAACTACAGATTGTGCTGAGACAGAACACTCTATCATGCACAAAAAGCACAGCACACATACTGCAATGACCAAGAAATTTCACATGGGAAACAAAGATGCATATTCTACAGGTTCGACATCCTCCTAACAAATTGTAAATACAATCAAAATCTCATGTATAAATACTTCATACACATACATCTGTAGCATACAATCAAATTGACCATAATCACAAATAATTTGTAACTAGCAGAACTACATTAAATAACTGTCAACAGCACGGTAAAACAGGAGTCACTTATACACAGTGTACTGTAGTGGTTCAATCTTCGTGGATAGAAATTCGTGGACCTTTGGCCAAATTTCATTGGAATATTTCCCTGTGAATTCTTCTAGGATTCCTAAGTTTCTGTAATGGATTAGGCATTACTACATTATGTACTGATATTCTCTCACCAGAGGGTGGGACCCAAGTTTCACCTACACCTCTGTCAACACTTCTGTACAAGATCCTTGTGCAACTTTCAATATTCAATTTTTTGTTTTTCAACATAAAAACAATATATTCATATGATAAGTATGATAAGAACAATAGTTGTTTTCAATCTGATCACGTGGATTCCTCGTACTATTTCCCTAAACTTCAGACTACGATGTGAATACACATCAATTCCAAATGAAAATAAAGATGCACTGTGAGCACTGCCCATTAAGAATAACCCCACTCATCCCAATATCTGCCAAACCCATAGGGTGTTCCTTTGACTTTTTGATCCCAAGATTGGTAGGGATCATTTTCGCCCTATGGGTAGTCCATATGTGTGACACAGTGACTCTAGGTGAAAAGGAGAACACATAAGAGCCTAGAAACCATTTTGCTATTTCAATGTCCAGTACACTTGACCTTTGACCTTTTGACCCTAAAATCAATAGGGATCATCTTCATGCCATGGATAGTCTATATGTGTGATATGGTGATTCTAAGTGAAAAGGATACATTTTTGTTATTTTCCTCTCATAGGAGAGTAGATATCATTTTCCAATAAGCGTAAATTCATTATAAACATGTTTGTTACAAGTGGGTTTTTTTTTTACTGATTTCAAATGGTAAAGAAAACTTATTTGTGGAATAACAGAAAAGATGGACAAATTCAAATGCATCTCCAGTCATCATATTTTTATATCTATGTCTCTAATAAACATAATTCAGGAAAACCAAACAAGCACATATTTTTGACTGAAAACCTTAATCTTTCAGCTTCCTATTTATTACTTTACAAACATCACACAAAATAGTCTTTCTTTTCACTGGATCACATGCTTTCTATAGCCATCATTTCTATTGTTTATAATGTGATTAAAGAGGCACTACAGCTCATTTTGCTCAAAAATCATAAAATGACAATTTTCCCACAGCTTTCTCTACTTTTGTTGTAAAGTTAAATGTATAAACTTGTGAAAATAACACATTTCTAAAGTTAAAATTCTCATTTTAAATGCAAAAATTAATAGTTTTTGAAGGCCCTCTTTTAAATACATTGAGCCTTCTCCTGCTGCATTTCTGCTGATATTGTTGCACTCTGCGAATGGTTATCTATTGTGATATCCCTTAAAGAGACATTGCAGCTCATTTTGCTCAAAAACCATAAAATGACAACTTTTCCAGATCTTTCTCTACTTTTGTTGCATAGTTGAATGTATAAACTTTACAAAAATAACACATTTCTAAAGTTGAAAATTCTCATTTAAATGCAAAAATTGACAGTTTTTTAAGGCCCTTTTCTTAACAACATTGACACTTCCTCTTTCGGTCTTCAGACACATGTGCACAGAGGGTAAACAATCCAGTGAGAGGACGCGTACAATGGCTAAACCCAGAATTTTGACAGATTATGCGAGAAAAGGCTTAAAACAGAACAAGATAGAACTAAAATTTACATGGGGATATTACTATGACCCTCTAGCTACAAGACACATATGCAGGGCTTTAAAAGTAAGTGCTATTTTTATCAAAACATGCGGTGTATTCTTTAAAAAACCCATTATTTTGTTAATAGGGACATGAAAAGGTTTCCGTTATAATAATGATTTATAATTACTTAATTATAAGAAGCAGGAAATAATCCCATACTCTTTAAGCGAGTGTGGACCCCTTTAATGGGTATTTAAATAAGTTTCTACACAACACGTGTATAGTCATTCTGAATCACGTGATGTAAAATGTCTGAGTCAGCATGAAGAAACCACTGGATTCCGAATGACTTTCAAAGCACAGTAGAGAGCAAATTAATGCATTCCTAATGTTCAAAATTGTCAGTATCATTGTGCTTTTTATTATTTTGTTGATACCTATTTTAAAAAACACTCAATTAAAACGTGGAAAATGAGCTGTAGTGTCTCTTTAAGTATCATGTGGTGTTGGTGTGAGTTAAGCTTGTTTAATGCACCCTCTGGTGAGAGAATGATGCACTGAAAGCTATAACTACCAAACCTGTGTATCTCTATCAGTTATTCATACATGTAGTTCTGGCTAAATTTACATTTTCTGTAGGAATATCTTAAAATTTTAGAAAAATATTGAATTGATGTGACTGTTCAAAACACATGACATTGTAAAGTACCAACTTGGGTTGAAAAGCTTTAAGGACATACACAATATTTCTCAACAAAAAACAGATTGTATATCAATTTTTCTGACATTTAACATACCATTTACTTGCATCTATCTTGTTTTCATGGTATATTACCAGGTTTGTTTTAGAGTTAGTATATTCATAGTCCCTGGTTTTGGCAAGTAAAACTTAAAGTAAGATCTTATGAATTACAGTAAATTGTATAAATGGACATTACTGTAGCAAAGAAGGAGAGAATTTTTTTTTGGAACAAATGGGTATCGAACCTAGGACCACTGCATTATTAGATAGGTGATTTAACAACTGAGCTACCCAGTCCAATATACGAAGTATGGCAATATTACTACAGTAAAAGATTTAAACCTATTTAACCTATTTAAGAACTCGTACAAAAGAACTCCTCATATCAGGGAGATGAAAAAATAATTTTGGACCAAATGTCAAAAATGCCATGTATATCCTTACACTGGGGATAACAAAATTACGCTGGTGATCTAATTGTCCATGTGGTGAAAACAGTATACTGCTAATCAGAATATACGCACCTGTAGAAGTCTAGTACAGGCTGTGTGTGTTTTTGATAGGTCTCCAGTCTCTTCTTGACAGTTTCTGGTTTATCATCATCTCTTTGTATTAAATCTTCACCAGTGATGTCATCTTTACCCTAAAAAAAACAACAATTAACAGAAACTACTACAGCATATGTTTCATGTTTTGAAGAATAGGTTGGTGCAGAGTATTAAGCAACGGTCATTTTACTGGGAAGGGAGGGGATGGTGAACAGGAGAGGAGGTGTCAATTTCTCCCTCCTGTATATTCTGATCACATGGGACCTGGTTCCACAAATCTGAATCTTTAAAATCTTTCCCAGTGGGTCTTTCATCTGTTCTGGAGTTGACTTTCCTGAAGGGATTGTCGAAACATTTACATTTTATGTGACTTTATACTTATCAGGGTTAGGCTTAACCCTCAGCTTATCAAAAATGCAATGCTCCTTTCTTGGATTAGAAGAGCCACATGTATGCAAGATAATAAATTACTTACCAAGATTTTCGGGGGATTGAACTCTGTGTTGTAAATTCTGCCACTGACGGCATGTGTCCACCTGCCTGTCAGTCTCTGCATAATGATTTCAAAGGGAACATTAAGGTTTATCACAACATCAGCTGGTTCTTCAGTGTGTAAGGCCTCCGCCTGTGGCACAGTCCTTGGAAAACCTTCAACAAATTCCATACCACATCACAAGTCATTAGTTAAAAGCTATTGGATGTAAACAATACAAAAACTTTTAAAAATTTCAATTTTTAGTTTTTCTTGAAATGGACTTACCATCAAGAAGCCAACTACTGTGCTTCAGTTTCTGTATGTCATTTAGAATAAGCTGAAGCATAACCTTGTCAGGTACAAGTTGACCTTGATCAATGAATTCTTTGGCTTGTAAACCTTCCTCTGTCAAGAAAAATACAATTCAGAGAGATGGGCAAACACAGATCACTGGACATACCAGAGTTGGGATCAGGTGCCTAGGATATCAAGGCTTTTGAAATACCTAAAGTGTCTCTGTCAAGAAAAATGTTGGAGAAAGTTCAAAACCACTGTCTACTTAGTATAAATGTTAAGTAATTCTAAGTACACATGTATTGCTGTCTGAACCTTTAAATGATTCTTGAGAATGACCGACATTGCAAATGTCAGAGGACTAAATGCTGAATGGGCCATGATGTTCCCTGGTTATGTCGAAATGTGAACTTAAATATTTACACTATTTCCAACCTCTACACAGAATGTCAGGTCTTCACACACGATGTTGAAGTGTATTATGACTCGAGATTAAAATTATTCATAACTGTTAATCAAAACTTCTCAGTGGTCCATTTCAGTTACTATGTTTAAATACCAAAATGGCAACAGCAGAACCAATACAGTAAAACTAAGCATCTGGCAGGCAACAAAATCACCAGGCTACAAGAGGAGAAAAATCTAACGACTGTCTTACTTCTAAACAACAAGGGTCAAAACTCACTGAAATCTGAGGTTGCCATTCAGGCAATCTCGCTGGGCTAAAAATTAGGTTGCCAGCGACATTTTTAACTTGCCCAACAATTTGCTGGGACACAATATTGGAAATTCTATACTAATTATAAAATTCATAACCATTCTGAACCTGGATGAAGCTAGAAACCACAGACTCCCTGCTTATACAAATGCAATAAACTTAACAAAGAGATCAAATATATGCAGTTTGAACTACTTTGACAACACAATAACTGCTATTGAAAGGTGAAATTACAGGTTATCAGTCAGACAAATTGTATTAATTTTAAGTCGATAGTTGCTGGTTGAATTTTGAGCCCTGAGTGCTACAAAGAAAATTATATATCAAATATGAATAAAGACAATTACAACATTTAAAATGAAATAAACATACCACCATATGATTTATGACTGAAGGTAATATTTTGCTCATTACTCTGATTTGATTGATTGGCAGATTGGAAATTGTCCTCAATGGCCCTTCAAGAAGACTTTATTATATACTATATACACAATAGTCAAATTTTTTCAAGCAAGCTTGGTGCCAATGATTCAGACATTCTATAGATAGGGTCTTTTGTATTTGAACTGTTTAATGTGAAATTTGGTGAGTTATTTGGCAAAGTGTATAAAAAGCGTATATTTGTCAGAATAACCCTTATCAAAGCAAAACTCAAAAGTTTTATAGTACATCAGGAGGGAGACAGAGAGACATGGTCTCTCTTAAACAGTGCCTTTATAGATAAAACAAGTTGCTGCCCTTTAAACAAGGACTGAAATATGTGGACCACATTACAGACCTACCAGACCTTACAGTTCAAATTCAACATGGGATTAAGGTATTACACGTTAATGATATAAATCTGGCAAAATGTTTGGTGCCACACAAACTCAGTTTGGTGCCACTTCACAAATGATTTCAACGATGTGATATTACCTCTTTTGTTGAGTGTTGCGGAGGTGAACACATTGTCACATAACTATAAATAAATTAGACTTCACTAAAAACCATACAGAACAATGTCATTTTTAATCCTCTTGAAAACTGTTTATGAAACAATGCCAATCCTGATAAATATGTACTTTTGCATACATGTGCAAATTGCTTCCCCCAAAGTCACATTCTACCCTGTTGGGTTCCTATCTATAAATAGATGTTGCATCATCAAGCTCCAGTGAAATTAATGCATAAGTTGGTTTTGCCCCTTTAGCATCTGTATTAACCTTGCTTTACATTTTCTTCATGAACCTCAGGGTCCAAGCCACTACAATCCTGCACCAACTCAGTCTGTAGCATTACTGTTTACATTAGCTTGTATAAATTACTTTCACAAGACAAAGTTCACAAATATTCTCCACGATATATGGCTTGGCTGTCATACACGTAGATGGACTGACCCATGTACATGTCTTTGATCGTCATTCAAATATCAATTAAGCATTTTTGTGCGTCATGAATAGTATGCTGGTGTGAAGTATCTGACTACTGCAGTTTATATGTATTTTCAGTAATGAAATATAAATCTTATATCATTCAAAAACTAGCAAGCCAGTGGTCGATATATTTTCAGCAACAAAATCTTGGTCACATTCTAGTAGTATTAGCATACTTGTCTTGTTAAGAATCTGGGTTCTCAAAAGGTCACCACTTGATAAGTGTTTCATGTTAAAATCTTTTATAATTCTCGATGATATCGTGCCCTTTCCTGATCCTGGAGGACCCATTATTATTGTTCTTAACGTTTTTGAAATCATTGTTACTTTAGTTGAAATAATTAGACAGTAAATAAATAAAACTTTCATAAAACGTCAACGAGATCTACAAAATGAAACCGAAAGTATAAGTATAACTCGTACCTAAAATACTCTTTATATAACCAAATGTTTAATAAAACATTATAATATGGTGTCATTATTCAATACAATAAATTACCAGATTAAGAAACCATAATTTATTCGTTTTAAGAACATAATTCGTCTTTTAGTGATTTGAAGGTGCAAATGCGACTTTGAAGTGTACGTTTTGTTTAAAAAAAAATCTGGCGGTAGGTGGTAGTCGCGAAATTTTAAAATTACTTTAAACACACAAAAAATTTTAAGAAGCTCTAGTCAGGTTTAAAATTATTGATCATTCTGAAATTTCACAAATTTATTAACCATTCCGAGTAATTTTTGTGATTTTACTCCAGGTGTAAATTTCGACAATTGGTGACTGATTTATGATAACAGGTTCAAAACACGCAACACGAGGGAACACATGCGACAAAGCTGAAAAAGGTTTGTATGTTTCTGTCCGTAACGTTATGGTGAACTTGTTTATTTCGTCATTTTAATGAATAATGAGGTCATTATTGCGTTATATATCTCTTATAATATTTTCTTTGAAAATTCAAAAGTTCTAACCACAAACGTTTGTTTCATTATTGAACTTTAAAGTTGTCAATTTCATTTTCATTCTCGAATTTCCTGTATATAAACAGACGAATTAAAAGTGAAATAATGCTTGTTGTTCAAACTACCATTTGACTAGGCCTCTACATAAAGCACAATTTTTATTTTGATAGGCCAATGAAATACGAAATGGAAGATTCATCATTTGAGGAAGAACCAATACGAGCAAGAAGGCGTCCACCGCGAAGTAAGAGTAGAAAACAGTCCGGCATTAGGGGTAATCCCGAGGGAGACAGTCTATATCATAAACAGCAAAACAAGATAGTAGCCCCACCTAACACAGACAATGATGACTCGTTTGAAGTACAGTCACCAAGGAAACGAAAACAAGATGTGACAGAAATGATCGAGAAAAGACATATGATGAAAAAAAAGAAATCTATGTATAGTGATACAGACCTGTCATCATTGGACGTTACAGACACACCAGATACACTGAGTCAAATAAGTGCCATCGCACCCGTGTCAGATATGTCCATGATGACAACATTTCGAAATCCAAGAGGTCGACATGACATGACATGGGAAAAAGCAGTGCAGAAAGCCAGAGGACAACCAGATGGTGCAGAAAGGTCATTCAACAGGAAGAAGAGTAGTAAGGTCATGATTCAAAACAGACCAGAGGTAATTAGAGAGGTGGCAGAGGGACTGGAGTCCGACAAATCAGTAGAAAACATTCCAGCAGTAGCTAACATACCAGAGGAAAAACCACAGCCACTGGAAAGGAGAAAATCTATCAAGGTACACTAAGTGAATTATGAATTCAAAAACGTTAGTTAAAGCCAACACACATGTATATAAACCAATACTTAAAATTCCTGTTAACTTTTAAATGTGCCTTTCTAGAATATGTATGCAGTATTTTCTGTAGTTTTTCTGTCACTGAGATCCGTCAAACCAAAACATGGGGCTTAGTCCAAAAATACTTCTTTGTTATATCTATGTATCGTGGACAAAAAAAGTTATGGATCGTGGGCATTTTGGTTTGATAAAGTTTTTGGGAGAAACTTTTAGTGAAATACTACATATACATGATTGATAAGACATTTTGTGGCTTGAATCCTGTTCACTGTATGCTTCTTCACAATTTGCACGTGCCCATGAGTCACATGATAAAAATGTGGTACACTTTGGGTAGTTATGTAAGGCAGACCATTGGTCAGCAGACACTACTATGTTACAGTCACTCCGTGCCACAACACAACACCAAGACTGCTACATCATAATGTTGGCCCGAAGACAGCGTTTTCAACCTGCTCCAAGACTGACTTGTCAGTTTTATATTGCCACAGGCCTGCACATTACTTCCCAGACTTCAAGCTTGTATATCGAATGGTGAAGTAAACAATGTGTAAATCTTAATCATAAATCCCCAAGACATATACAAGTTCAAGTGTAGGGCAACACGGACCTCCGACAAAGCGAAAGTAGGATCAGGTGCCATGGAGGAGTAAGCATCCTCTGCTGACCGGTCACACCCGCCATGAGTCCTTATTCCGATTTAGGGATTATCCATAGTCAAAGTTAGTATGAAAAATGACAGTCTAACTAAGGGTATGAAACAAAACATTCAACATATGTCCCAGAGACACTTTGTAATCGCAAACAAGGTCATTATAGCGACTGTAAAATTTGCGAAATGATGACTTCAAACAAGATTCGTTATAACCCTGCAACGTCAACTTTTTTGTCAGTAGTTGACCTGACCTTAAAAAATTCTCATACGCATACGCGTATCCCAGACTTCTCCCACATCATCCACAAGGATACATGGAATTCACACGTCAACATGTGAATTGGGATATATGACGGGAACTGGTACTGTTCACAGATGAGTGCTGTCTGGACTTCCACGATGGTCGTAGGCATGTGCTGAGAAAGGTCAGACAGAGATACAGCCAGGCATTGCTGAACACAATCAGTTAGGGTAGCTCTGTGATGATTTTAGGTGGTATCTTTCTGGTGGGTCACACTGACATGGTAGCCATCAGGAACAGCGCACTAACTACTCTCAGATACAGGGTTGAACATTTTCACCCAGTTGTCAGGTTGTTTGCAGTTGCAATCAGGCCAAATTTCATTCTGATGGACAATAACACCCATCCCCATTGTGCTCATGTGGTGCAGAAGAATCTACAGAGGGAATGGTGTGGCCTGCTGTCTCACTAGACCTGAATTCCATCGAGCATGTGTGGGATCAATAAACCACAGACTTTGGATGACCTTGAAAACTCACTGAGAGAGGAATGGAACAACCTCCCACAACAGAACATTGTGAATCTCATGACGAGTATGCAGCGCCGATGTCAGGCTGTTCTGAGAGCAAACGGAGGTCACACCGAGTATTGATGAAACTGAGTCAATTTTGGACATGTTCTATAAAGTTCTAATTGTCTTCCATGCCAGATTTCTTCATGTCATTCAGTTACATATTGTTTTGTGCACTATAACCTCCCCAAAAAATCAATAAATGAAATTGAGATTTCTGATCAAATATTGATGAAAAATGATGTCAGCATTTGTGTTTCATATATTCTGCCATGTATGTACAAAGGTTTAGTTTTAATCATTGAAATAGTCCATGATCCCTAACTTATTTTGTCCAAAATACCTTTAATCAGTCTTTTGGAATTTTTCAGACCAGTGTGAAAATTGTATTTTACAAAATTTATTTTGAAGTAAATAAGCCCCTGTGTAGTACTTGAACAATGATGTTTTAGTACATGTGTTGTTTACCTTTAATGCATTTCTGATTAAACTTATGTAAATTCAATTCTTTGTTTTAGAAATGATTAAGGCCTATGGAATATTTATTAGATTTAGTTTACATCATTCAGACCTTGTTGATTGCAGACAAGTTTTTCAGTTTTATGAATTAACAATAATCAATAGACTTTATTATACCTCTACTAATTTTCACTGTATAAACATAATTCATTGTATTTTGCTGATTTTCTGAAAATTGTTGTAAAGTGACTAATTCCTTATAAAAAGGTGTTCAGTGAATTCATACAGTGGTTTACATAGGAAAGTATGAATAGGATGGGAGTCATGGGGTGGGAGTGTTTTACACTCAGGTGGATAATTCAACTGCTCAGTTGAATAATGTGGTTTATAGGAAATGTGGTCAGTGGGATTTGTTGATCAGATGTTGCACCAGATCCATGTTTAGTAACGTTTTTTTGTTTTTTCTAGGATATAGATATAAATGGACTTTGATAATTATTTTTGTAATGTGAACTCTGATTTATCAAATCATTTTGTTAGGTGAAAATCAAAAGAGCAGCCAGTAATGCAGCTGGGAAGCTGAAAACTCTGAAGACAAAGAAACAGTTAAATGAAAGTCGCACGACCCTAGGACTGAAGAAGAGAAGACTTGATGAATCTCAGAAGGAGGAGAGATCAGGTAGTATATACAGTTAGTAACTGGTACACAATTGTTAGCTGTTGTCCAGGTAAAAGTTCAGTCCCAGTAACTGGTACACAATTGTTAGCTGTTGTCCAGGTAAAAGGTCAGTTCCTCCCTGGTGGAGAAGACAGATGGGTGTAAACTCAGACGTGTCATAAGCTGCTGACTTCACCTTGCTGACGATAGTCTGACTGCTGTTGGAAAGTTTTTAAATTTTTGCATTCCAAAGGTTTTCCCCCGGAAAATATACATGTATGTATTTCATTATGTCACAAATACACTGTACTGAAATTTGATTTAAAATAAAAAGGAAGGCAAAACTAAAGACCCCTTCATGATAAGTTTTTGATAAAATACATACAATAAAGGTGTTGAGCAAAAGATTGATCTTACCAGCTTTATGATGCTCACCATGTGTGCAGTAATCTGGCATCCATGGAGTTATTGTGCAATATATTGCCAACGTGTTCACATCTCGCAATAGAAGTTGAAATCACGCTGCAGAATGTGAACTAATGCACATGGATAACAAGATCTTGCAACATCCCCAATCCTGTCTGGAGGACTTCACTGACGTGATTGTTCCACAACTGCAAAGCTAAATACAGTATATCATGTTTTTTGGTATTTGCAGCTCTGAATTAAGATGAACTCAAAAATACTTCATGTGTACTACGGGACATTGATCAAATAAATTAACACACCATTTTTTGTCTGAGTAGGACAGACACAGACAGCAAAACTTCTGAAAGAACTTCAGTGCAACCTGTATTTTAATGCATTCATCCAATATTCTTCTAAATACTAGTAAGAAATATAGATATGAAATTTGGTACCCAAAGATTGGGGACATAGTGTTTTTGATTTGTTTGTCTTTTGGAGTGTCCACAATGTTTAATCTGCAACTACCCTTTTGACTGACCCAGTAAAGGTCATCCAATAAACCAAACCAGTCAGTACCCCATAAAACCTCATGCACGCTATCTTTCCATGATTTTTTTCAAAGTTTACAGTGTGACATCAGAGATACAGCTACCAAGAGTATACTTCTATGTTTCTTTTCAACCATAACATGTATTTTATATTAAACTTGGTGATTGTTTTTTTTTTTTTAAATACAAATAGAGATTTCATACTTTATGGACTAAAGGCGAAGGTCAAAATTGTATAAAGGTCGAATTCGACAGGATAGGTCATAGTGATTCATGTACACATTTTGTTATTATTCAAAAATATTTAATAGAGATTATTTTATCTGCTCTTATTATTTCAGAATCCAAAAAGACAAAGTTGAAAGAATTGCCATTTAAAGAAAGGAAGAAAGTGAGGAAAATGCTAAAGAATAATTTTGAAGCTATTCAAAGGTCAAAGAAAATCTGGGAAGATCTCAGAAGGTTCGTCTTGCCTTGTGTTTGATTGGTGTTTATCACATACAAGTATCCATCAACGGAAATATTAAAAATTGTGATGCATCTCCAGGGTTTATCGTGTTTATTATATAAACAGAAACTGTACATTTAAATCAAACACTTGCCTCATTTTCAGACAAGATGTTCCAGAAAACAAGAAGATTGCTATGTGTGATGAATTACTTGAAATGGTGAAAGGCAATATGAAAGAGGTAGGGATGAGATCATTTAATCTGTTCCCGTTGTTTATGTTTAATAGATTATTTAATCTGTATGTCCCTTTTTGTGGAGTAGATTATTGAATCTGATTGTTCTGTTGTTTGTGTGGAGTAGATTGTTTGTCCTTTTGTTTGTGTGGAGTAGATTGTTTGTTCTGTTGTTTGTGTGGAGTAGATTGTTTGTCCTTTTGTTTGTGTGGAGTAGATTGTTTGTCCTTTTGTTTGTGTGGAGTATATTGATTGTTCTGTTGTTTGTGTGGAGTAGATTGTTTGTTCTGTTGTTTGTGTGGAGTAGATTGTTTGTTCTGTTGTTTGTGTGGAGTAGATTTTTTGTTCTGTTGTTTGTGTGGAGTAGATTGTTTGTTCTGTTGTTTGTGTGGAGTAGATTTTTTGTTCTGTTGTTTGTGTGGAGTAGATTGTTTGTCCTTTTGTTTGTGTGGAGTATATTGATTGTTCTGTTGTTTGTGTGGAGTAGATTGTTTGATCTGTTTGTTTTGTTGTCTCAGTTTGCCTTTGCCCATGACACGGCCCGGGTCCTGCAGTGTTTGATACAGTATGGATCCCCAGCACAGAGAGACGTGGTGTATCAGGAAATCAAAGGTAGGCGTTGACTTGCATTTTTAGACAATGTAAGGCTCTACTAAAGAGAGCTCTCCGGTTTAATGTCCGATTTTGTTAATATAAATGATGTCAGTTTTATCAACTTTGTATAAAGCTGCTATACTTGTTAGTATTAAGATGGACGCAGTCAACTACACAGGGTATGCATGTAGTGTACACATTGTTTGATATGTAATGTGTATCGTGCGATATCTCAAAAGCATTTGACTCAGACAGTGAAATGAGCATTACATTCTTTCAAAGTATTCTCCGCGGTTTGAAATACATAATTTGAATCTCGGAATCCATTTCTGAAATGCGTCACGGTACGCTGATTTAGGTAGACCTCTGAGGCACTGACTGATGGCTGAGTCAAGGGCTTGTCGGGACTTGTAATGATGACCAGATAGGAACTTTTTAAGTTTGGATAAAGGAAAAAGTTGCATGGGGCTAAATCTGGAGACTCTGGTGGGTGTGGCAAGACAGTAACCTTCTCCGACTTCAAAAATTGCTTCACAGATGTATGTGTTGGAGCATTATCATGAATTAGACAAACATTCCTACATCCTGACACATATTATCTATGATAATATTTCTTGAGCTTGTTTAGTATAACACCTCAGTAATACCCACCTGTAACACTTTTTCCCTTGACACCAGAATTTGTACGGCTATACCGTCACATGAGAAGAATGTGCTTCTGGTTCTTTTGGCAAATACAGGCCTTCTACCGTGTTTAGTTAGCCATATTTTGGTTTCCAATTTTTCTTACCGGTTCAAAATAGTGAACCCATGTTTCCACCGGTAACAATGTTTGCAAATTGTCTTTGATTGAATTTGGGAAACATTTTGAGCAATTGCTTAGCAGTTTTTACTCGTACCCGTTTTTGGTCATCTGTCAACATATGCGATATCCATCTTGCAGAAATATTTTGTCCTTTCAAAATACGCTTCAAAATGAAATGCAGCCATGATAGTGATATGCTAACAGCCTTGGCAAAATCAAGTATCGTGTACCTATCATAACGTTTAATTATTTCCCTGACTTTTGAGACATTTGCCTTGCACGTTACAGTCACAGGTCGGTCAGATTTTGCTGCACCTTTGACGGTCTCTTTGCCAGTCAGAAATTTCTTTCTCCACCTACGAACTGTCTTATAAGATACCTTATCAGACCCATAAACTTCCCCCAATTCAGTAAAAATCTGCATCACTGAATGAATGAGTTTTGTGTGAACTTTTATATAAGCTCTAATTTCTTCAGTATTCTCAACCTGTTTCTCAACCATTTTTACAACAGTGGTCAATGACTGATTCTATTGAAATGACTATAAGTATAAAACTATGTGGAGCTGAAAGCTCGTGTTTATACCATTGGAAAGGTATTAAATAGAACTATTCAAGAGTATCATCATTCACAAAATCGTGCAAAACGTTATCACGCTATGGTACAATACACACTATATATCGAACAGCCCTCATATAAGCCAAACAAAAACACATAATTAATACTTGAGTAAAATTATTCGTAAGGTACTGAGCAATTAACACACATGTATGTATATCATAGTACAGTTAGATATAAAATTAATGGCAAATTAGTAGGACTTAGTAATTAAGATAGATTCATTTTTTCCCTTTCCCTCAGTTTTTCTGTTTTTTTGTTTTTTTTTAGATCAAGTAGTTTTAATGTCCAAATCAAAGTATGCAAAGTTTTTGGTGAAGAAGTTTCTTATATATGGGTAAGTAGATTGTTAAATTTTGTATGCAGAATTAAATATAAAACTTGATCCTGATTGAATTAACAGATGTTGTGTGAAGTTTTTAGCTGTTGATATTTTACACCACAAGATGGAGAGGATGTTTATATGCTTACAGGCTGCTGTCCAGTCCTTTACTGAATGCAATATTTATAAAGCAAACCCTGTGGGGATCCGGGTTGTTAGAATAGATCCTCCGTACCCCTTGCTTGTCGTAAGAGGCGACTAAATGGGGTGGTCCTTCGGACGAGGCCACAAAAACTGTGGTCCCATGTCACAGCAGGTGTGGCACGTAAAAGACCCCTCCCAGCTCAAAGGCCATAGGCGCCGAGCACAGGCTTAAATTTTGCAGCCCTTCACTGGCAATGGTGACGTCTCCATATGAGTGAAAGATTCTCGAGTGGGACGTTAAACAATATTTAATCAATCAATTTATAAAACAATATACAAGATAGCACAATGTTGTATAGGGTATATCAGAACTTCCCTGTCTTTTTATTTTTAGCTCAAAACCAATGAAAAATGGAGTTATCAAAAGTTTTCATGGAAGCATCAGGAAGCTGGTCAGACATTCTGTGAGTTGATTTCTGCTTTGATAAGAGATTCCGGTAATTAGTACAAGTGATTAGGAATTCCTTTAATTAGTACAAGTGATTAGAGATTCATGTAATTAGTAGATATGATTAGAGATTGGTGTAATTACTTCATTGGTTAGAGATTCCTGTAATTAGTACAAGTGATCAGGGATTCAAGTACTTTTGATTAGAAATTCATGTAATTGCAATGTGATTAGAGGTTCATGTAAATGCAATGTGATTAGAGATTCCTGTAATTAGTACAAGTGATTAGAGATTCGTGTAATTAATACAAGTTCTATAAGAATAAGCTAGCTGGGAGTATTTGTCCCATTCGGAAACGTACCGCAGTAGGAATAAGCTAGGCTGCATAAGGAAGGACAGGTGTAGCCTTGACCTTGGAAAGGTCAGACCGGTAACTATGGTTGCATCCAGACCTTCTGTCATTTTAATACCTGTTTTATCACAGGAAGTCTGTGTTATTTAATGCCTGTTTGTTGCAGGAAGCCTGTGAAGTTGTAGAGTTGGCTTATAACGATTACGCTAATGCAAGTCAGAGACTCTCACTTCTGGAGGAGTTCTACGGACCTAGTTTTACATTTTTTAAGGTATAGTAGTTTTGTGTAATTCCTCAAAACCAGTGTGTACGTGATATGTATGAATGTAAAATCAATTTCTGGTGCCTGTAAAATCTACAAGACAGGAGACTTTGTAGGTACGTATTTTTAGTGTATTCAATATTTGCATTAATTGGTGTAATCATTATGTAGCACTTCTTTATCGATGTGTATGGGACTGGATAGGTAGCAATTTTCCACATTCTAGCACAGCCATAAGTAGATACTCTTGCTTCCATGTTAAGGGTAAATCCAGGTAAAATAAGCTTCATGTACTGTAATCTTCCATGTGAAGGGTGATAACGTGTAAATCCAGGTAAAATAAGCTTCATGTACTGTAGGAATTATAAAGGGATTTCACACCTTTCATCAGTTATTGCTAGATGACTATCCCAAAGTTTGCTTCAGGTAGTGTTTTCTTTCCTTTATTTTAATTTTGCTATTGCAGACTCATCAGAAGATTTTTCAGTGTGCTAGTGTGTATAGAATTTTGGTGTATATTTGTCCGGATGATTTCATGGCAACATTTATAGATATCACATTCATTTATTACAGTAATATTTTACTACAGATTTTAGCAAAGGTATTTTAAAACAGTGTGACAACAGAAAATTAATCTTGTGGAGCATTAATTGATGCTGTCTCTTTGATGTTAACAGACGCCAGACGTCCGGTCCTTAGACCAGTTGTTGCTGATGCAACCAGACAAGAAGGAAATGATCCTCAGTAATATGAAGGAGGCCCTGCTGCCGTTGATTGATAAGTAAGTGCACAGAGTATAGACTGTGATTCATGTATCATCCACAGTGCAAGACATTAAGGCCAGGGAGGAGGAGGGTGGGGGGTGGGGTGCCTTGTTACGTTGCCTGTGAAGCATGGCGCTTAGGGGCCAATTTGTTCATCATCTTTCTGACTTTATTGTTGACATTCTAGAACATTGTTCGTCTGTCTAAATTTTGCAGTCCTTCACCGGCAATGGTGACATTTCCATATGAGTGAAATATTCTCAGGAGGGATATTAAACAATATATAATCCACTAACTTAGAACACTTCATTGGTTTATATGATGAAGAAAAATAACAGTTAAAAATATTTGACTTTGTTAATGAATTGTCTTTTTCTGTTCCAGAACAATATTGGGGCATTCAATGGTGCACAAGATCTTCCACGAATTTTTTGCTCATTCAAGAGATAAAATGAGATCTGTAAGTTTGGAAACATTTCTGATTGTTAGGAACATGATGATATTTTCATGGAACTTGATACAGTTTTTTATCTGTGATTTAGGATATGATTGAGTCCTTGAGAGAACATCTTGTTCACATGATCCACACTAGAGACGGCGCTAGGTCAGCCATGTATTGCCTGTGGTATGGGACTAGTAAGGTGGGTGTTTTCTGCATTTGGTATCAAAGAAATTATAATACTATAGACACGTAAACTCTTTCAGTTCTACTGCAATGCTCACAGTTCTTCTGTAACACTCACATTTTATTGTAATACTTAGTTTTACTGTAATACTCACAGTTGTACTGTAACACTCATAGTTTACTGTAACACTCATAGTTTACTGTAACACTCACAGTTGTACTGTAACACTCACAATTTTACTGTAACACTCACAGTTTTACTGTAACAATCACATTTTTACTACAAAACTCTCAGTTTTACTACAAAACTCTCAGTTTCAGAAGTTTATCTGCCAGATACAGGCACACTCCTGAAATCTCACGATACACAGTTTTTCAGGAAACTCGAAAGCAAAGATACAAGTCACTGAAATGTATTTATCTCTGAATTTTGCGGACAGTGGCTATATTATATTACAAAAATTTCAAGGAGAGGTCCATTCAAAAGTCTCTCTGTCCGATGACTAGAACATTAATTCCGTATAAAGCAAACTGTCTGTAAATAAGATTTACAGGTATAACTTTCATAATCAGTTCTTGGAATTTTGTTTTTTGAATTGACAATTTATTGTTCAGGACAGAAAAGTTATAATGAAGAGCTTCAAGACACATGTTACTAAGATCTGTAAAGACGAATATGGATATCTGGTCCTTGTTGCTTTGTTTGATGTGGTGGATGACACGAAACTAGTGGGAAAGATCGTCCTGGAGGTATGTAGAGAGATTCTGTGACAGGAAAGATCATCCAGGAGGTATGTAGAGAAATTCTGTGACAGGAAAGATCATCCTGGAGGTATGTAGAGAGATTCTGTGACAGGAAAGATCATCCTGGAAGTATGTAGAGAGATTCTGTGACAGGAAAGATCATGCTGGAGGTATGTAGAGAGTTTCTGTGACAGGAATGATCATGCTGGAGGTATGTAGAGAGATTCTGTGACAGGAAAGATCATCCTGGAGGTATGTAGAGAGATTCTGTGACAGGAAAGATCATCCTGGAGGTATGTAGAGAGATTCTGTGACAGGAAAGATCATCCTGGAAGTATGTAGAGAGATTCTGTGACAGGAATGATCATGCTGGAGGTATGTAGAGAGATTCTGTGACAGGAAAGATCATCCTGGAGGTATGTAGAGAGATTCTGTGGCAGGAAAGATCATCCTGGAAGTATGTAGAGAGATTCTGTGACAGGAAAGATCATGCTGGAGGTATGTAGAGAGATTCTGTGACAGGAAAGATCATCCTGGAGGTATGTAGAGAGATTCTATGACAGGAAAGATCATCCTGGAAGTATGTAGAGAGATTCTGTGACAGGAATGATCATGCTGGAGGTATGTAGAGAGATTCTGTGACAGGAAAGATCATCCTGCAGGTCTGTAGAGAGATTCCATGACAGGAAAGATCATGCTGGAGGTATGTAGAGAGATTCCATGACAGGAAAGATCATCCTGAAGGTGTGTAGAGAGATTCTGTGACAGGAAGGACCTCCAACAATTTTTGTGCTTTGTATCCAGATGATTGCAATCATTTTTTGGGGGGGGGGGTCTTTTTTTTTTTTTTTTATTTATTTTTCTTTTTTTTTTAAAAATGACCACTACTATATATGAAAATTTAAATAAATTGTCTACTTAATAGATCAAATCTACAGGCCTGTCATCTAAGTTCTAACTGTGATGAAATATTTCAACAAATCATCATGTTTCTGGATTTCTGTTGTTTTATCTTATTCAACATGTCCTTCATTAGTTTTCCCAAATTTGTCTTTCAGTTTGACAATTTTTTTTTAAAAAGCAGTTAAGTATGTGATGGAGATCTTGTTTCTCGTGATTTCCGATTTGGTTGTCACTGTAGAAAAATTGTGTCCACAAATGATTTATTGTGATTAAAAACTATTGCTAAAGTTTATTATAAACATAATTTTTAAACAGTAACCTTTGGCATATTAGTTGTAGAAACCATTAGATGTCCTGAGCAAATTATTAAATGGTTGTTTGTCAAAAAGGGAGAGGGAATGTCTTAGATAGGTAACAATGACAAAAATTTTCAGATGTGTATAATGTAGTATGAATTTACAGGAAATGCTGAAGTCCCTGCATGAAATTGCTCAGAACCAACACGGCAGAAAGGTTTTCCAGTATATGTTATGCCCCAGAGACCCCCATTTCTTCCAACCAGACATTGTCAGAGTCCTGAAAGAGGGTGACAACAACCCCCACAGGTAATAGACGAATGAAGTGTAGAGTTATCTGGATGGTGTCTTGATGCTGGGGTATAGAGTTATCTGGATTGTGTCCCAGTGGGTGGGTATAGAGTTATCTGGATTGTGTCTCAGTGGGTGGGTATAGAGTTATCTGGATTGTGTCTCAGTGCTTAGGTATAGAGTTACCTGGATTGTGTTTCGATGCTGGGGTATGTGTCTATGTACAGTCTTTATTTATGTTTGATAATGCATATAAAATGATGGTATTATACATGTGTTTGTGTTTACAGTTGTGGAAACATTTGGAGGTGAATTCGAGTTTCTTATTTACATGTTAAATCTTGACACAGCCAAAAATATAAAATAAACATTGCAGCAAGTAAGCATGGAACAAGAAATGCAATAAAATGATCCATTCATATGCTACATTTGACACACACACCTCATTATGGGAAGATATGTGCTGCGTTAAGGCAGGTCCACCCTCATGTGACTTATCAAAATTTATCGTTTAAAGTAGAACTGTATTGATTTCCACTAATATAGGTAAATATAATCAATAACCAAAGAGAATATAAATGTTGCCAACTTTTTCAAAATGTGAGACATGCAAAAACAAAAGTTTATATCAGCATCAAAAAATCACACATTTTCAGTAAAAAGCAGGATAAAAATACATAAAAACTAGTTAAAATGACAAAAATTTAATTTCAGCATTTTCAAAAAAAAAAAAAAAAATACTGCTTTATAAATATATATAAATTAATTTCAGATATCAAGGACATCATTATTTGTACATGTATAAGAATAGACATACAATAGAAATAACAGCATAGGAGTTATTGCCCTTGACAACAGTTTTGTTGTATAGATCTATAATTGATTAGAAAATATAAACCTTTTCAATGTTGAATTGTTTACCAAATATTTTATTATACCCAGAGAATAAAATTCCTCCAAAAGATATATTTTTATCATGCACAAATTTTAATGAAATAAATATTTTGCAAAATAAATCTATGACCTCACCTGAGGATGGAGCTAAATCTTTTCGCTCAGAACCTTTAGTCATAAATGTTTGGAAAATAACTGTATGCCACCAGTGTGTTACAATATAGATTGTATCAAGCAGGAGTTATATCTTTACAGTGGAAAAATCATATTGGTTTTTAATATTTTGTGAAATGACTTTATTTCATACAGTAAGAAGGATTCTGCTGTGCGATACAAGGAATTATTGACCATGGTGTCCCCACCTTTACTGCAGTACATCGTGGATCATGCTAGAGATCTTGTTCTGGAGAATGGTTCATTACTGCTGGTCTTGTCAATTCTCAATCATGCACTTGGTAAGTACATACAGTGTAGCCAATGCAGATCCTGTATTTACCGCGTCCCTTCCGCATTACACCATCGCGGTTTTTAATAGTGGGGCCTCGTTTATACCAGGTAGACTACCTGTATATTTAGAGTTGATAGCAGGTCTGAATACTGTATCTTGTCCCTAATGACAGTTACTTCCAATGGATAGAATCAATTGAAAAGTACAATTCAAATCTTATATGCTTGTGAATTACAATTTTTCCAGTTATATATGTGTATCCATATAGTCGACAATTTAAAACATAGTTTGCTTCAGAGATCGAGGCAGTGCTAGTTAGGTTTTCTATTGTCCGTGATGATCACGAGTGGCATGTACTGGAATTTTGTGATCGGCAATCAAAAGTTTGAAAAGTCAGTCTTTATAAACATCTTTTTATTAAAAATTAATTTGAATCTGGAGTTTAGAACATGTCTAAGAAATCAATATCTTGAAAGTTTCGTCTTTCCCGATCACCATTTACAGAGTAGTTTTCTAATCAGCTGGGATTAAACATGCAAATTACATGTGCATGGATGTGTGCATCTTATTTTTACATATATTTCATTTAACTGAATTTCAAAATTCGATTGAATAAATAATAGCATCAATCTTAAGGAAAAAATATCTTATTACTGTATTTGATGAATGTATTGATGATTAACATAAATCTAAAACCCTAATTCTGAGACCTAGATATCCTATATTATTATTTTCTTGCTGTTCATATTGTTCTCTTGCTGTTCATAGTTCATTTTCTTGCTGTTCATAGTTCGTTTTCTTGCTGCTCACAGTTCGTCAAGTTATGATCAGATAAAACAAATACATCTAGTTACAAAATAATAGTTTGAAATACTTCACTTTATAAAATAATATTAGACATTGAAATGCATGTATGATCATCATTTTATTCGTTGGAAGGTGAAATTTGTTTTATACATATATTTCTTTTTATTGAATCCTAATATTTTTCGGCATAAATTCATTGATCTACACAAAAATTCAGTCTTCAATATTATTTGATGAATTTAGGAAGTCATTTGTAAAAACAAAATTTAAAAATAAATTCTTGTTGAATTTGCTGGTGTTTGTTTTAACCCATTCATGTTGCGCATCATTTTATCCGTTTCATTAACTGTTATATTAGATTTTTTGTTGTTGGTTTTTTTCATCTTGTTATGTTGTAAATAGTGTGAATCTATGATTGCATACCCTCCCTTACAACCAGTAATCTTAATAGATGAATTAACAATACATTGAAATAATCAAAACAAGATAAATGAATCCATTTAATTAAATAGATCAACTCTAAAGTCAAATTTTAAAGCATCTAGTAATAAAATTGGGGGAGATAACTCCTACTTGTTTACAGTACAAACCGATCACATTTTCCAACAAATATTACCATGACATTAAGCCTAAAATTAGATTTATTTTATTTCAGTAAATGTTTACTTATTATCTGTGCCAGTGTAATCTTGTATTCCCAGGTGAGTTCCGAAAGTTGACTTGCACTTCCTGGATTATTGTTTCAGGTCGCTGTCATTATATCATACAGTAAAGGACACAAAATTTAAAATTTTTCACGCTGATTAAGAACCTTCTATTCTGGGTGGGTGTAATTGTAGTCCGGGACATATGTCCTGCGATGTCTGATATTAATGTTCGCCGATTTTGCACTTGAACAAAAACTAACTTAGAGCGAAAAATTGGCAAACATTAATATCGGACTTTGTGGGACGTATGTCCCAGACTACAATTACACCCACCCCTATATTCTCCATACTGGTATGGAGCCTTTTCTTATTGTTGACACAGGGTACATATATTCTCCATTAACTGTTTACTAAAACCTCCTATACCCTGTAGAGAATTGACTTGTTACAGGTGACCCAAGCGATGCCATGAAAGCAGTGGCTGAAATTGCAGCAGAACCATTCGTAGCAGGCAGCTTAGAAAACCAGCACATAGTGGAACATCCAGCTGGTCACATGACTCTCAAACACTTGATACAGAAGGACAGGGATAGGATACAGGCAAGGCAGTCTGGTATGTCACATGACTATATGCATAGTAAAAAATCAGTAGGTTTACGTGCACAGAAAAATATTAAAAATCAATTTTGAACTACTGGCATTTGTATCAAAAAATTCACGGATTACATATTTTGAACTTTATCGTTCAGTACATTTTGATGTGTCAGAGCAAGATTAAAACCATTTTCAGTAGTGTATTGCATACTCGCGTTCTCTTTTTCAGTTCTGTTCTCTCAGGTGTTGTTAGGAACACTCAAAGAAGGGTCATTGAAGTCCTGGGCAGCGTGTAACAGAGGCTGTTTCACACTGTTATTGTGAGTTTCTACCTTGTATTTCTATATTTGTACAAGTATAAAGTTAATGTTGGACATGATGTTTAATTCTCTCCTTTCATCGTGCATATTTTACAGTTTGTTAGATGTGGACCATCCGGATGTTACAGACTCAGTGATTAGTCAGCTGTCGGGGGTCAGAAGTTCGCTGAAGAAAATGACATTTCGGGGAGCTCAGATTCTCCTACAGAAGCTGGACAATATGAGTGGAGAGTATAAACTATAACTGCAAGTTATTCGGAAGTGAGTCATTATATGTTGGAATATCTAAACTGCATCTGGAGTGTAAACTTGAACATAGAATCAAGAGCTGAAGGAGAACCATCAAGACACTGAGAATATGGCATTCGTTTGAATTCGACTTTGGATATCAGTTAGGGCAGTTTGCACAATATGTAAATTATTAATTTTAAAGTTTTTAATTTTTTGGTGAAAATATTTGGATTTTAATTTTTATGTGGAAAATAAGTCTGACATTATTTATCATTAGGGATTTTGGAGTAATCAGAAGTAAATTTAATACACACAAGGCATGGAAATGTTGTGTTGGTCAGAACACAGTGTAAAACTGAGTTCCGTGATTTAAATTGAAACAGTCAGATGTGTATTTGTGGGAGATGTGCAATGGTATTAGTCACCAGTTTTGGACCACAGTTGGATGAAGACTCACATAAATGTTTCCTTTTCTAGTTTGTACATTATAATGTCAGTGTGAGTGTATTATATAATTTCCATGCCAGTACATCATCATTGAGCCACTTTTTGTAATCTTCATGATTTTAATTTTTAAAAGGATGGTTTTGTTTTAAATTTTACATATACATCATGCAAAATATTCAGCTGTAAATGATGTGTAAATTAAATTGGATTACTCTGTGATCAGTTGTATTATTTAATTAGAGCCCTGCCTGAGATCCATCAACTCTTTGTGTAATGCAATGTCTCCAGAATATTTCCCTGCAGACAGGGTCAGAGGAGACATATATGTACAATTTTAGGTCAGAATATCAAAGACGTAAGATGATAAAGGTGGGACTGTGCGACAGTAAAGAAGGAAAGGCCCACACAGGTTTTAAATCTTAAGCATGATGTATAAAATCAAAATCAAAAACTGATTCTGGATTTGACTGAACATTTTAAAGGCCATCCAAATTTATATATGTGTTCATACATGTGTTCCTACAGGAATGAAACAAAGCAAGTGAATATTTACTTGTGAATGAGAAAACAGTGTTATTTGCCAAATAGACTCCTTGTGATGTAAAAATTTCTAACCTTGCCTCAATTGGAATAATTCTTTGGAATTTAGAGGATTTTCTACAGATAACACAGATGCGTCACGCTTTGCCAATGGAAATAATTGGAAGTTCAATACTGTTATTTGATACAAGAATTTCATGTTCTACGTGCTCTGCCTTACTAGTTATCTCCATATCTTGACCTACTGACACCCTGCATACCCCTCCACATTCACCTACCTTTGAAGACCATTCAGGAACGTTATTTGATCTCCTTTCAAAAATACTGATGGGCACCGACATTATCTTGTCTAATTTTGAGGTACAGTCGGCCGTGTATGTACCTATATTTTGGTATGTATAAACTGGTGTCTTCCCCCCCCCCCCCCCCCCCCCCCCGTGCAATATTTGAGATATTCCCATTTCTCCAACTTCAGAACCATCTATTGGTTCATTGCCCCCCCCCCCCCCCCCCCCCCCCCCCCCCCAGTGCAATATTTGAGATATTCCCATTTCTCCAACTTCAGAACCATCTATTGGTTCATTGCCCCCCCCCCCCCCCAATTCTTGGAACGGTTTTCTACTGCATTTATCGCAAAGAAAATCACCTACCCCATACCTTTTCCCAATGATACAATTTATCCTCTTTTGAAGAACCCCACCAACAAACTTTAACTTTTGCTGGTGGAGTTTTTCAACAACAAATCTTGTATGGCATCGTTATTAAAATTAAAAAGAGATGGTAACATTGGGTTTACTTTGAATGCACTCTCTCTAATGTGTTGCCTCTAAAAGATCGCAACACACAGAGCAACAGAGGGCCTGACGTAGAGTTGATGATTTAAGTTTGTTGTACCAAACTGAACAGAATAGTGGATGATTGTAAACAACATCATTACATACATATTTTATGAAAATAAAAAAATTGATTAGTTAACTATTATGTAGGTGAATTTGGGTCAAAAGGTCGAGGTAACAAAGATTAAATGACAACTGAATCATAGGACATTTTAATCTGCAGCCAAGTATTTGATGGTAGTAGAAAATGAACTCTCCTCAAGATTTTAGTTCATGAGGTCAAAGTGCCCTGTTTGAGTCTGTCGGTTTTCTACTGGTAGTTTATATCTATATATTCAAGTACTACTCCTATAAGTACAGTTCTAGTTCACAGAATTCTCCTGTTGACTCGTGTGGTAATGTTTTAGGTCACAGCTTCCTGATCCTAAGATTTACACCATTTGTTATTGTAATGAAGGATTATGAAAAGCTTTATTCCACTTGTCAAATGAGAGTAAATAGTGAAAATGTATGTCTCAAATATCCAGTAATATTTCACTGTTAGGGGCTAAATTAACTTCTTGCCTAATAAGAAAAAAAGATATTGTTTTCAAAATTATATTTAATCAGACTAGAACAAAGAGAGGACAAAAGTTTATTTTATACAGGCACATAAAAATGTATGCACTGTCATTCTCATCCATTATATGTATATATATATTATACAAAAATGAATGTTTTTTTTAGCTCACCAGATCTATAAGCTCAAGTGAGCTTTACTGATCACCAGTTGGTTGGTTGTCCATTAACACGTTTTTGACTTCTCCGGAACCACTTGGCTAATTTCAACCAGACTTATCATAAAGTATTATTGGATGAAAGGAATTCAAAATTTTACAAACGAAGGGTCACACCCCTTTCAAAAGGGGAGATAATTAAGAAATGGTAAAAAAAAAATTAAAAAAAATGGTGACACCTTTTTAAATATCTTTTCAAGAACCACTGGGTCAAAAAATTTAAAGCTTCCATAAAGAATTTAGATTCGAAATTTGTTCAAATCATGGCCCTCAGGGGTAGATGGGGCCACAATACTAAACAGGGATTTATAGGTTTCAGGTTTATTAGGTCATCTGGTCTCCATGCATTATCAGCCATTTTACATTTTTAATCTTGAAACTACAAGGCCAAGTGTTACTATTTTTGGTGTGAAGCTTCTTTAAGATAAGAGGAATGTATTATCATTATGAAATTTATGATCTTTGCTCCCCCAGGGCATCATGGGTGGGGTCAAAACTGCCAAAAAATGTTAAATTTTCAAAAATATTCTCTACTCCAAAAACCAAATGCATGGTTGTGATATCCATGAAGCCCTTTACCAAAATTGTGAAATTCTTGGCCATTTGATCAGGAGTTCAGTCTCTAGGGTGGGTCCAATATGGCTACAGTGTAAAGACATATTGAATCATGAAAAATCTTCTCTACTCTTACATATGTGTGAGAAAAACCAAATGCATGGTTATGATGATGTCCATGAAGATCTCAAACTAAATTGTGAAAATCATGGCCCCTGGGTTAGGGGTTTAGGTCCTAGGGTAGGGCAATACAGCTCTTTATAATGTATTAAATCATAGATATCTTTTTACTCTTAGACATATGTGAGAAAAAACTAAATGCATGGGTTATGGTACTTGGGTGACCACTAAAACCTGTAGGCTTTTTGTTTGAATCATTGTTCCTGAAGTAGGTGGGGCCATAATAAGGGATCAAATGTGCATAAAAACTAAATTGACCATGATTAGTCATATTAATATGCAAGCATTCTGATGTAGTGCAGATTTGTATTTTATCAAATCATGGCCCCATGGGCAAGGATGGGCTAAAATAGGGAATCTTAAGTTTTTATGAGAATACACACTCCCTATAACTTCTGTACTGACCCCATTCTCAATCCACCACTTTTCATTCATACATTGCAGCCAGCCTGTTTATCTGGCTACACACTTTGTTTACACAACAGTTTAAAATCAAATTTTTAAATCATTGGTCAAAATACTGAATTTTTTAAGTAAAATTTGAGTGAATGAAGACTTTTTTAAGAATTGGTCAATTTTGAAAAAATATATCAACCAAATAAATGGAATACAATATTTGAATTAGTCCCAAGTCTCAGCTAATTGTATTATGAATTATAAAACTGAAATACACCTATAGGGATATAAATAATGACGGTGTTTGATTATAGTAAAACTGTAAAATCATTCAGATTTAGAACTTTTTTTTATTATCACAATTCACCTGTGAATTAGAACGCTTTGCTTGATACAGTATTGCATTAAGTTACAACACATATGAACAATTTGAATAGAGCTTTAATTGGCCGGTTCCAACCCGTCCACTTTCTCGCTTTTGAGACGGATAGATAATTAGAAACATCGGAATATTAGAAAGAATTTGCAAACTCAAGAATAACACTGTGTTGAAATATTTATTGTCGTATACTGTTGTTAGTCGAGGATACTTCCCGAGGTGCACTTGGGCCATTTGTGAAAAACGTATGAATACGAGAGCTTTGTTTGCGTATATAAAAATAGAGAGTGCCGTGGACGGCGTTGTCTCTTCGTTGTCAGCAATGTTAAAATTAAAGATTAATTGTTTTCAATCAGCTACCGTTTCTCAAATATTCACTGCTGCCGTATATTGGTTAGGTTACATCGTAGCAACATTGGAGACGAGGGCGAAAAAAAAAAGTACAAGTTTTATGATGTTTGTGTCACCGACGATTGTCATTGCAAACTGTTGATTTTTATTTTTTTTTAAGTATACATACATTTATTCAATAATTACCTTAATTTGTCCTTCACCCTCCACCCCTGTGATTTTGAGAACATTTACTGATATATATACATACTACGTTTCTTTCCCAAAACAATGGCGAATGTCCAATATTTGTCCGAGGTTCGTGGTGGTGGCGGAGCTTACTTTCTTGCGCATTTCATTGGTTAAAATATAAGGTTACAAACTTCTGTGGATTTGGTGCATTGCATTTATTGAATACGCGACTGCTGGTTTAAAAGGGAATTTTTAATCTGACTTGTGCAGTGGGACCAATAAATGTTTTTGTCGCATTTCGCAATTGTATTGCAAGCAGACTCAGTTGTGTCGTCACACAACGCATTACTGTATCGGTCAAAACGTTCTAATTCAAGGGTGAATTGCGGTAAACAAACCTTAATTCTGCCACAAAATATAGTCCCTACCAAACCCTTTCTAAACTTGAATTGACACATAATTTCACCTGAGTTCGGTAATAGATGTGTAATACGTATGCACCAGTGGGATCAGTATCGAAATAGTAAATACCAAATGATAGCATGAGGTCAGTATGCATCAGTAAATACTGAATGATAGTATCCTCTGCAGTTGTGCTCAAAAGCTCAGGGCTAACTTCCGTAAGTTTTAAGAACACATTTTTTTAAGACAGTTATAACTGTTAAATAAAAAAAATGTACTCTTAAAACTATACTGAATATCAGAATTCAGCATAGATGTTCAGAACAGGAATTTTTTTTTTTTTCTACATTTTTGACTAAGATATACTATTATTGGTAACTAATACTCAGGTGACTGATAAGGCCTGTACGTGGGTCTCTTGGCATTTTTAAAATCATCTGAAGTTTCCTACGAAACGTAACACACAAGGTATGGCAAATCACATGATAAAACAAGACAAATTAACATTGGACATTTTAATATTCAAAAAAAAAAAAAAAATAATCTTAAAGTTATAACTCCAACTATAAAAATGTGAGAAACTTAAAAGCACTATAAATCCTGTTGATATTAATACACTTAAAGAAAGGCCTTTCTAAAAAGATGAGATTTTAGTTGTGATTTAAAAATGTTTAGACTGGCGGCTGTTCGAAGCTCTACGGGAAGCTGATTCCAAAGTGTTGGTGCGACCATGTCGAATCTTCGATCGCCGTACGTTTTCGATCGGACTCGTGGCACAGTTAGTTGGTTTGTAGACTCTGAACGAAGAGACCTTGCGGGTTTGTATTGGCAAACTAGCTCGGATACGCCGGTGCTAGACTATGTAGCGATTTGTATACATATACACAAAGTTTGTACTGCACTCTGTATGTGACAGGTAGCCAATGTAAATCAGCCAAAATCGGCTGAATATGTTCACGCTTACCTCTCCTTGCAATGAGTCGTGTGACTGTGTTTTGAACCCTCTGCAGCTTGCTCAAATGGGTGCTATTTATGTTGTATAAAAGCGCATTACCATAGTCCAGCCTAGATGTTACCAGAGAGTGGACAAGTGTTTTGCATGCTCCATCCGTGAGAAAATGCCGAATGCGTCCTATCTTTCGAATCTGTGCGTAACAAGACCTTGAGACAGTACTGCACTGTTTTTCAAAAGAAAGGAGTTGATCAAAAACTGCTCCAAGATTTCTTACACTAGGAACACTATGAATTATGTTCTCGCCAAAGTGTAAGCTAGTTTCTGTCAAGTTTTTTATACGACTCCTTGGAGCAAATATAATCATTTCAGTTTTCTCCTCATTTAATTTCAGCATGTTGTTCGACATCCACTTCTTCATATCATTCAAGCAGCGTGTTAACCTTGAAGACACATCTTGCCAATTGTCGGACGGCTCAACGACAAGGTATACTTGTGTATCATCGGCGTATACATGATAGCGCATACCGTGGTGTAAACAAATCTCAGTAAGAGGACGGGGAAAAAATGCAATAAATTTTTGGTCCCAACACTGAGCCTTGGGGCACTCCAATATCAAGCGGCAACGAATTCGAATTTTCGGAACCGATAGATATACGTTGCGTTCTTTGACTCATGTAAGACTTGATCCACAAAAGAGCGTTATCCGTGATACCAAACGTGTGCTCAAGTCGTTTGTGCAGGATGTCATGGTCCAGTACATCAAAAGCTGCCGAAAGATCCAACATAACGAGAACTGCGCAACTGTTGTTGTCTAATGCAACAGCAATGTCATGATGAACTCGAAGAAGGGCTGTCTCGGTGGAATGGTATTTCCTGTAGGCAGATTGAAGGTCATCATTGAGATGGTTTTGTTCTAGATGACGATCAATCCGAATGGCAACAACCTTTTCCAAAACTTTAGATAAGAACGGCAAGTTAGACACAGGCCGATAATTTTTGAAATTTTCTTTATCCAAACCAGGTTTTTTCAGCAAAGGTTTCACAACTGCCTCCTTAAAACTCGGTGGAACAGAACATTCGGATATGGATCTGTTGATGATATTAGTAATATGGGGAACTAACACCGAGCTTTCACATTCTTTGAGTAGATTGGTTGGTAACGGGTCTAAGCAACATGATTTAGATGACGAATTTGATAAAATTTTCAGAACTTCCTCACAAGAGGTACGATCGAAATTTGCCAGGGGTTGACCTTCAAACGGTTTATCAAATGTCATGACATCCGTTTTGTTGCCACCACTCTCACTGACCAGCCTAGTCCGTATGTTATTGATCTTATTGCTGAAATATGATCCAAGATCATTCGCCAATTCCAGATTAGATGAGCAATCTGGAAGAGTTGGAACACCTGAATCTCTAAGCAATGAATTTGCAATTTTGAAAAACTGCCCTTGATTTTTACCACAAGACATTACCTTGGACAAAAAGTAGTCTTGCTTGCTTTCAAAGAGCAGTTTCGTGCTTGTTGAGCACTTTTCTTTGAAAATTAAATAATGCACTGTTAGATTTGTGCGTCTCCAGACCCTTTCAGCCTTTCTTTTCTCACGATTCGCATTACGTAGGTCTGGGGAGTACCATTTTTTATTCGGTCTTAACGTAATTTCTTTACTTAACAGAGGCGCATGTAGATTGACAACTTCGCGCACGATGGAATTGTAGTTTTCCACATGGTCTTCAAGCTTATCAAATTTATTTCTTCTAACTGGGTGTTCAAAACATATGGCAAGATTCTATAAACAGTCATGTAGCCTGTAATGTCTATTGTACGGCATTTTTTGTTTGTTTGTTTTGTTTACATCGCCTGAACAGGGAAGTGGACATTAATCCGCTCTGTCTGCTAGCTGTAATTTAATCTATGTAATGGGGTGGCGTTATTCCCGATAGGCCTGGATTGATCGAGGTACTGCTTTAGCGAGAAAGTGGGCGTTTTTGTTTTGCATTCGCTAAAGTCACGGAAAACTTCCGAGTTTTCGGAAAACGTTTCTACTTTCGTTTTCGAAGTGCTAGCAAGGAAAACAAACCGTAAATACGGAAAGTCCACAGCGGCATATAAACAGTTTGATCTTCGGAGCTAGAACAGTACGTAGTTCTAAATGGCTAGACGATCTACATCAGAGTCCGATGACAGGATCTTTGACGAAAAACTAGTCAAGGTAAGCACTGCTGGGGAGCGGATCAAGACGCTTGTTCCATGATATTGAAGGCATGATGTTAATTGTTTATTTTCGTATCCCTAAAGCTAGTCAATTCATTGGATATATTTTACCCCCAAATCTGTGATTCCAGGGTTATTACCACGTACCCCCTCCCCCACCCCCGTAGTGTCAACATGACGTTCGCATGGGATGAACAAACTACACGTATTTCATGGTTCATATAATTTGTTAACTAGTACAAATTTATCCTTTTGGTAGTCTTTTTCTCATATGTTCGTAATTTTTCTAATTTTGTCCCTTTTCAATTCAATATTTATATAATGATAATAAATTAAGTACTAACAGTTCCTATTCATATATTTTACATGTGACGTCAAGCTGTATGTGTGCGATTTAGTATTGCATGTAACATTAGTGTAATTGTAAAATATTCAACATTTCTTGAACAATTCAAAACATTCATGCAAAAATTTACATAACTTTCTAGCAAACGAACTATACTGACAGGGTCTATTACATGGTACTAATATTTACAATGGTTTTCCTTTCATCCTTTGAATTGTAGATATCTAAACGGTAATATTTCTTTCATATATCTTTATACTTAAAGCAGTCATATAAAATATGTATTTTACCGTCAACATCAGTAGATTTACAAAAACGATCTACCAGTTAAATTTCAATTTCTAAAGGGTGGGCATGCAGATCAAGTCTTAAATTTCAGATAGTCATATAATTCATAGATCTTCCTAATTTTACTGTAAAATAATAATTTTCCAGGTTTAAAGAATTCAGGGTTTTTTTTAGTTGTATGTTAACATGCATTATCAAAATAGTAATGTAACCGTGGTGTATTGATGAGCACAACACAGTTGGTAGTTTCTCAGGTTCTATATTTGCGAGTCATTGAAGATGGTGATAACAAAAGATAGGTAGATAGATCAATCAATCAAATCACCCTACAAAACACATAACAATAAATAAATATACAATAGTAACATCAATATCAATTATCGCATAAATTATCATAAAATCCAGATATCAAATGTACACTAATCATATGGAATTAAATGTAAATGCACATTACACTGAATCTCAACTTACAAAATTAACACCTACTTTACTCAAGTAAAATAGAAAGAATAGATTGAATATAATAAATATCAATCATATCAGTTTACAATAGTTCTCTACAATATTTACAATAGTAAAGTAATATACACATAGTTACCGAATTGTGGATTCAGGTGGTTAACTCTATTGGACTAAGTCCAAGGTGTATAAGATATAGATCACCAAACCTGTGTATAAGTAATACACTTATTCACACTATGTAGACACATATATAAATATAATTCTATGTCTTTAAATCAAGGCTGATATAATAATATCTACCAATAAATAGCAGTGTAATTCATTTGAATCCATACATTTACTTTACTTGATCAGTGCTCACTCTCTCTTACAAAAATCTAAAACTCATTCATTCCTATACTTCCATTCACACACTAGAAGCTGTTAAAAGGAATGATTAAATAAGAAACTTACTTTGAAGGTCTTCTATATTCTGTCCAGTAGAAGTCAATAACTAAAAATATATTCAAATGGCAAATGCAATGGAGAACTATGAAATACTTGTACTCTCTCCGACTACTGACTTTGAAGTGATTTTAAATTTCTAGAATAAAACTCTAAAGAACTTTGACCTCTAAGACCTTCCAATAAAATCAAAGATACCTAGAGTGACCAATAGAATGCCACTGACCTCTAAACTTCTTAATGAGCATACCAATAAAGATAACTCTTACTGTAATACTTAGTAATAGGTCATGCTGTGCAGGTTAGTAGTATGTACATATATCCTAATTAAATATTTACATTTGCTATATCTATATACAAGTTTTTAAATTGGTTTATTAAAAGTTTATTTTAGATTATTTCAAGTTGAAATTATTCCAAAATAACACATTATCACAGTAATAGTAGTTGTAAATTAAATTATGCTTTCATTAATATCTAATGATGGAAGATTAGTTTATTTGTTCCTGCCAATTTTTCTCTATCCCAGCATTATCAAGGTTATCATCTTCCAATTGAGCAGTTATGAGTATTGGGTTTATTAGCTGAGCTCTGAAACATTGTGACACATAGATATTCCATTGCCACATTCTGATCACTTTCCGTCTGTAAACTTTTAACATTCTAGACTTGATCCAGAACCACAGTGCAAATTTTAGCCAAACTTGCCACAAAGCATGCTTCCCTAAAGGAGAGTTTACTTTGACTTGACAGTTATTTGATTTTGTGCAGAAATCATGGCCTCATGGGGTGAAGTAGGGCCACAGTAGGAGATCAAAGTTTTATATGTGAATATTGAGGGAAAATCTTTAAAAATCTTCTCAAGAACCACTGGACCAGAAAAGTTCAAATTTACAAGACAGCTTCCTGACATAATTCAGATTAAAGAGTGTTAAAATCATGGACCTCAGGGATAGGTTGGGACCACAATCGGGGATCAAAGTTTTACATGCAAATATTTTGGGAAAACAACTTCTCAAAATCATTGGGCCAGAAAAGTAGTGATTTACATGAAGGCTTCCTGACATAGATTCACGTTTGTGGGCATCATGGTCCTTGGGGTAGGATGAGGCCATATAGGTGATTTTCTATGCTGATATATAGGAAAAATCTTTAAAGATATCTCTTGAACTATTTTTAAATTAGCTAGGACTTTCATATTTTGTATATACAAATCTTTACGGAAAGATTTTTCATGTGATGCGATGGTGTATGATCTTGTGACCTTGACATGGAAGTTTGACCAACTTTTAATAAAATTTTACCTATTCCAACATGTCTGAACTATTGAAGATAGATCTTTCTTATCTTGTAGATATATTTGTTATGGCAAGACCTTTCATTTCATTTCATGACCTTTGTGAGCTTATAGAACTTGGAGTTTGACGAACTTATAAGAAAACATAACCTATTGAATATTTTTGGAACTATTTTAGATAGGGCTTTCATATTTTGTATATAGATTGTTTATGGTAAGTCCTTTTACACAATAATGTTAGATCTTTTGATCTTGGAGTCTGATGTACTTCTTAAAGTACCCGTAATCTATTCAGTATCTCCTGAACAATTCAAGGTAGGACTTGCATGTTTCGCATATAGATTCTTTATGGCAAGACAAGATTTTGTGAATTAAGTTTGACCTTGGATTTGGACCTACGTTTTAATCTCTGACTTATCCACTGTCTCCTGAACTATATATTTAAGGTAGATCTTTCATTTTTTGTATATAGATTTCTTAGGGCACGATCTCACATTTCATACTATGAACTTGAAATTTGACATACTTTTAAGAAAATATGACCTATGAAATATCTTTGGAACTGTTCAAGGTAGAGCTTTCATATTTTTTCTATTAATTATCTATGACAAGACCTTGTGATACAGTTGTATTTGATCTTGTGACCATGACCTGCTTTTTGAAAAAAGAATCCTGACCTAATCAATATCTCCTGAACTATTTAAGGTAGAGCATTCATATTTTGTAGTATATAGATTTGGTATCGATGTTTAACCTTGTGACCTTGATCTGGAAATTTGACATACTTTTAATAAAAGTCTGACCTATTCAGTATTTCCTAAACTATTTTGTATATAGATTTCTTATAGCAAGATGTTTCATATCATACCATGATCTATGACCTTGGTCTCGTCCAGAACAGCAAGGTCATGTTTGTCATATTGGTGTTGAGGCATCTCTGTTATGTGAATTCATTTTCAGTTAATATGTTAATTTGTTCCTTTGGGGCGAGGTTGGGGCCATGATATGAGGTCAAAATGTTTCATGGGAATAAAGATTGATAAAAAAATCTTTTAAAATTTACAACAGCTGAATAATGGCAGGGCCAAGGTGACTCAGGTGAGCGATATGGCCCATGGGCCTCTTGATGTATCATATACAACAATGACATTCACTCAGAAACAAATTATATTTTGTATTAATGATTTCTTATATCAAGAAACTGCATTGATGCCTTGATGTCTGATCTTGGAGTTTGACCCAAATTTTAAAAATTTAAAGTTTTACCTGCTCATAATTTTTTAATAGTGAGTGATGCATCTATCCTGTTTCATATGTGCATTCCCTTTGACAAGACCTTCTATTTTGGTACCAGAGATTGTAACCTTGATCTTGGATTTTGACGGACTTGTAAGAAAAGTTAACTTATGCAATAACCTCAGAATAGTTTAAGACACTGGGATTTCATGTGTTGTGTACGGAGTCTTGCACTTCATACCCTGGCCCTTTGTTACCTTTTGACCTTGTTATGCCAGTTTGTTATCCTTTGGGGCTAGATTGGAACCACAATATGGGATTAAAGATGGCAAAATATTTGACAACTTTGTTTATACAATATAAAGAATATGATGGTTGATAAAGTCAAATGAACCATTCAAATTGCATGTTAGAAGTAAAATAAATTAGATATTTATAATGAAACAAGTTTAAAATTATTAGTGACAAGTTTGTATTATGGGTATTATATACCACTGATTATGCAGAAAGTAAGAAGAAAACAATGACCAAATCTGTATTGAGTGAGTATGTGTAATATTTTTTTGCAGCTTTGTGATATAAAAGCTTTCTTCACCTGCACAATATGCAGCAGCATACTACAGGGGACTTCTACAACCAAATGTGGACATAGATACTGTGCACACTGTATTCAGCAATGGCACCAGAGGCAAACTCAAAGGCCGAATTGTCCAATCTGTCAGAAACGATTGGTAGAAAACGACGAAGTAAAGGACCACCAGTTTGACGGTTTATTGAGTAGGAATATTGACTGGATTTTTCATTTTACCAAATTATGACATTAAATTTTCATAGAAATGTTTATTTATGGTTGTTGATTTAAATTTATGTAAGTATTTTGATTTGATTAGGGTCCCACTCTGACCACTGGTAAACCATTTAGTGATAACTGTATCTTTCCATATGTCTATATTTTTTTAAGCTGCCGATTTTTTAGTTAGTAATTAAGTGGACATTGGTCAGAGATAGACAGCTATTAAGGATCAAGATGAAAAGAGATAATAGGATATAATTACTTTTATTATTTGTATTTTAATTCAGACTTCTCCTTCAATATGTGTACTTAAGTGGATAATGATAATTAGATGCCAGCACATTCAAAGGTCAAGGTCTAAGTAGCATGTTTTTCTGACTTAAATTGTTTAACGTCCCACTGGAGAATTGTTCACTCATATGGAGATGTCACAGTGCATGTGAAGGGTTACAAAATTTAGGCCTATGCTCAACACTTAATGGTGTTTGAGCAGGGAGGGGTCTTTATTGTGCCACACCTGCTGTGACACGGGACCTCGGTTTTTGCGGTCTCATCCGAAGGACCACTGTATTTAGTCACCTCTTACAACAAGCATGGGGTACTGGGGACCTATTCTAACCTGCATCCAATTTTATGTCATAATCTTTGTTCTATGTAAAAGTTTTGTGTAAGAAATGCTATATAAAGGGGATGAGAAATTTTATAATTAAATAACCATGATATGAAAATCTCTGTTGTATTAATTGGTAGGCACAATTAAAGAGAAAGCAGTTCATGAGGCAGATATTGGGGCCAGATACCTCTTGGAGTCAAGTGAGTTCAATTGTTTTATGATAGTACAAAAAAAAATGAAAGGCTAGTAGCATCTTTTGTGAATTTTAAATAATAACACAATTTATACAATGAGAAAACTGGCGACAAGGAAGCACATGTTGCGTAGATCTCTGTGTACAAGGAACCTGTTTCTCCTGTAATTATCCCAACTGATACAGTGTGGTCAAAGTAAAAGAACACAGTCATGTGTGATATCAAGAAAATACAACATGTGGCAAGTGTTGTGGACCCATCTGCTTACAACAGATTGTGTTGTGTTGTCCATCTGCTTACAACAGATTGTGTTGTGTTGTCCATCTGCTTACAACAGATTGTGTTGTGTTGTCCATCTGCTTACAACAGATTGTGTTGTGTTGTCCATCTGCTTACAACAGATTGTGTTGTGTTGTCCATCTGCTTACAACAGATTGTGTTGTGTTGTCCACCTGCTTACAACAGATTGTGTTGTGTTGTCCATCTGCTTACAACAGATTATGGTGTTTTGTATCACTTACTCCTTAACTGTGAAATGTATTGCAGTGGGATACATTTTTTCCCAGAATGCAATGGTTACACAACACATTGCCATCATCAAGTGATTGCCTCATATGGGGAACAGATAGATAATTTACTTTTTTTTTTTACTGTAATTAAGTGCCAGTTAAGGAAATTTTGTAAAAAAAAAAAAAAATTAAGTGTAATTACTGAGAAATGTGATGACTGTACAGTAATTGTAGCCACTGATTATATTTACATATCTCGTATATTTCGTAGTCCACAGCAGCTTTAGATCAGGATAAATCGGTAGCATATCAGCAATTCTTCATTATTACATTTTATCAATATTTTTGATGACCAAAACAAAATAAATATGCCAGAAATTACATGTGCAACCAACGTATGTAATTATTAATTTGTTATTTCACACTGCAGAAAAAAAAAGTAGATCTTGTATCGTTGAATGCTCTCCATAAAATTGAAGACACTAAATCTTGTCTTTATTAGAGATATGATAAACCTATCAAAAGTCAGCATAATAAAGATTTTGGTTCCATAAACTTGACTATACTTGTTAATACTATTTTATCTGAAGTGTAGGACTGTATGTAGCATGTCCCCTACTTCCGATGTAAGGACAGTAACTGCAAAAATGTAGGTCATTATGATGTAAAATTTTGACAGCCCACTGTTGTGTTCTCCCTTATGTACAAATATAATTTTTACCCTTAGAACATCAAGGTTCCCATGAATGATTGAAGTGAAAGCTCATTGTCACTATTTGGAGGAAAAATTAAAACATGTACATGTAGATTTTGATTATCTCTATATTTTGCATAAAAATTTCCAAAGGCACTTGCAAGGATGAAATTTTACAATAAGATTTCAGTTCTTAATTTGTCTCTTCAGGTAAAAATGAACATGCCGTCTATAGAGCATTGTAATGTCCCAGGTCAAAGTGGAAGGCCTTCCCCAAGCAGTTTCTTAACCTTCACAGTTCACTTAAAATAAGCAGTTCCTTAAACATCAACAAGCCTTATTAGTGTGCATGTCTCATATATGCATAAGAGCATTCTTCCACCAGTTTCTTGGCAGTTTCTTAGCCTTCACAGTTCACTAACAGTTTGTAGGCAGTTATTTTGGCAGAAAAATTTAAATTAGATACTTCTACAAGGCTTCAACCATGAATATTCATATGAACTGCTTAAAAAAGTGCTAAGGAACTGCTTACTTTAACCTTTGACCCTATCCAATGTACCATATATGGAATACCAAACTGCTTATATTTATTCACTGTGCCATATATGGAATACCAAACTGCTTACATTTATTCACTGTGCCATATATGGAATACCAAACTGCTTATTTTTGTCAAATTGCTAAACAGTTATTACTAAACTGCTTATCAAAATGCTTACAAATCATAATAATAATAATAATGCACTTATATAGCACCATATCTAAATATACTCTAAAGCGCTTTATACTATACTAAAATGCAAATCAAAATTATACAGAATACATAAAATAATAATGCCAGATATCAATATCGCACAATGAACAATTGAAACTATGAAAGAAATAAGCTAGAGAAAATTAGAAATTAATTCATATTATAAAAAATCATAAAATATGTGTTAGAAAAAACTTTTTTTTTTAATTTCTTGATACCGTTCTTCGGCATGTTGCATAAAATCAAATCAAAAAGATCACACATTAAAAGCTAGACAAAAGAGGTGGGTTTTTAAATCTTTTTTAAAACTGTCAAGTTTTTGAATCTTCCTGATTTTACATGGAAGACTGTTCCATAGAGTGGCTGCTGCTTTATCAAACCTGCGTTCTCCATACGTCTTAGTCTTGGTTACAGGCATATCTATCAGATGTGCAGATTCCGATCTAAGAGATCTGGCGGGTTTGTATGGTACAATAAGTTCTGACAGATATGCTGGTGCCAGATTGTTGAGGCACTTAAAGACATACATCAGTGTCTTGTACTGTATACGGTAGTGGACTGCAAGCCAGTGCAGTTTGGCAAGAACAGGCGAAATATGTTTGTGTTTTTAGTCCGCGTTACTAACCTGGCAGAAGTGTTTTGTACCCGTTGAAGTTTGTCCGTATATTGTTTGTTCACACCATACAGCAAGGCATTTCTGTAATTGATTCTGGCAGTTACCAATGAGTTAACCAGTAATTTGCATGCCTCATCAGAGGTGAAAGGTTGTATGCTACCTATTTGACGGATATGCAAGATCTGGCAACGGCTGTACACTGTCTGTATATGGTAAGTGACTTGTCAATATAGGTCCCAAGGTTTTTTCCACATACTTGGCCTCAGAAATAATGTTTCCTTCGAACGAAATCTTGAAGTCAAGGTTCCTAGATCGATTGCACTTTGGGACAAATACCATGAGTTCTGTTTTGTCCTGATTGAGTTTTAGTAAGTTTGAACAAATAACATATACCTCCATGTTAAGCAGTGCCAAGTCAAAAGTATCTTGCCATGAACCTCTAGCATGCTGTAGTAGGTAGAAGTACAGTCAGAGTGGTGACTGCCTTTGTCAGGATCAATGTCTACATGGCTTGAAAAAAAAAAAATATAAATTACAGTATAGAAAAGAATTATGTTCATATGTAAATTTATCACATACGTTTAATATGTATTCAGTCAAAATGATATGATATATAGTACAGGATTTTTGTTAACTTTTGAACCTTCAAATGATATACGTAAGATATTGTACTGTATATTTACTATGTATACCCCCCCCCCCCCCCCTTCTATAAAAAAAAGAAAAGAAACCAAAACAAAATAAAACAAACAAAAACAAAAAATTAGCAACAAAACACCCAGAACAAAACACACTTCATTTACTTACCAGTCCAATAGACTTATTGCTTAGAGCCTTCATTCTTTGATAGTATTAACTCCCATTCTTTAGCTAAATTATACTTAGTAAATGAAATCATCTTGGTACTAGGAAATAAATAAGTCTGAGTAATATTTAATGCGTAATGATGAACTTACCAGCTTTGCATCCCGACTCCTAAGCCGTGTCCTAATGAAGCATCAGTATCACAGTATTCACGAGGTTCTCTGAATTTAGGACCTTTTGAATTAAGTGATTTTAGATCTTCATTTTTAACTATATCAACAATTATCTTGGCCTATAATGTTATATTGATCACAAAATTTGAAAATATAAATGAACAGTGTGTCTATGGGAATTTTAATTAATTTATTGTCATATATTAATATATTATTTCTGCATTTACATGTATATATGCAGTTATTATCACTTTCAAAGAGAATTAACTTGTGTTAATACAACTGCTAAGCAATGAGAATGTGCATCTGTGGTGACTAGTTAGATAAACTGCTAACAGTTAAAATAAGCAGTTTATGAGAAAAGAGTAAGCAGTTTTATAAACTGATTAATGCCAAACTGCTTGAAACTGCCAATAAATTTTGAAGTGCACAAAAACTGCCTAAACTGGGGTATGGTAATATAAACCTTTGTTGTGGGGGGGATATGTCTCCCTTGTTGATAGTCTGGAATAATCAATTCATTTAATCAACTTATCAGATGGTACAAATGAAAATGGATCCAGGCAACCTGTTAGCCAGCAAATGGCCGAGATGCTGTGTGTCTTACTGCCGCAGAAAGACAAAGACTTGAAAGAAATGGTGAAACTGCTGATAAACGAGAAGGACAAAACTTTAAGTACCCTAAAAGAAAGAGAACTACCGTTAAAAAACAGAGAGATACAAATTCTGACTGGTAAGGACTGTCTCTATAGGTATATACCATTTGTTGCCATGGTTTTCTGAAAATCGTTTTACATATGTGATTTTTAAGGATAAATAATAAATGCATGATTGTAGAATATATAATACTGGTAGATCATATAATCATTAGACCAATATTGCTATCAACCAGCTATTGTTGGCACTGAGAAATGTTTGCAAGGTCCACAAGAACCGTGTCATCGTGAATATTTCTTGCTAATGCGAACCTTCAACCAAAATGTCTCTTGTAACCCAGCTCCTCACTGGTACATTGCAGCTATATCTGTTGAGATTTACCAGTTTCTTTCAAAAAAAAATAAAATATTTTTTTAAGTATTGAAAGAGTAAGGCCTACCATTTTGAAACATTGTAGATTTGGATAATTTATTTCTTTATACCTAATCTTCCTGTATCATAACAGATAAATACACATAATTTCATACATGAATTCTTCAATATGGATTCAGACCGTACCAAAGAGTTGGAAGAGAAAGTGAAGCAGATGAAAACTTTGAAGGAGAAACTTGAGAAGAACCAACAAATTGAGGTCAGATACAAAGAAGAAAAGCAACAAATGAAAGGTAGAGATGTGTGAACTCTTCCAAATATTTAATGTCTGCTTACACATTTTTCTGTGAATTTAGTTTCACACATTACTAAAAAGTGAATCGCCTTGGGTAGATATGATTTTAGAATTAACATGGTTAGGTAGGTGCTGACCTGCTCTTGATAATACAGATTACTGTTGCCAGAATGAAATCTTTGAATGACTTTGCCTCCGTAGTAGGGTATATACTCGATTTAAGAATTGTCAATAAATTATTCCTTTGTGCAAGATTAATCAGTATCAATGGATTATCTGCAGTCAGTGTGTTGTCATCAGATTATCTGCATTGAGCAATGAAATATGCATGTAACCACATTTTGGATTCATACTAGTAGTAATATCAATAATGTGAATCATACACGTACAAATCGTAGAACACTTCCAGTATGCAGGCCCCCATAAATAGGGCTTCAAAATATAGCTACCTAACCTTAACATCGTCACAGGAGGTAAGGATCGATATACTAGAAACTACCCCAGATTTTAAGTATCACTTATTGGCCTGGAATTTCACTGGCTGTGCAGTTTGGGATCTCATTCAGAAGTGTTTGTACTTGTCACATATTGTGTTTCATATAAGTGGGAAAAAAATCTCGATTTAATTTTTTTTTTTTATGTGTGGAAATTGGAATATATGGTGGATTACATCAATCAAAGGCAAAAAAAAAGGGTCGGCCTCCGTGGGCGAGTGGTTAAAGCGCTCAAAATCACAAGGCCTCTCACCTCCTAGTCGGCGCGGGTTTGAATCACTCTCGCGCCGATATATGTGAGAAAGTTTGCCAGTTTACTTTCGGAAGGTCGGTGGTCTCTTCCCGGATACATTGTATCTGGGTTTTCTCCTCCACCCACATAAAACTGGACGCCACCAGATAACTGTAAAATTGTTGAGTGTGGCGGAAAACAAACAATCAATCAATCAATTGTACATACATAATGATGTATATGAAACTAGATGTACCTTAATGGTAGTTTTAAATCTTTTGATAACAGAAGAGATGCAGAAACTGAAAGGAGAATTAAGTATGCTACGAACTTCAGAGGTTACACATCAACAGAAAGAGAAGGAGCTGTATTCACAATCCCTGCAACAGACAAGCGAGATACAGTGTCTCAGGATGTATTTGGGTGAGTTTCTATTATGTATTTACAGACAAGCGAGATACAGTGTCTCAGGATGTATTTGGGTGAGTTTCTATCATGTATTTACAGATAACTGAGATATAGTGTCCCAGGATGTCTCTGGGTGAGTTTTTATCATACATTTGTAGATAGTATTGTTTTCTCCATGATGTCACAGTCATGTGATGTTAAAGAACAGAGGTGGGTTGTATTGACCTTTACAATAAACTTGTACGCAAAATAATGATACAATGTTATTTTTTTAATCCCCCAATCATTTAATGCCCATCACAATAAATTATATTCATATTATCAAAAGAAAGCAAACCTGAAATATTATCGAGATTCTTTCATTTCCAGATGAAAAAACGAAAGCAGCAGCAGCAGCTGATAGCTTGCAGAAGAAGGTGAAAGAACAAGAGAAAGAAATACAACGGAGAACCAGTAATTTATCTTTTTACTGTAAACAGATATAAAGGGAAAGCCATGTTCATAGCAGGCTTCTGCTTTCAAGGGATGTAACTGTACCAGAGAAAAAAAGTAGTGGATTCTATTTAGAGAGAGAGAGAGAGAGAGAGAGAGAGAGAGAGAGAGAGAGAGAGTCATGTCATTGTGTACCTTCTCATCTGATCTGAGAATAGATATGTCATGCGTATTACTGAGCTAAACTTTGAATATTTAGGCTATCTAGTGTATATATATTAAACATTTCCAGTATTTTTCCCTTTAATATCTTTACCAGTTGTAATGTGAGCCATTTTCTCATGAATGTGATGTAGATGTGAACAATGTGCATATGAATCTTGATTAAGACAGTATGTTTGTGTAACGGGGTTTCTATCTGTATAACTATGTATATGTTATGAAATGCCTGTAGTGTTTAGGTCTCAATATTGGACACAGTGACGGACTCCAAAGGCAATATTTATATATTTATTTATCTCAATAGCCCTGAAATATAATAAAACAAGTATATAATGACTTGACAATCAAAACCTTTGCTAAATGATATTATCTTACTGATTCCCATCAAGATATGCTTAATCAGTTTAGGGAGATAACTCATTATATTACAAAAATAGTATTTCTCCCCTAAATAGTCATAAAAATAATTTATCAATTAAAACAGCAATATTGCCTCATGTACTCTTCTATGGAAGTACCCCCCCCCCCTCCAAAAAAACCAAAACAACAACTACTGCTGGGACAATGATCAATAAGACATGTAGGAATGACTCCATCATTTAACAAAGTACCATGTATGTAAAATTCATACTCCATTAATTAAAACAATATCAAATTGCTCATTTTGAACAAAACCATCAAATACTTTTGATAATCATAAAATCTATTAAAATTGATTTATATCACCTTACAATATAGTAATATATATTTTACTGATTTCTATAATCAATATGTCTCATCCATTTAGTAAAAGTGCAAATGAGAAATTTGATTATATTGCAGATATATAGAATAGACTTTTAATTTACTAGTAGCAATGGGAATTAATATAAATGTATTACTTACCAGAAATTTAGGATTTAAGTCTGTTAGTCAGTCTAAAAAATGTGTCTATCAAAATGTCTACAAGTGAAGCCTCTCCAATGTTTCAGTGTAATCTTAACTGTGTTCAACACTGGTGGTAAAAACTATGGAACTCAACCAAACACAACTTAACAAATACTGACCAATGTAAAACCTTAATACAAATGACCACACTCAGAGCCATGATCAAAGCCCTCCCGAAGATATATAATTTGTAAGTGTACCTTTGTGTAGTAGTGTAAATAAAGGGGTGGATCTAAGATCTAAATGTGTGTGAATATACCTGAGCACTATTACATTTATTTCAACTGGTGGGAATTTCAATTTGAATGAAAGTAAAATGTCAATGAAAGTAAAATGTAAATATAATAACTCTAATTTTTGGAAACACATAACGGTATGAAATGCAGTGCTTTATGCTGACATACTAACATGCTTTGTGACATATGCTGGTGTAAAGCATTGCAGTTCACATCCTCGTTTATTTTAAAAAATTCAAAAAAAAATTATTTATGAAGTGCATACTGTTTTGCTCTGTCTGTATTTTGTCTTTTTTTCAACAGATGAGGCATATCAGTTACAACCGTTTGTCAAATATAAGGATCTGTATGAGGAAAGCTGTCAGGAGGCTAATGATTTACAGCAAATTCTTGTTGGGAAGGAATCCATTATACTGGAACAGCAAAGCCAGAACAGTGATATGAATGGTAAAGACTGGTCACATACAGTAAAACATGCTTATAACAAATTCATGCTTATATCGAATTCATGCTTATAACGAATTCATGCTTATATCAAATTCATGCTTATAATGAATTCATGCTTATATCGAATTCATGCTTATAACGAATTCATGCTTATATCGAATTCATGCTTATAACGAATTCATGCTTATATCAAATTCATGCTTATATCGAATTCATGCTTATAAAGAATTCATGCTTATATTGAATTCATGCTTATAACAAATTCATGCTTATATCGAATTCATGCTTATAACGAATTCATGCTTATATCAAATTCATGCTTATAATGAATTCATGCCTATAATGACTTCATGCTTATTGTGAAGTGATATTTATTCCCTTAAGAGAGGTAAATAATGGAAATTTTATTGGATAAAGTGAAATTTGGTTATAATAAATTGTTTTTTACAAGCCCTGGAGGTTTGCTATAACTAAGTTTTACTGTACAGTATTGTTTTATTGGAAGGGAGGGGGGAGGGTGTTTGGAGTATATGCTCACTACAGACTTGACATTTTTACATCCAATGCAATTCAGTTGAATTAGAAACTTGAGGGATCATCATATAGTAACTCTCTAAGATCTATAAAAAAAAGTCTAGTACTGTTTAATTTTGAGCTGTATCTTTAATGTTATTATAAATTTTTATACATATACAGAAAAATTGATGGCCCTAAGTAAGCAGATACAGGAAACGCCATTGTCAATTCACCAGGCAGAGGCTCGCTATCAAAATCAGCTGCAGGAAATGTCAGCAAACCTGAAGGCATTTTATGGTAAAGTTTGTAGTCAGCCCTACTGTTTTCAGAATCTGTTTGGTCCACATATTATGCTTAGAGAACTCACTGTTATCTGAGTCTGTTTGGTTCACATATTGTATTTGGAGAACTCGCTGTTGTCTGAGTCTGTTTAGTCCACATTGTATTTGGAGAACTTGTTCACATATTGTGCTTGGAGAATTCACTGGGTTTTTTTGGAATACAGAAATTATCTCCTTTTATCCCCCATAATATAAACAATATTGGGTTATTGGGGCCAGATCAGGATTATTTAACAGATTTTTCTTTTTAGATTTGAATCTTAGCGTTTCATTTTTTGGCACAGTTTCATTTAAGGAAGAATAATGCATCATCATAATGGCTGACTTCCTTTTAAAACTTGTATGAAAATGTAAATATCAGTGATATTTGTCTATTCCTGTTAAATTTAATTGCCTAGTTGAGTAGCTCAGTAGGAATTAGTATTCTAGTGAACTTTAGATCACAAGTTTATGCCCAACAGCTGCTTTTTTTCAGATTACTTTCTACTGAAACAGCATTTTTTGAATAAACTAAGTAAATTTGAAAGTTTTCAATTTGAATATTTTTTTTTTTAAATTTTTCTCATCAACATTTATAGCATGCCAAAATTACCCAATAAATATATGGTAGGCATTTATTCCTTTTATTTATATTTTGTATTGTATAGGGTGTTGTGTTGAAAAATCAGTGCTTTTATTGAGAAATGAATGCATTAGAAAGAAACAATATAGGATTATCCCTGACAAAACATGGGTAGATAGATATACTATAGGTGCATTGTAAAAAATCTTATATTTCTAAACTGTTATCCTTTCTCAATATCAAAGTGTTGTGATTGTTTTAGAGCGTAAATCACAAACTGATATTGGTTTAATGAGAGAGCATGTCGAGGAACTGGCAAGAGAATTAAAGGAATCGAGATCCAAACACTTAGCTGATCAGCAGAGAATGCATGAAGGTATTTCCTTGGTACTGATTTAAAAGTAAAACCCTGGTACTTTTTCTCTTTGATTTGGGTATTACAGTAAAACATGGTTTCAATGAACTTGGTTATAATGATTTCACACTTACAACAAAAAGATTTCCCTGTAGTTTTAAAACATGTTAAGAACTTATTGGATATAATGAATTATGTTTATAACGAATAAATTGTTCATCCCCGGTGCTTCACTATAAGTGTGTTTTGCTGTATATGTATAGATAGGATACAGTAACCATTGTAACATGGCATCTTAGCCTGGCCATGAACTCTAGATACATCTTTGCCAGAATTAAACACACACACACATCCCCCCCCCCCAAAAAAAAATGCTGCTGTTGTATGATAAAAGTTTATTCTAATTAAGTTTGATAATTAACAAAGTGTGCATCTTTTAGAGAACATTAAGCTACTAAGGGAGGTGGAGAGAACCAGACAACAACAGCCAAATGAGGAGAGGTACAATCAGCAGGATGCAAGCCTAAGATACTACAAAAGTAAGTCCTACGATAATGTACTTTAAAAGAACTCAGAATATACAACCTTTAGTAGTTCAATATTTTAATACCCCCTAGCTCCCCTCCAGGTGTGTTACTTACATCTGTCTTTTCACTGACTCTAGGACAATGTAACACTTATGCCTGCTCCTGGTTTTTTTTTTAGTAGTGGTATAGAAGCCAAATCTGCTCATGGTCGGACTGTTTAAACTAAATGATGGCTTAGATGCTGAAGCTGAATTTCTCATGGGGAAAAAAAAAACGCAAATCGAAGCTTGGACCAAGTTTTGAGATTTTACTCAAATTTAGTCTACTCAAATGAAAGAAAACTCAAATTCAAGTTTGAGATTTTTTCAAGATATCCAAACCTGAATGAATTTACCACTCCAAAATTGTGTTAATGTCACTTCACTTTGGTGAGAAGAATTTGAGTGGACAAAACATTTGGACTGGTGTAGCATAATATTTTGATGCTGTGAAATATTGAACTCATATTTTGAAACTTTTTTGCCGCAATGTAATGAACCCCTTATAAAATACTGAACCCAGGGTTCATAATATTATGGTTACAATATATTGACCCTGGTTCAAGATATTATAGTTGCGATTTATTGAACCCATTTGACTACTGTAGTTAAGAGAAGGGGTTCAAGATATTATGGCCGTGAAATACTGACCACCACCCCCACCCCACCCCCATATATTTCTGTCATATTCGTTAGGTGGGGGGGTGTCAAAATATTATGGTTACAAGACCTCTTGTTGACATTTATAGATTCAAGATATTATGTCTGCATATTATTAAGCCCCCCAATTATACTCTCATTTATAGAGAACCTTCTCCACCCCCCCATCCCCAATTACACTTCCAAAGTTAGAGGAGAGGTTCAAGATGCTATGGCTGCAAAATATAGATCCTCCACACACACTTTTATTCATAGGGGGGGGGTGTTGATTGATTGATTGATTAAATATTGTTTAACGTCCCGCTCGAGAATCTTTCACTCATATGGAGACGTCACCATTGCCAGTGAAGGGCTGCAAATTTAGGCCTATGCTCGTCACTTATGGCCTTTGAGCAGGGAGGGATCTTTTACGTGCCACACCTGCTGTGACATGGGACCTTGGTTTTTTGCAGTCTCATCCGATGGACTGCCCCATTTAGTCGCCTCTTACAACAAGCAAGGGGTACTGAAGATCTATTCTAACAACCAAGGTCCCCACAGGGAATCAGGGGGGGGAGGGGGGGGTTGGTTGTCCAAGATGTTATAGTAGCGATATTTTGACTCCCTGTTTAATTTAATAGTTAGGAGGAGGGTGTTCAAGATATAATGGTTGCATATTATTGACCTTCCATTATACTTCCAGTTAGAAGAAGGGTTCACAATATTATAATTGCAAAATATTGAACCTCCCTACATTTTTATTTGGGTGGAGGGTGTCATAATATTATAGTTGTGATTTATTGAACCTCAAACAGACTGCCATAGTTAGAATGAGGGGGTTCAAGATATTATGGCTGCAAAATATTGAAAACCCCTCCTCCATACATTTTCATTATATTCATAAGGGGTTAAGATATTGTGACTGTGAAACATTGCCTTCTACAGTTAGAGGAGGGGGTTCAAGATACTATGTTTGTGAAATACCAATCCCCCTACATGTTTATTTGGGGGGGGGGGGGGGGGAGGGGGTGTTTAAAGATATTCACAATATTATGGCTGTGAAATATTGAACACCACCCCCTTCTCCATACATTTATATTTGATATGTTATTTTGGGGGAATGGTTGATTGATTGATTGTATATTGTTTAACGTCCCTCTTGAGAATCTTTCACTCGTATGGAGACGTCACCGTCGCACGTGAAGGGCCACAAAATTTAGGCCTGTGCTCGGCACTTCTGGCCTTTGAGTAAGGTTGGATCTTTATCATGCCACACCTGCTATGACATGGGACCTCAGTTTTTGCAGTCTCATCTGAAGGGGGAGTGAAGATATGGTTGTGATTTATTAACCCCCATTAGACTACTCAGTTGCTTGCAGTGCATGATTAAAAGTTTAAAGTCTGGATTAAAAGTTGCACAAGTAATTGATATTTGCTTTATTTCAGAATAACCCTTTATTGCTCAGTCACAAATGATCACATTTATTTATCACTGATTAATATAGATTTGTGTCCTTCAGAGTAGAGGACTTATAATTTTAGGGTCTTGTGCAATTGACACTGCATGGCGATTTTACCAAATTAATTACTCTCGTAATAAATGAAATCAATATCTAGATTAAACAGATGTTCATGATTAAATCATGACTACATGGTACTGGGTTGAAATTTAAATATAGCTGAATATGTGTCGTCTAGATCAGATGACCACTGTCATTGAGCACTGTGCTGCAATATATTATTTTTTTTTTTTTTACAGATAAAGTTAATGAGCTAGAACAGCGATTGGTTGTTTTTCAAAACAGGTATGATGAACATTTTAGAACTGGAAGAAAATTTTAGAAGCAGAAAATGAAGCTTCTTTCACAATTTTCAGCACCAAGCAATAATTGCATATCGAGTACCAGTACATGTATAATTGTGACTAGAATTTAATTCTTTATTCAGAACCAATAGTCCATAAGGAAAAGATACAGACTGCAGATGACAAAGTCCCTAGGATTCCTAGACTGCTGAGGGTTCTTCAACTGCTGATGATAAAATCCCCATTATTCTAAAACATTCATGAACAAAGTTGATAAATGCATGTGTAAACTGTGTGGTAGTGTGTTTTGTTTTGTTTTTGTTGTTGTCTAGATTTACTCAGGAACTTTCAGTAATTCTTGCTGAGCTCAAATACTTTGATCTGTGATATAAGCATACCAGTACAGTAAAGTCATTTTGGTGGGGCCAAAAATTTTTTTTTCTAAAGAGGAAAGATGTACAGTCACCCCCATTTTGTCTGAAGCTTTCTGACTGGGAACGATTGCTAGCTGCATCCACCTATTTATCTGTAATTCATGAATCTACATTGTACATCTATATGACCGTAATAAAAAGATAAAACCACCAACTGTACATGGGATAAGGAAGTATTTTATAAACACTTTTCACAATGTACAGTAAAACACGGTTACAATGAACCTCCAGGGCAGCAGAAAAAAGTTTGTTATAACAAAACTTTGTTGTATCCAATTGAATTTTCATTATTTTTCTTTCATAGAGGAATAAAACATGTTTTACTATACAATTATTTACTGTATCAAAGTGCATTAGATTTTGCTTTGTTTTAATATATAGTGTAGAGCTTTGCTCTATTTTTACTCTTCTTGGGTTTTTGTTAAGTGTCTGAATAAACAAGCAATACCAAGATTGTTTTTCTGAATGAGATTAAACAGATTTTATCTTTTACTTGCAATATGACAGCTGGGACTGTCTTTTTATCCGGAAATAAACATGAATTATAAGTTGCAGAATTTGCTGTCTTTTTAAAGCGATATCTTTTTTTATATATATACAAAAAATATTTTTATATGGTCTAGAGGTATGGCCTGAATCATGGACTGTTTCTACCCATCTGTGTTATTAATGTAGACAGGAGAGAAAATTTATTTGAGTGCATAATTTAGCAAGAAGCACCACTCGCAATTACTTTTATGTTGCTGAAATTCATTCCAAATCTGTTGATCAGCAGTCTACTTGTGAATTCACATTCTAATGATTTATGAGTCATCTCATGGTATTTAGAGGAGTGATGTAAACTAAGAGTATATGTTCAAACTTTTTCACTGGCTTTTCTCATCTTCAGTGACCATCATATTGCCTTACTTTTAAGATTTTAAATTAAGTTTATTTGAGAATAAAGTATTTTAGATACATGCAATTAGTTTGATTTTAATTTTATTCTTTGTGTGTGTGTGTGTGTGTGTAATACTTGTATTCTTACTGATTAAGACTATGCTTTACGAGTGCAGTGATAGTTTTTTCAGTATTCTGCAAGTTCATTTTTCATGTTGGAGTTTAAAGAGATTATAAATGTTTTACTTCTATCTATTAGTGGTTCATTTTGTTGTAGATTAATTCATGCAAATTATATCAAATAAATATTGCAAATCTCATCTGCAAATGCTGTGTGCCTTCTTTTCTTCTCTTTATTTCGTCACCTTCTCATTTTTAGATCATCTAAGTCATTCAGTCTTTAGCTGCTTGTGCCCCTCAGTCTAATACACATAGATCACATTAAAGAGGCAGCATGGACACAATTTGAACTGAAAATTTTCAAATTTTATTTTTCCATTTTTAATGTTTACACTGTTTAAGTGAGGTATTTCTAATGGTCAGCAGAAATTTGAATGTCAGTTGTCAAGTTACATGAGAGATACCGAGTTCACAATTCTTTGTCACGTAAACAAGACTCGTGTTGTGTTTTTGTTTACATAGGTTAAATATACTAGTAAAAGTTTCATTTAAAGCAGTTTTTTTTTTCAATTTACAAGTTAATTCTGAACACAAACAGTTTCCAGTGTTTGACACATCTCATTTTGTCTTAAAACATGATATTTTCAATTAAGCAATCTATATATGCAAACAAAAACATGACAGGAGCCTTGTTTATATAACATTACTGTATCTCTCTTGTAACTCGACAATTGACAAATTTTTGCTGACCATTAGAAATACCTTAGTTAAACATTGTAAATATAAAAAGTCAGAAAATAAAATTTGAAAATTATGTCCATACCCCTTTAACAATTTCAACTTTTCCTCAGAAAATACATTGCCAACACAGAACATTTGTGAATTTTACAGTTCTTGATGGTTTCTGTGGGGAGCCTTGCAGAGACAAAGACAAACTGTCCTTGAAATAGTACAACCTTTAAAGTTTTATTTTCCCAGACCTTCTATAAACAAACCATGTATGTAGTAACAATAAGCATTAGGACTTGTATCTACAAAACTGAGATTCACGACCAACAAACAGAATGGGTTTAGATCTGAGGATTTGGCTTATGCGGACAGTTAACTAAAGGTGCATTAAAAATCTTGTTTACTGATGTCCTAAGCACCCAGCAGATAACCTCGTTATATCAAAAGTCTGAAATACAGGATTCCAGGGGGCAGGGCAAATAATTATAGAAGTGTATTTAACATTTCTTTAACACAGTAAATTATTTACCTCAAGACACAACACATTACAAGAAGACTCCTGTTTCTAGTTATTCTATTTAGAGAAGTGGACAGACAGACTATTCATCGTGGAAGGCTATGCCTATCCACTTCTCTGATGCAGGCTATGGCTATCCACTTCTCTGATGTAGGCTATGCCTATCCACTTCTCTGATGTAGACTATGCCTGTCCACATCTCTGATGAAGGCTATGCCTATCCACATCTCTGATGTAGGCTATGCCTATCCACTTCTGTCATGTTGGCTATGTCTATCCACTTCTGTCATGTAGGCTATGCCTATCCACATCTCTGATGTAGGCTATGCCTATCCACTTCTGTCATGTTGGCTATGCCTATCCACTTCTGTCATGTAGGCTATGCCTATCCACATCTCTGATGTAGGCCATGCCTATCCACTTCTGTCATGTTGGCTATGCCTATCCACTTCTGTCATGTAGGCTATGCCTATCCACATCTCTGATGTAGGCCATGCCTATCCACTTCTGTCATGTTGGCTATGCCTATCCACTTCTGTCATGTTGGCTATGCCTATCCACTTCTGTCATGTTGGCTATGCCTATCCACTTCTGTCATGTTGGCTATGCCTATCCACTTCTGTCATGTTGGCTATGCCTATCCACTTCTGTCATGTTGGCTATGCCTATCCACTTCTGTCATGTTGGCTATGCCTATCCACTTCTGTCATGTTGGCTATGCCTATCCACTTCTGTCATGTTGGCTATGCCTATCCACTTCTGTCATGTTGGCTATGCCTATCCACTTCTGTCATGTTGGCTATGCCTATCCACTTCTGTCATGTTGGCTATGCCTATCCACTTCTGTCATGTTGGCTATGCCTATCCACTTCTGTCATGTTGGCTATGCCTATCCATAGTTTCTGGTGTACTCGTGCATCAAGTGATTATTAAATCTAGGAACCAGTAACATCTTTTTCATGATCAGACGTGTTAATTCATGACAGAATATCAATAATTTGCAACTTTGTACCTGGTGACCCTCTCACTGGATTCCATTCTGAAGTACAAGACCTTTCATGTGATATATGTCACATGACTTTTTTTACAATATATTTATAGCACTCAGTAGTACAATAATTTGCATAAATTTATTTATTTAATATATATATAAAAATTCATAAGATCATCAGCATTTTTACAAATAAATTAATTTTATAACTTCTCATCTGGATGCAGCTCCTATAGAAAAACTCCCATCTTGTCATGCCAAACGAATCGACCCAATAATTAAACTGAACTCATTTTTTAATACTCAGATCAACCCAATAAACAATGCTGCATTTTTTGTGAAGTTGATTTCTTGTATTTTTACATCATTGTAGTTGATTTACTATACAGAGTTTTTCACTCATTTGTGATCCAACAGTACTGTAGAAAAGGTATCTAGTGTTATTAGTACTACCTGCACTTCATAAATGACTTGGTTCAACATGCATCATATTAAATTTTAAAAGGAGGGGGATATGTAAATTTATTATTTTTTTCATCATGACCCTAATTTATTTATGATAATAGATTCAAAATGTTGTGCATACACTCTTAATCAAATAATGTAGAACTTTGTTTCAATAAATAGAAAGTCATGGGGGGGGGGAGCGTGTGAACTCGGTCAATACTAAATGGATATATAAGTGAAATCCTCCCCGAGTACAAATTATAGATTGAAAGGTAAAGAATATACATAATCTTTCAACAAATGTGGTAATGGAAGCCTTTCAATTTTAGAAGGCTGCACTAAACTCAGAATAGCAAATTTGCACAGACATTGAAGGTTGAACACTTTTGGTAACTGCAGTATTCGAATTTTTCTGTCCCAGCAAGCTATTGCAACCTGTTCTCCTGTTGCAGTGAGAGATAGGCAAGTGACATTGGGTGCTGCAGACCCCAACTTTACTGAGATATCCTCAAAATCTGGACAAGTCACAGTCAAATCAATCTCAAACAATGGACAAAGCTCGTCTGCATCTAGTACTTTGATTTTTAAGTTAAAAAGGGCTGTCACGATACAGTGTGAATCGTAGGAGTACCTGAGGCAGTCCACAAAACTACCAAGATCCTCTGAGTGGCAAAGCATCCTTTTTTCATCTGTGTTGATTCTGTACAAAATCATATCATTGGCTGCAACAAACATGATGCAATGTTGGGATCTCAAGTCAAAGTCAAAAGATCCTGGCCTACAAAGTTCGCATTCTAAAATAATATCCTGAAACACATCACAAACTCGCTGGTATTTCCTCCAATCGATCACAATCAAATGCCCCGTAGAAAATCCAACCGCTATATGTCTGCTATCAGGTGACCACCTGACATTTTCTATCTCTGTTTGGGGAGCCGGTAGCGGTGAGATATTGGGGAAAAGGTCCTGAATTTTTATCACAGCATCAGCTTGCAGTACACTGGAGGATCCAAAGACATAGAGTGCATACACACTCGCTGTTGTTTTTGCAAGAATGGCATGGTAGCTGCCATTGGAGGAAGTGGAATAGTCTTTGTACTGGGTGAAGGAGGGGTCATGTGCCCTTTGCAAAGATGGAGCCATTGGACTGTACAGAACTGGCTGTTCAATTATGCTAGATGTGGATAAAGTTGTGAATCGGACTCCATTTGGATTTATCTGGAGTTTTGGAAATCCCTCACAAGTTGTTTGGGGAACAATGCCACATTCTGAAAAAATAACAATTTCAAAAATGATTTTCCTCAAACCCATGTAAATTTCGCAACATTTTGATGTCATCAGTACATCTGTACATTGGTCTTGATGTAATGATTTTGTCAGACATTTTAATGTAGTACATGGTAGTAGTATTGGGTTATTTAGATCAGTTTGTGATCTGCGTTTACTTACTTCCACTTTTGAGGTTGTACTGTGTGACTTTTCCACACGGCAGTGTGGAGACTTTTCTCCACACTGATCCATGAAAAACTTGGAATGGTGTTGATGTTGAGAAAAGAATGCCATCATTGTTCGGGAAAAACTGACAAAACGTCCACCAAATATCAACAACAGCTGCGTCTATAAATAGAATTGCTGTTACTAATATTTTTTTTCAGTAATAAACTTTGCTTCATTGTTTATAATTCTTGATATAGACTGTAACAGGCAAGTGACCTTTGAACTCTGTGTGTAAAGTACTGTAACATCAGATGACGAGAAATCATTTAAGGCCTGGTGTAAACTGTTTTCCGATATCATTGTTTAATTTGCTTGACCTTCGATGTTTGGACACTAAAACTGATAGGGACCATCCTCATTCAATTACAAATCTGTGTTTGCAGTGGTGATTTTAGATGAAAACAATGCATCTGCTTTCCACAGTCTAGCTTTATCAGCCTTCACGGATATAATGAATTCCGAGTATTTCTCATCATACGATGCCTGTACACAAATGCTTTAAATTCAATGAGAGGTTTAATCATGCCTGTACACAAATGCTTCAAAGAGAGGTTTACTCATTAGATTTACTCATTCTGATACATTATGACAAGCTTGGAAATAACAAATTATACGTAAAAACTACATCGAACTTTCAGGTCACATGGCTTTCACTTGATAAATGCATTCTTCAGTCCCCTATCACAACCATGTTAAACCTCCATATGATTACTGCAGTCTGATTTAATGACTGACTTGCGACATCCTCTTCACAGAACACACTAATTTCACAATAAAATTTGACTTACTTTGTACAGAGTAATTTGGAAGAATATTCAATTTCTCAATTATCTCCCCTTGTCCCTTGCCTTTGTCTACTGGAAATTTTGTGTATGTTTTGGAAGGGTAACACTTGACAACATCTGGACATGCATGTCCTTGGGCCCTGTATCCTTTGGAGGAAGTTGTCAACCCCATTGCTGTGTCCCTACAAGGGAGTCATTTATCCCGTGCTGTATCCCACCTACAAGTACAGGGCAGAACTGGTAATATTATTAAATACCTTTAATTTCAAATTCAGCAGTGTTTTGTTTGTAACGAACCTTTGCTGTTTCATTGTTTTCTCTTCCCAATGAAGGAACCATGCAAATATGGAATGTTTGATTATGCGAATTGCTTCCATGTTTCCATTATTTATGTACAAACAAGCAAGACATTTATCATAAATATTCACATTCTGACACAAATTTCGTATGAAAAACTTTGAAATATGTTGACGCTTATTAGACAAGGAATCACAATGCATCATATTGCCATAATACATCGATGTCACTAATGAAGAAAGCATTCACCAGGCTATGCTGCAGCTGTTCCATTTTGTTGACTGACACACATAAAGAGTATGTCTATAAATTTGTGTTGATAATACACAACAGTGTGCGGACAACGTTTCATAATGCACATCATTCACTTTGTCAGCATATTGTTATATATTACCTGCACAAAAGGTGTTAAAAAATAAACATTTAATGCTTGAACGGCAACAATTTCCCATGATGCATCATTTGGAAACAGTTGTTGTTACGGGTTGTTGTTTGTTTTTATACGTGCTGTCAAGCATACTTTACTCACATTGAGATGTCACAGTTGTAAGTGGAGTACCACAAATATAGACCTATGCTTAGCATTCAGGGCCCTAACAGCAAGGGTTCTTTAACTTGCCAATGCCTGTCATGACATGGGACCTCCGTTTTTAAGATCATATCTAAAAGACCTAAGATTCTCACCTCTCACTTATACATGGCAAGTGTTTGATGAAGGAACAAATCACTACCTATGTTTATTTCTTAGGTTTAACATGGCACAAGCAGGGCTTGAACTCATAACTCACAACGTCCTGGTTACAAAGTGAATGCTCCAACACTGAGCTACCATGATTGGTCTACTGTTAAGGGAGATAATGAATTTATTATTGTTCAAATAGCCAGTAAAATAGACATTTAATTAAACTGATTATAAATTACACTAAAAAAAAGAGGTAAATTAAGAAACACTTTGTTGAAAAGTATGTGATACAGGACCTGGTGATGTCGCACCTTATAACACCTGGTGACAATGCACCTGATAACACCTGGTGATGTTGCACCTGATAACACCTGGTGATGTTGCACCTGATAACACCTGGTGATGTTGCACCTGATAACACCTGGAAGTGACACCGAGATCACATGTCCTAAAATAATTTCAAGCTTGAGACTAACTGTATACTGGGTATTTATACAGAAAATAGGGGAGGGGGAAATTGCATTTTTGTGTAACTCCAGGAGATGGCAATGTGGATACAAAAGGAAATGACAGGAGAGAGAGAGAGAGAGAGAGAGAGAGAGAGAGAGAGAGAGAGAGGTGGACCATGTGTATGCCTCCAATATTCTGTCAAATCTCTCTCTCTCTCTCATATTACCACTTCATTATTGATATGTAAATTATTTTACATGAGACTGTATAAACTGAGAGTAGGTCAAAAGTTTACTCCTACAGAGCAACATTCAGTTACACGCAGTGGTATAGACCACAAGTAGTGTAACATACAATGTACTGCAGATATTTCGCTGAAATATATATACATATTATTGTAATATGTGAAAAACTTTATTTTGAAATTATCTCTGGAAAACTAATTAAACTACCAAACATAAAAATTTAAAGTATATACAATTATTCATATATTGATTCAAAATAATATTCAGATTAAATGTTGACAAATTAAATCCAAATGGAAATATTTAGTACTTTAAAATAAAATATTGTGAACCTAATGAAATCTCATTTGTAAAGTTCCTAATAGTTGGTTTTCATTTTATTGTTTTGTTTTTATTTATTTATTTATCTGTTTTTTGTTTTTGTTTTTTGGTTTTGGTTTTTTTTTTTAAGTATGAAAAGAAACAGCTTACATTTCTGCGGATCATCTAATGAAATACTGGACTGCGGGTGATTTCACAATATGTTTATGATAAACCTCGTGTTTTGCAATGAAAAAAATGATATGCTTCAATACTTTTGACAATTCGGTGAAGTCTAAACGGATCAGTGATCTTTATTTTGAAATATTTTGGCAAAGTTGGAACTTTTTACATTAAATGATTCGAAACGGAATAAAATTAACGTTGAGTGAGGTTTACATAATTTCAAATTGATATCTACGTACAGTACTGAATATTTGGTCTTAACATTCACTAACTGCAATAGTAAAACGATTAATCAAATTCTATTTCCGTGATACTTTATGAATTTTGTGACTTAGCGATAGCATTAGCTTCATTCTGTTACCTTGACGCCGACAACAGATTTCTCGCTTTCTTACCTTGACATTAAGTAGTCGATCACAGTATGAGAAGACTACTCTATTGCAAGTTGTGTAATTTTTGTGTGTGTACGGAATCGGTTCGAGTTATTTCCCGTTCTCCAATAATTAACAAGACCCCCCCCCCCTTTTTTTTTCCCCCAACACCCTCTCTCCCCTTGCATAAAATGTCAAGTTTTTATTGGATGTTTCATAAGTATGTGACATTGTCTATATAAGTTTAAAAAGAGTTGTGATTTGGGGTGGGGTGGGGGGGGGGGGGGGGGTATTTATACCTCCTCCTGTTGGAAACGCCACTAAACAGTCTTTGGGGCGCGTACGCTTTGGCTATTTTTGCATATGTATATAAGTATATATATATATATGTGTGTGTGTGTGTGTGTGCGTGTGTGAGTGCTGCTTAAGAGAATGCCGTTTTCTTGAAAGCTCAGATTTCCAAAATGCAATTTTAAATAAAACTGTCAAATCCAAATCTATAACATTTGAAGGTATATGCATTGGTTTTATTTGAAAAATGAATAGAATTATTTATTAAATTTTGCTTTGGACAAATAATCACCGATAAAAGAATCAGAATTATGGCTAAACTGTTGTTTATCTTCATGCCAGATTTATGTCAAAACAATCAAGAGAGGCAATATTCTTCTGCGTTAATTCACACAAACTACAAAGAAAACGACTTGCATAATCTACCAGAATTTACATATCATTACATCTTGCACGTTAATATCAAATAGACAAATATAAATATAGAGTTGTGATTATGTAACGAAGTGTATAGTGTTACTACTTAACGGTGCAAAAAATAAAAAAAAAATAAAATCCACTATCAAAATATTAATCGAAATCCACGTGTTCATCTTGACAGTTTGATGTAATATGTTTGTAACAGAAACATAGATAACATCAGTCTTTCACCGAATTACACCTGTATGGATGTACAAATACACGTGTTTACTAGAAATCGGTTTCTTTAGTGTGCGTACGGTTTCTCAGTGCAATTCTACTGGCCGCAGGACAAACAGAAAAAACCACACGCCTGATATTCAAATGAAGACAGGGCTGGTTCGTGGGTGGAAATAATAACTTTGGGCGTAAATCTGTTGGATACGTGATAAGATAGTTCAGGGATTTTGTTACTTTAATTTTTGTTTAAATTACTGTTATACTTTTCTCGGTCATATTTTAAAAATAATGAGGAAGTGTAATTAAATTTAATTTCAATCTACATTTCGAATTAGACGATGTTTTATGAGTGAAAGAACTGTTTGAATTTGTAAGGAATGCCCTTTAACTACTAATATAGAACTGGGATTTCAGAATTCGGCACGATATCCGTGTCACGTAAAAATGAGAATTTCTAATTATATCCCCAATAAACGCTATACGCATTACCTTTATAATGTAATCCATCACCAAATATTTCAAACGGTCACGGGGTAAAATATTTCTGAGACAAAATCTCTCTTTCTTTCTATGACGATCATTAAAATGAACTTATAAAAACTACTACACACTTTCAAGATTTCCCGGATTTATAAAGATGGGACATAATGAGATAATTAGTGAAGTTAATTTAAAAGTATGTGTTTTCGAGTGGGAGAAACACACCTTATCCGTTAACCGTGGTTTCTGATTTTGTGTCTTCAATGACGGCCATGGGCTTTGGAGGAAAGTAGCAACTAGGCAAGATTAATGACCCCATCCCACTTCATAAATAATTACAAACATCAAGTTCTCCATGTCAACAAAGACATAAAGCATGAGATGGCCAGGGTTCACATTAGATGGAAGAATACTAAAAGGATGTTTATGATCATAACATATAAATAAGGACCATGCCAACACAATGACCCAATACATATATTTTTTAAATATCTTGTAATTTCTCCCACATATGATAATGTACACACATCCTCTTGAAAAGGGGGAGGATGCCCTTGACAATACCTTTCACTGGGGTTTCAGACCCCAAAACGATGAGAAAATACATGTTCTTGTTCAAGCAAGGGCACTGTAACCCACTTCTGCATCCACAATTTGAGATCATTTCCGTTTCTGGTACTTCTTCTCCAAGTAACTTATTTTTCCAAGGACACCTACTCCATTTCAATGTAGCTTGGCATGACTGATTCAAATTTTAACAGGTAATTTTCTGCTCATTAATCAAAAGTAGGGCAGTTCAAATTCTTATATACCTATTTAGGTTTATATCACTTTTCTTTGAAAGTATTCAGTAATGATACATAAACAATGCAAACTCAGTTTAAATATTTTATAAAAATAATTTAATCAGTATCAAATGTAAAAAAATGATAACATAAAAAGCAACATCAATTCAATAATACAGTGTGGATGGATTTTACAAATGATTCATGCAGAGAGTTGCGATACACTGAACAGATTCGTAGACTTTATTACAGGGAAATAACTCGATTCCCTTGTATTCTTAAGGTTTCCCGTGTTCCCTATCATAACATACATTCAAAACAGAATCACACAACACAACTAAACAGAGAAAATCTTAAAATACAGAGAACTAAAAAGACGTAAAAGAATTTTATTTTTACACAATTAAATTGTCATGATTTATTTTCACCCACGGTCAGAATAATTGGCACTGTGAGAATCAGATACAACATATACAAACAGGAAATCCGAACACAATACAGGCACTTCTCTGGGACTTTTAGTTTATCAAAGCTGCAATGATGAGGAGATCATGATTGAGCACCCACTATTCACATGCTCTATGATCTGCCGTTTGAGTTTACACACTTGGTCTTTGAGAGAACTAGCTGATGTAACCAATTGGCTATTCTGTCCTTTCAATTCAGCTACACGTTCTTCAAGCCTGGCAATGCGTTCCAATTTTCTGGTTCGACATTTTCTGGCAGCAACTCGGTTTCTGGCTCTTTTTCGTTCAAGTTTGATTTTTTCTTGATTGTCCATGTTAATAGGAGATAGGGGTGGTGATCCAACACACGGAACGGTTTGCGGTTCTTCCTTAATTTCATCAATTCTTGAGCTGAACTGAGAAAAGTTTGACGCAATACGTGGAATATTTGCTCCGGTTGTTAATCCCCCTGGCAGGGAGGTGGTTGTTGTCAAACCAAGGATTCCTTCCCCATTTGAATACGAGGACTGGGAATCATCATCACTGTCTGAATTTTCAACCTTGACACTGGTTCGGGTAGCCTGTTGAGGCTGAGGCTTAATTTGGTGAAGTTCAGCTAATGCTTCCACGAATCCTCGTGCGTACTGTTCCTGCTCTTCAGTGACATGCTTTGGGAAAATAAACTGTGTTGGTGTTGGCGTGGTTGTGACCAACCCATTTGCTTGGATGATCATTTTCTCTAGTTCTGGAGATGCCAATTTCAGCATGTTCAAATCAGGAGAAGCAAGCAAGTTGGTTACCTTTTGTTGTTTGGTTTTCGTAGATCCCGAACTGAAATCGAGTGTCATTTTTCTCTTCAGCTGATTCACTTGGTTATTCTCCAGCTTTAAGCCATGTCCATCATCATGGTAAAACGTGCGATCAATCGCTTCCATCGTTTTAGCCAGTTTTACTTTTTACGAGAACTCACTGAAAATTTTGTAGAATTACAGTCTGTTTGTAAACACGAGACTGATTCACTATTCCCAACTGCTGGTTAAGAAAAGTTTATGAGTCACCCTTGCGCCTGTGAATTGAAAAGTGTTGGTAGTTGAACATTTCCCCCTCTATTTATACGAAAATGAGTCAGTTTCTAAAATTAGAATGACATCATCTTTTCTTCTCATTTCATTGGTCAGTAATGACATCAGCATTACCACTTCCTCTCAATGAGAACTCCTCTTATCTTTTGGTTTGATTGCATAGTGTTCGGGATTTCATATGTGGAAAAACTTCGAGGAGTACCGATATTTCAGCAGCCATTTCATTGGTTATAGAAGTCACATGTGTTGCCGAAAGGTACTTCGGGAGTTTATGCCATAAAGAGGTTAATGTGACGTCCGGAGAACTGTGTAAGGTCAAATTTATAACAGTCCAGTAGGACACGCCTCCAAATGTATGGGAAGTTTTGTTGTACACATTTCACAATATTTTTCGGTATAAAAAATATTCATATCAAACATCAACGAAGTTATATAGTTCTGTATGCTGCATATTGCTTGGCGTTTCTTTGTTTTGGAGCTCTGCAGCACGAGACACTTTACATATCACATGATACGAACTGCGTGGTAGGGAAATTCCGAAGACCAATGAGTCATCGTCTATTCAGGTTCAAGGTGTGTATTGTTGGCAATCCGGGTTGGCAATACACAAACAAGAGAAATGGGCAGGGCATCCCAATAAATCACCAATATTTATGAACCGCACCAAATAGTTCAATAATACTATTCAATGTATTAAAATTAAATACAATATTAGATCTAATTAATGAAAATTTGGTAATTGGATAGTTTGACATATATATGTTTATATATATATTTATAAAATGATCTTGTCGCATTGTAATCACTATCAAAAATGCTTAATGATACCCAGTTATAATGTTAAATTTTCTTACACACAGAAGTACTAATAGTGTGACACTTTTCATGCTTATTTCAAAATTGAAAAGTATATAGGTGTCGGGACTTCCCAGTGCATGACGATATATTCCAATTTGGAAAGAGTGACTCAATCTTTAAAATCATACGAGAAGGACGAACCAGGTGGATGGTTGGCAAAACTTTTATTAAAGCATGATGTGCTTGAATACTTAATTGTAGTCATATATAAACTAAATCACGTAAACCTGTAAATGTAAATATTCAAATTTTTGTGTACATTGTAGTTCTGTGGCAAGATAATGGTTGGTATTCCAAACTGTGGTATTTTAAAATAGAACTGGAGTCATTTCTAAAAATATACAATGTAAGATTTTTTTTAATGTTATTATTAGGGCTTGGAAAATGTCATGAATTCTGAAGACAAACAAGTTATGAGATAGAGAGGGAGAGATTGCTGGCATTTTCATTATCATTAATCAATATTTTCATTACAGATTTTTTACTTTAAAAAAAAGGAAACTACTGAATTTTCTTTTGAAGTTAATTGAGTGGGACACATTTTTCAATATACTTATGCTTTTTTTTTTCTTTTCTTCTTCAAACACTACTACTGCAATTAAATCCTTAAAGGGTTTGATGTATCCAACTTGTGTTGATTAAATCATATCAGGAGTAAGTGTATTGTAGAATTTGATCAATATCACAATGAGAATATTTAATACCCAAATGAATTTAGACTTTAAAGATCTAAATGTAATGAATTTAACTTTATAGACATGAATGTATTGAATTTAGACTTTATAGATCTGAATGTAATCAAGAGCAGATCTAGAGGGGGATGGAGGTGGGTGTCTAGACCCCATCTCCCCTTGGAATTTCCAACTTAAAGAAAACAGTCATCTTTCACCCTAGCATCATGTTTAATATTGCTTCATCAACTTTCTCAGTCGACTTTATTCGCTCAATGGGGACGATTTCAAAATTCAAGGTCATAACATAATATGAAATTACCATACTGCTTACCCTGGAACCAGCTCCCAGATCCCTGGCCTTATGGAACACACCCCCCCCGATGAAAAAAGCTGGATCCACACCTGGTAATGAATGTAGACTTTATAGATCTGAATATTATGAAATTATGTATTTGATGAATGGTTAGAATTTGTTTGAGATTCAGATTTTGCTCAACTTCAACATCTGCAGACTACACTATAATAATTTAATTCTTTCATTGGTTAACTGACAGTAATCATGTGTCATTTGTAATGCATGCATTTATGTCCCTCCGAAAATGTACACTGAAAAAAAAAAAATCTTTTTTAAATGTTATTTAAGTAGTATTGGTTTGTACCTCAGACTTAAACCAAATGGAATACATAAAATTCTTGAGACAGTTATTTGGATGTATATACTTTTATGATGTATCATATGTAGATGCAATCCAAAACCTTTCCATCACTATGTGACCCCTAGGGGATAGTTTGTCAGTCATACAGTACATTGACACTGATAGAGTCCCAATCAATTTTATCTGTCACTCAAAGAAATTTATTAAATTCCACTAATTATTTCAGTGCATGTAGGACCAGCTCTATTTCATTGATTGGGAATCAACACTAGTCATCAACTATAACTTGTATGTAGTAATTGCCACTGGCACAAAAGCAAATGTTATATATGTACATGGATATAAATTGAAATTGTTTATCAATGGAGTAGCACCCTGTAGGCAACAATGCAAATAAATACACAGATTTTTCGTAAGATTATGTAAATTCAGAGAAAAGATAAAAGAAAATAAACAGAAACAAATTCACAAATTTGAAATAAAAACAAAGACACAAATTATGTCTCACGCTTGTGTTTTACTATTCCAAATTTATTCTGTCAGTACATATTGATCTTAAAACTTCTCGTACTTCTCCATTGTTTATAAGATTTGAATTTCTTGAAATTTCACTGTGGAGAATCAATAAAATACATTATAAAAAATATGAATCCCCAATTTCCTGTATTGTTCAACTATTTCAAAACAATCAATACACTATATTTAAGAAAAATTACAGCATTCTGTGCAAAAAAATTATAATAACCAGATTTGTGGAGCTGTGAAAGTATTATCAAAACCTTGCAATTTTATGTTTATTACCACTATGGTAGTAAATAGTGCAACAATATAATGCGATTTTTATAATCATTCAAACCCTAAACCTAAATTCTAGGAGATTCAGGGGCTCTGCCCTGGACCCACTGGAGGCCTTACAGCAACTTCTCCTTCCCCTCAACTCCTTGTTTTTTTGTTTTTTTTATGCCCCCAGAATTGAAGATTCGGGGGCATATAGTTTTTGACCTGTCCATCTGTTTGTCTGTCTGTGGCAAAAAAACTTCAACATTGATCAAATCTTTTACAACAAAAGAGGTAGAGCTTTCATATTTGGTTTGTGTATTCTTGTGACAAGACCTTCCATCAACACCAAAATTTATGAACTGGTGACCTTAACATTGACCTTTGACCTACTTTTAAAAAATCTGTTTTTAGCCATATCTTTCAAATTGTAAGAGGTACTGTTTTTATATTCAGCATGTGCATTTCTTACGTGAAGACCTTTCCAACGATACCGGGTTTGTCGACCTTGTGATATTGACCTTTGACCTAGTTTTGGAAATTAAAAAAAAAACTTTAACCTTGCTCATATCTTTTACACCATAAGAGGTAGACTTTTCATATTTGGTATGTGTATTCTTTGTGGCAAAACCTTTCAATCAACAACAAAGTTTTTGACCTAGTGACCTTAACATTGAGCTTTGACCTCCTTTTAGAAATTTTAATATAAGATACATCTTTCAAATTGTAAAAGGTACTGCTTTTATAATTAGCATGTGCATTTTTTGTAAGAAGACCTATCAAATGATACCAGTTTTGTTGACCTTGTGACCTTAACATTGATCTTTGACCTAGCATTTGGAAATTTTCAGAAAAATCTTAACCTTGGTCATATCTTTTACACCATAAGAGATAGACCTTCATATTTGGTATATGCATTCCTTATAGCAAGACCTTTCTATTGATACCAAAATAATTGACCTGGTGACCTTCACAAATTTTACAGTTCCACTTTGTTGTAATCTGGGGGCATCAGTGTTTCACAAATCCATACATTTTTAGTTTTACCTAACTATGCCACTGTTTACTTGCAGATATATTAAAGACCTGTTCTTGTATGTACTTCTTACTGCCCAGAAGTACATGAACTTTTCCTCCTTCTGTCTCTCCAACATTAATTTCAATCTGACAAATTCAAGTCATATATCAATGCTTATTATTCCAAAGTAGCATGAAGCCAAAATGAAATCACTGAAATTCAATCAAGAATTTTGTCAGTTACAGAGGCCATTGAAATGACCATTTTCATGATATATTTTTTAAAACCATAATTTGTATACATGAAAGAGGATCCATTCATCTAATTACTAAATGTTGAAATGAAATTTGTACTAAAAATTTACTTGCATGTTCATAACTGCTTTTGATGCAGTGAATACATCTTAAAAACTAACACGAATCCTGATATTTAATAGAAAGAGAATTGAAATCTGTATAGGAAGTTCTGTGATATATCAATATGAAGATATATTTTCCTTAATTTCAGGAAGGTAATTTTTTCAGAACGAAAGACTTAAATAGCCTCATTCCTTGATGAAAGTTGAATTATATTGCATTATTATCCTTAATATAAGCAGTTTGAAAATTTATTATGCTCATGCAACTTGTCACACACACACACACACACACGCACGCACACACACACACACACACACACACACACACACACACACACACACACACACACACACACACACACACACACACACACACACACACATATATATTTATGTTTATATGTGTGTGTGTAATAAAATTACCAAAAAGCTGATTGAGTATATACTCAACTAGTTTCTTGAATTCTTCAGGAGTACACTCCTGAAGAATTGAAGAAACTAGTCAAATATATACTTCATTGGCTTAATCGGCTTTGTGATATTTTTATTATACTACTACATGTGTAGATTTTCTATATTTATTTGCGGATATTTTATATATATATATATATATATATATATATACATTCTGTCTGTCACTTTTTTGTTTCCAGACAATGTATTATCGAAGAGTATCTTTGAGCTGTTTTTGCAATGAAATTTCATACAATAATTCCTTATGACTTGAAGAAGATTTTGAGGTCAAAAGGTCAAAGACTAAGGTCAGAAATTTATGCAATACATTAAATGGTTTTCTGACAGATGCTAACTTTAGTTTTTACTAAGCTTATGCAATGACATTAGTGTTATGAATTTCTAAAAAATATTAAGAAAAGACTGTTGATTTTGAGGTCAAAAGGTGAAAGGTAGTGTAGATTCAAGTTTGTTCAAATTGTGGTACTTGGGAGCAGTGTGGGAATATGTAGGAAACATCTGAGGAAGAACTGGACAGCCATGAATACTCATATTAATATGCAAACACCCCCAGGTAGTGCAAATTCAAGTTTCTTCAAATTGTGGTCCTTGGGGGTAGGTTGGGGCCACAATGGGGAATAAAAGTTTTACATAAAAATATATAGAAAGGAATATGAAGACTGAATACTCAGATTGATATGCTAGCATCTTCAAGTAGTGCAAATTCAAATTGTTCAATTCAGGGGTATGGTTTCTTTCGGTACGAATTACTATCAAAGTTTGTGACCTTGGAGTGTGATCTGCTTTTAAGGAATGTTAACCAAGGAAATAAAGTATTAGAACTTTTCGTATTTTGTATATGATTTGGCTTTGTAACCTTGATCTTGGAGTTTGACCCAAATTTCAAACTTTAACAAACACTCTAACCTTGCTTACAACTTTTGAATGGTTTGTTATACATCTTTCATATTTCATATGTGCATTCCTTGTGGCCAGACCTTTCTATTGGTCCCAGGGTTTTTAACCTAGTGACCTTGACCAAGGATGTTGACCTACTTGTAGGAAAAGTTAACCTAGGCAATATCTCCTTAAAGTTTAATGCAAAACTTTCATATTTCTTTGAAGATGCCTTTTGGCAAGACCTTAATTCATGCCATGATCTTTGACCTTGATCATGGTTATATCGTGAGGTATTCCACCCACTTATTGTGTCCTCAAGAGGAGACATAAATTCCCAAAATTAGCTTTTTTTTTTATCCAATGTGATAAAACTTTTTTTGTTGTTTTTGTTTGTTTTTGGTGATTTTGTAATTCTTACAACTACTTTGCATCTATAAATACAGGGTATGCATCCTTGAATAATTTGCTTTGAGCTGAGAAGCATGAATTTGGCATTGGTTCATGAAAACTCCACCCTTTCCTGCAGTGACAACCATGAAACCATGGAGACCGAAATGGAGAGTGTTGAAATGGACCCCACTTCAATGAATAAAGTGCATCAAGTTATGCATGACCATGTTGAAAATGACCAGGTATAGATGAAATTATATCACTCCTCTTCCAGGGGAGGACATATTGTTTGTGTACAGTGTTTGTATGTCAGTCTATCTGTCATAAAATCTTGTGAATGCTTTTCCTTCTGTTTGGCTTATCAGATAGACTTGGAACTGTGTACAATGATTCATTGCCATTTGTAGATTTGCATATTGTCAGAACAGGAGGATCCAATTATTTTCCTAAAAGTTATAGAGGATCTAAGAGGAGTGGAGGATGTAAAATAGCTTGTGAACACTTATCCTATATTGCTTAATGAATAGACTTTGTACAATACTTCATTGCCATTTGCAGATGTGCATTGTGTCAGAACAGATTGTTAATGAAAACAAGTAGATGTTGAATACTTAAGATGAGATATAATACAACATTTGAATATACATAGGTGAAGTATGATAAATAGCTGTGAACATGCCTACCAAGATCAGAGACATTGCCACTGTGAACAATCTGTACTGCCTGTACGTAAACACTAACAGGTGATTAAAACATCACAATTTATACATATTGTGAACAGTAACACAGCATTTAGCTATAAAACATCACAGTTTATACATATTGTGAACAGTAACACAGTATTTAGCTATAAAACATCACAGTGTATACACATTGTGAACAGTAACACAGTATTTAGCTATAAAACATCACAGTTTATACACATTGTGAACAGTAACACAGCATTTAGCTATAAAACATCACAATTTATACACATTGTGAACAGTAACACAGCATTTAGCTATAAAACATCACAGTTTATACATATTGTGAACAGTAACACAGCATTTAGCTATAAAACATCACAGTTTATACACATTGTGAACAGTAACACAGCATTTAGCTATAAAACATCACAGTTTATACACATTGTGAACAGTAACACAGCATTTAGCTACAAAACATCACAGTTTATACATATTGTGAACAGTAACACAGCATTTAGCTATAAAATATCACAGTTTATACATATTGTGAACAGTAACACAGCATTTAGCTATAAAACATCACAGTTTATACACATTGTGAACAGTAACACAGCATTTAGCTATAAAACTTCACAGTTTATACACATTGTGAACAGTAACACAGCATTTAGCTACAAAACATCACAGTTTATACATATTGTGAACAGTAACACAGCATTTAGCTATAAATACATTATATGGTTATCATGACATTCTGTGTGACATACATAATGATTCGCCTTGAACAATGTAAGCCTGACCGTCATCCTATGCTGCAAGCAAATCTTATTGATCTCAATAGATGCATGTTAACGGATATTAAATGTATCACAACTCTGAACTAAGATTACATGACCAGTATAAAAGTCACTAGATTTTTTGGGGTTTCCGAGCCAGAAGTTGTAATTTTTGGACAGGAGAAACTTGTACGTAGCATAATTTATAGTTACTGCAGAACTGTAGCTCTCTGGAAAAAAAAAAATTGTGAAATACCAGAGAGCTACAGTCCCTCATAAAATCCTTTAATTTACAGTGCAATTTTCGTGTCCATGATTGAGGTCTTATTTTGCTGCATTCTTGCAGTATGCCATCTCAAATTTTATGCTACCAGTCAATTCAAACCCATTGATTTCCATTCAAATAAACATCTGGAATCATCACCAGGAGTGTGTCAACATCTGATAGAAATTGTTTTTATGAATGATCAACCAATCAATGGATAGTTTATATTTGAAATTCATATATTATAAAAAATTCTTACAGTGGTTAATTTTTTTTCTTAAATTTTCTCTCAGTGATATGTAGTAAGAGTACATATTGGGACAGGAAAGAAAATGTAAAGTTTCGATATTTGGATTTTGAGGAATTGCATAGAAAATCATGCATATAAATTGTAAGTTAATAACGTACACGATATTTTCTTTGTTATTACATCCTGATGAAGTGAGCCTTCAGAATTAAATATTGGTTAGTATCCTCTAGGGATGAGACTACTGTGGTCAGAGAACAGGGCAATTTTTGTAATCTTACCACAGATGGTTGTCCACAAATCCGGTTATTTTCTAAGAATAGCAATTAGGTTTGTATCCTAAAATTAGACACATAGAAGTAATGATACATATTGTTAATGACTTGTGTGAGAGCTGACATTGTTAAGGTCATGATGTATGATATTGTTTCAGTCCAATTGACACACTTAGTTACATTTTAATTATTTTTAAAATGTATTGCTGAAAAAATCTCCATAGTGCTTGGACCTCCAGTCACTATCGGTTGCTCTCTATTTTTCTATTTCAGATTGAAACAAGTCGTAAAGAATTTCATTATTGAAAGGCCGTCATTAATTTATTACACTAAGCATAACAAGCCAGAACTCTGAATCTGTAAAGGTCATTTATCGGACTATTATAATTTCCCCAACTGACAGGGAAAAAAATTATGTGTGTGAATTCACCTGGTGACTTTTCATTTATGTTTTAATGAAAGTTACCAATATTTGGTGGAATCCCTATTCTCAACATATGTATGACTTGTGTGTGTGTGTGTGTGTGTGTGTGTGTGTGTGTGTGTGTGTGTGTGTGTGTGTGTGTGTGTGTGTGTGTGTGTGTGTATAGATATATATATATATGTGTATATGTATATATATAATATATATATATACACGCACACACACACTGATACCTCTATCATGTCTATACAGTTCATTGTACTTCCATTAGTTTACTGCCAGAAAAAAACATGTTCTCTCAAACATCATCATCATTTTTTGAAATCTTTCTTTTCATTTAGAAACTTGCAAGCCAGTTTCATGTTAAATTTGTTCTAAGCTTTTTACTCTGAATTTCCCCAGGTTGAGGAAGTAGTTGTATTCTATCAGTACCTGGGACTCGTGGGAGTTCTGTTGTTGTATGTTATCAGTACCTGGGACTTGTGGGAGTTCTGTTGTTGTATGTTATCAGTACCTGGGACTCGTGGGAGTTCTGTTGTTGTATGTTATCAGTACCTGGGACTCGTGGGAGTTCTGTTGTTGTATGTTATCAGTACTTGGGACTCGTGGGAGTTCTGTTGTTGTATGTTATCAGTACCTGGGACTCGTGGGAGTTCTGTTGTTGTATGTTATCAGTACTTGGGACTCGTGGGAGTTCTGTTGTTGTATGTTATCAGTACCTGGGACTCGTGGGAGTTCTGTTGTTGTATGTTATCAGTACCTGGGACTCGTGGGAGTTCCGTTGTTGTATTTTATCAGTACTTGGGACTCGTGGGAGTTCTGCTGTTATATGTTATCAATACCTGGGACTCGTGGGAGTTCCGCTGTTGTACTTTATCAGTACCTGGGACTCGTGGGAGTTCCGCTGTTATATTTTATCAGTACCTGGGACTCGTGGGAGTTCCGCTGTTGTATTTTATCAGTACCTGGGACTCGTGGGAGTTCTGTTGTAGTATGTTGACAGTGTGTAACATCATGAATTGTTACAGGTTCTGCAGGACTTTAAGGGGTTCAGAAGTACTTGTTTACATATATTGACAATTTGTAAGGCAAGTTGACAATAATTGATCAATTGGGAAGTAGATCATCTTACTTGAAGTACCCTGTGAATTGGTTAACTTCCTGACAATAGCTTACGTCAGACTTCAGCAGGAAAAGCCGGGGGATTTGGGTTTGAGTATTCAGGATCTCTGCTGTTGCAGTGTTATCTTAAACCTTAAAACAGATAAAATTGATAGGAAATACCTTCTTCTGATTGGGAAGTCAGCGACGCGGCAGGATGCTCGATGGCTTCCTTCGTATTTCTTGTTTTTGTAGGGTCACTTGAAAAAAAAGGGTGGATGTTATATAATTTTTTAATGACACTGGTTGCAATGTTAAAATGGCACTAGCTGTATTAAGTGTAAATGGCACTAGATGTATTAAGTGTAAATGAAATGTTAACATAAACTAGACTATATTATAAAATGTTTAGAAAATAAATGATGTACCCATACCCCCATTAAATGGATCAGGACTCTGTTGGGCTATTTCAGGATTTGAAGTGAACCATAAATTTGAAATAACTAACTAAAGCATCATTGATGGCCAAGTTAAGTAAACTAACCACTTAAGTCTGATCATCCAGCCTTTTGTAATTCTTGATCATGTAAGGTTTTCAAGAAGTCAGAAAGAGATTGTAAAAATATATTCACGATAGCCTTTCTCTTCCCGTAAAGGATCTTATGGATTCTTTTTATCTTGCGTAATCCTTCCAAATGTAACTTTTCATGCATTTGGTCTGAAATTTTTGAAAACTATAATAGTGTAAGATTATCATAATTCATCTAAATATGGCACAAGGCAACTTTCTGCAATTAGCCAAAGTTATCATAGTATAATCATGCTACTTATTTCGAAGGGAGATTATAAAAAGTGTTATTAAAAGGGTTGGGGTCAGGAAAACATCTTCTCTAAAATGTCTGGGCCACAAATGACAAAATTTATGTGACTATATATAAAAGCTTTATGATGTGTTCTCAAATTGTCCGCAAAAAGCTTGCAACAAGCTGTAAAAATAATATATAAGCATTCTAATGTACATTGTAGTGTTGACGACTCCTGAAGCCAGGTTGGGATCTAGCGGTTTTGAATAGGAATGTGTCACTTGTAATGGAATATTTTAAAGGCGAGTCCAATACCATGGCTGTCTGAGGGGGTGGGGTTCAAATTTCTGGACCATAAAGGGTTTTGATCCATAAGTGTTACAAGGAATGAGACTGAATTTAAGAAACTGCCTAAAAATGCCCAAATAGCATGCTAATGGTCAGATGAATTTGTGTTTAGGGAAAATCTTGGAAATTATTTTTCTGAGGAGTGAGATAAAATAATATCCAAACAGTGTCTTGTTGATCCCAGTTTGTTCCAACAATGTTGTCTGACCTGCACTTCCAGGGACTGAGGTAACATGTCTGACCCACACTTCTAGGGACTGAGGTAACATGTCTGACCCACACGTCTAGGGACTGAGGTAACATGTCTGACCCAAACATAAAGGAACTGAGGTAACATGTCTGACCCAAACTTAAAGGGACTGAGGTGACATGTCTGACCCACACTTCTAGGGACTGAGGTAACATGTCTGACCCACACGTCTAGGGACTGAGGTAACATGTCTGACCCAAACATAAAGGAACTGAGGTAACATGTCTGACCCAAACTTAAAGGGACTGAGGTGACATGTCTGACCTGCACTTTCAGGGGGTGATCTACAAAAGGCAAAGGTATCATAGATCAAAGATACATTTCAAGGATGGTAGTTCTACACTTCTCTGAATATACACACAAGCATCACCTCTGAAATATACAACTGTTCATTCAAGATCCCAGGGTTAGTGAGAGCCCTTGAAATAATTTTTCTTTAAGAACAAGGTTGCACACATTAAGTACTGTAGTCCATAATCCTCTTGTAAAAATTTTAGAAGGACAAGTTCAAACACATGCTCTCATTGTTAAATGTAAGGGTGCAACAGTTATATCTGAACTTTAGCTACGCAAACTGACTGGCATCCATGAATACATGGAGAGACACAATTGGCTGGAGTGATTTGTACTGCTGGGAGATGGACCTACTAAGTTCTAGATCAGATTGTCTCTAACATGATATTGTTCCTGTATGGCTCCTCTTAGTTATTTCAACATAAGTGACGAGGAATATGATGGTGCTACCAATTTCGCACTGTGGCAGTAATGAGTTGTTTACAGACGGAGAAGTAGTGATATCTAACTGAAGAGAGTCTGAAAAGTTGAAACAAATCACGGAAACTCGAGTTCTTTTAGCGGAAACCGTGCTATCGTGTAATCTACACAGGAATTCTTCACCAAGTGGATGAAAATCTAAAACAATGTTCATGAAGAAATAAATATTCCAAAAATGTCACCCAGTTGCACGCAGGCAGATGGAAGAACAGTGTACACATTCTTTTGTCAAATTTCATTTTGAGTTCATGACAGAATGTACTTTTGGTAGGGGACATATTAAATAAAGAGTTTTACTATGAAAATAACAATAATGTAAAATAATAAAAATAATACTTTAGTTCAAGAAAGTAACCTAGTGATTAGTGCATGCACTATTTTTCCCTTAGGGCCTTCCAGTTGATACATACAAATATATACACAAATAATCACTTAAAAGCATGAACACAAGATCAATATCACTTATTATTATCAGTAACAAACAATCACAAAATCTAATATTCCAAATTGCGATTGAAAAACCTGTAAAAATTATATACGAGAAGAAAAATAGCATACTTAAATAGTGGTACGGCATCTGATAATGTTTTTCTACATTATTTTTAAAAATATGTTTAGAAGACTGAGAAAGCCTAATGTGTTGTCGTAGTTTGTTTCGTAGGTTCATACCTGAAGAGGTCTTGAATAATTGTGTGCAAAATCTTAGTAATCGGAGATTTGATTCAGAATGCAGGTGATAAGAACCAGATGACTGAAATTCAAATAATGGGAAGTCAAACCTCAAAAAGTTCTAAATAATAAAATGTATTTGTTTAAATTGGTTAGCTCATAAACTGTCAGCCAAATAAGTTACTCAGATATAAATGGTATTGAGTTAACCTTACACCTATGACTAGTAACAAAGGTCTTTCAAAGACTTTTCTGCAACATGCTTGAAAGGCATATAGATAAGTTTTCCACTGTACTGTTGTAAATTACTTTTTAAGATTACAGCTTAGAGATCCCATTGAGGTCATAAGAGCTAGTACTTATAGATGTTTCATGTTGTAATATCACATCAGGAAAACAAATCTTTGTAAGACTCTGGTATGTTTAAGTACTGTATTATCAAGGAGATGTCTTTTAACCCCGTGTAATGGAAAATTGTTAACAATTCATATCGCCTTAAATATTCAAGTGAAAATTAAGAAGAGAATTGAATTACATGTATTTTTGCTCCCAGATTACTGATCTGGACTGTTAGCCTTTTTATGGCAAGTTTAGCTATTATAATGATGTATAAAAAAAAAAAAAAAAAAAAAAAAAAAAAAAAAAAAAAAATTTGCAAGAAAGTTTACGCATTATTAGTATGTTGTATGAATTAGATTAGGAAAGCTAAACTTTACTGCGTTAAATCTATATACCACGGATGTTTTTTTAAGGTTATGCCTGATAAATATGCACAGCAGGCAGAGCTTAGAAAAAAAAGTCATGGATCTGTATTTGAAATTGTTTTTGATAAATCTAAGTTCAAAATGCTACAAATAGGCAAAGACTACTGAAAAATGAACAGCTTTTTATACACCCGCTTAAAATTTGGACATATGCTGTACTCTGTTGTCTGCTCTATTATCTTTATCATAGCAACTCCTCCTAAACCCTTAGGGGGATTTTTATTAAATTTAGTATAAGCATTAGAAGATCACAATGTATAAATGTGCATATTACAAGGCAAACTCCATCCAATTTTTTTAAAAGGAGTTATGGCCCTTGTTAAAAGGAGTTATGGCCCTTGGACTTAGTTTATCCTATTCAAAAGTCTTTTTCTTCACAACTCCTATTAAATCCTTTGTTGGATTTTAATGAATCTTGTTATAAAGAAAGTCACATTGTGTAGATGTGCATATTGTAAGGGGAATGGTGTCCCAAAATTTTGGAAGGAATTATGGCCCTTGGACTTAGAATTTTCTGTGCAAAATACCTTGAATTCACCACTTATTGCAAATCATTCCATGGATTTTGATTAAATTTTTGACATAGATCCAAGATTTACCAGTATTTATTGCTCTTGGGCATGGATTTTTTTATGCGATAGACTTGTTCAAGTCCCAGGGTCAATACTGTATACAGGTGTATCATGTACTGGTTTAGTGATTCTCTATTTTTATTATTTTCGTTCTCATTTTAGATCAACTATTGCGATTCAAGCTCTTGTCATTTCAGTATATTCCATTACTCCATTATCTCTAATACTCAATTATTCATAGGGGAAAGTTATTGTGTCCCAGAGAATTGACACTGTACAGAGTTTGATTGCAAGATGGTGGTGGTAATCTGTTATAGTTCTTTAAAATTTGAATCTAAATTACTCAGAGTACACAGCCAATTTTTTTTAGTCCCCTGCTGGCTTTGCCGAAGGGGAGATTGGCTTACCCTCGGTCTGTCCATCCATCCGTCTATCATTCCATGTGAGGTTTTCCAGACTTTTTTCCGCATTAGATGAAGATATTCAAATGAATAAAATTTTTTACATGGCTTTGTCTTGGATAGTAAAAGATCAAATTTTAGTTACGTTATACTTGACCTACTTTTGACTGAATTATCCTACTGGTAGGGGACTTTGTATTGCCTGCAATACACTCAGAATGCTAGTTTTGTTATTTGGTTTTTTTTTGTTTTGGGGGGTGGGTGGGTTCAAATTTGATGTGGAAACCTATGGAATACGGCTAACTAAAATGTATCATGGTCACTGCACCCCCATACACCGAGGAGTGTGTTCAAAACCTTAAAAAAAATATGCAAGTTTTTAAGAAATGTTTTTTACTCATGGACATCTATAAACAAATTGTTTGTATAATCATCAAAATGATCAATTCTTAGCCCTCAAGTCTGGGGTTCTAGTTCAAGGATGTGTTTTATGGTTCATAGAGTGAAAATACATTGTTTTCTTTCCTTATTTCTGAACTTCCCGGACTTCAAACAATTAAGCTGAGTATATACTATTTTAAGCCAAATCAGATTGAGAAATGCAGCTGTCATATTGAAGACATGAATTAACAATTAAGTAGCTGCAGTTTTAGATCTGGTAAAAGTTTAACCTATATTCATCCCAATGAAGTCGTTGGGTTTATTGATAGACTCAAATCACTCCAGACAGTGCTTGCAGAATGTTTTCCTTTTTGCTTTTTTCTCTGTATCAGACCAGCTTGGGTCATGGTCAATAATTACTGTATTGTCATGTCCTCCCATTGAAGTATACAGCTGCTGGCAAACTTTGTTGCTTGTTGACTCATTTACAGAGATCTGTTGTTTCTCCTACATACTGTTTCTGGCAGATATCACAACTAATGCAATGATTGCAGTTACTGGTTTTGAAGGAAAAGTTTCTGAACATTTTCTAACTGCAACCTATGAGTCAGGACTGCTAAATTCTCCATGTCTAAGCTATATTTGTATAATTGACACTTGAGGTCCCCCCCCCCCCCTCTCTCTCTCTCTCTCTCTCTCTCTCTCTCTCTCTCTCTCTCTCTCTCTCTCTCTCTCTCTCTCTCTCTCTCCTCAATATTTCATGTTTTGATACTGTTATATCACAACAGTGTGATCCTCTCTCTCTCTCTCTCTCTCTCTCTCTCTCTCTCTCTCTCTCTCTCTCTCTCTCTCTCTCTCTCTCTCTCTCTCTCTCTCTCTCTCTCTCTCCTCAATATTTCATGTTTTGATACTGTTATATCACAACAGTGTGATCCGACTTTCCAGACTAGCCATACTGTGGTGATTTGATTCCAGATCACATCTCTCTGAAACTGATGATGTCATAATGCAACAATGTACAGTTTTTGTGAAAAATGATCAGCGGCTTTCAGATGACACTGCCTATACAAAAAATAATTTCACTCTATATTTGTCATTTTGATAATTTGGAATACACGCTTTATTTTGTAAAGATGGATTTAAAAAACTATGTAAGGGGGTATATAAATAATTTATCATTACTACGGTAACATGATCCGAAGCATTGTATGAATGACTTGTTGACTTTGTGGATCATCGGATCAAATGGGACATGAAGCCTCTTGTTTTATCTGATGATATGTCAACTTGAAACGATCTGAATCTTCAGATCAAGTTGTTAAAGTAATGATATATATATATATATTTGTGTGTGTGTGTGATTGTAAGGAACTATAACTCTAAAACTCTGTTTAAGTAATGATATATATATATATAAAAAATTGTGTGTTGTGTGTGTGTGTGTGTGTGTGTGGAGAGAAAACACAGATGACGATGTCACAAAAGAGTAATATATTTATCTGTGGGTTTTTTTTTCCTTATTTCAACCTATATCAAAGACTTCCTTTGTTCTAACACACAAACACACACACACAATTAAAATATTACAAAGCCAATTGAATATATAGCTAGATTCTTTACTTCTTCCTCCTTGTCCTGAAAAAGTATAGAAACTAGTTTAGTATACTCAATCAGCTTTGTGAAATTTTTAGCTCACCTGAGCTGAAAGTTCAAGTGAAGTTTTATGATCACCCTTTTGTGCATCTGTCTTTAAACTTTTCACATTCTCTAGTTCTTCTTCAGAACTACTGGGCTGATTTCAACCAAACTTGGCAAAAGCATCTTTGGGTGAAGGGGATTCAAGTTTTTTTTCAAATGAAGGGCAATGCATTTCTCCAAGAGGAAATAATAGCAAAAATGCAGTGACAAATTTTAGTTATTGTTTTTGTGTATTGTTAAATGTCCTGCTCATGAATTTTTCACTCATATGAAGATGTGACCATTACCGGCAAAGGGCTGCAAAATTTAAGCCTATGCTCAGTGCTTACAGCCTCTGAGCAGGGATGGATGTGCCACACCTGGTGTGACATGGGGCCTCAGTTTTTGCTGTCTCATCTGAAAGACCGCTCCATTTAGTAGCCTCTTATGACAATCAAGGGGTACTGAGGACTTATTCTAACCCAGATCCCCATTGAATAATTTTTTTTAAAATCTTTTGAACCAGTGGGCCAATTTCAATCAAATATATCATCCATGGGTGATGGGGATGCAAGTTTATTCAAACAAAAGGCCATGCCTCCTTCAGAGGGGAGATAATCACAAAAATAGGGTGGGGTCATTTAAAAATCTTCTCCAAGAACCACTGGGTCAGAAAAGTTTAAATATATGTGGAAACTTCCTGACATAATGCAGATTCAAATTGTTAAAAATCATGGCCCCCAGGGGTAGGGTGGGTTCACAATAGAGGATCAAAGTTTTACATACAAATATTTAGAAAAATATCTTTAAAAGTCTTATTCTCAAGAACCACTGGGCCAGAAAAGTTCACATTGGCATGGCGGCTTTCTGACATAGTGCAGATTCAAGTTTATTTACATTTAAAGGTTAAAATTGCCGAACTTCGAACAAAATATCCTTTATACAAATTAAAGTTTCACTGCATCTTGTCGCATGTCTTTCTCCAAATGTTTTGACATGCACATTTGGCTGAATAATTAAGTTGGATGTAGTTTTTGTATTCTATGTTAGGACTGTGACCTCAGATCTGAGATATAATTACTGTTTAACGTTTAGTACGTACCATTTAAATTTATTCATAGGGGAGAGAAAGTAAGCTATGACGTGTACAATTTGGAAATTTAAGTTTTGTATCATCACTGAGCATACCCCAGAACAAAGGGAAATGAAAACAATGTGTACTGCGATTTCACTGTAATTATTTTTACAAATTCGCAATACAGAATACCATTTAAATTTATTCATAGGAGAGAGAAAGTAAGCTATGGCATGTATTGTTTGTTCAATAGATATGATATCTAAAATTCATTTAAATCTTTTGAATATGAATGGACTGTGAGTGTTTGGATCCCTCCCTGAAGTGTGGTCGTACATTTATTACGTACACACTGACATAGGTAGTGGTTTATGACATTTCCATATTACACAGTAGTTGAATAAATACTCATAACACTCTTTATGCACTGAAGTTATACATCATTAGTTATATAAGAAATAATGACCCTCTTTATTCAATACACACTCATTGTATAACAAGTTTCTAGGTCTCTATAAGTGGGCAGTATGATAATGTCTAATTTACAGCAGATCTGGAAAATACAGCATAGATTTATGCAGTGAACACCTGTAACTATTTGATACACAGGTATTTTAACCAATTAATGATTGAAGTTTGGGGGGGGGGGGGGGGGGGGGGGGGGGGGTAGAACTCAGATCATCGTATGACTGCAGTTATTATACATGTTATATGTTTCTATTTGAAATATGATGTAATATATTATATAATTCTCTATTGTTGACACATACTTGATACATCTTAATTACATAACATTAGTATATATATTTAATGTAAGAAATGACTATGACAGAGTTAATACAAAGTAATACACACATATAGAAACTAATAAATCTAAATAAATGCTAGACATATCCCTATAGAGTTAAAATGTGTTTATGGATATGGGGAACATTTTATAGTTTGTATAAATTTGAAAAAAAAGTGGTTTTCACCCGTATATTTTTACAAAGTTTCAGATGATAGGGGCAAACTAAGAAAATGGCATTTGTCCTCAAAGTCATTTTTACATAATCTATTTTCTTTTTGAATATTACCAGCATTATGTTGTTTCATTTCAAGATTATGGGAGAATATAGTCTAATTTGTGGCCAATTAGCTCTTTGTATAGATACAATGGTAGTATTGTAAAGATAATTAAGTGGTCCCTGTGCTTGTAAATTATACATTTTGATGAACAATGAATTCGTTCAATTAAAATTTGAACAAGCATGCCAGTTAATCTGTGTTTTATAATTGAAATTTCTGTGTGTTTTTCACAATCAGCACTGTTTTCTAGTTAACCCAATCTCATACAACTTCTCATTAATACAGATTCTCATTCCATCAGTTGTCTTATAATTCATCAAGATTATACAATTATCACAAACTTAACATTTTAAAACAGAAAAAATCAGACGATGTGTCTTCATAGCTAGCCTCCCAGTTTCAAATTACACAACAGAATTAATAAAATACACCACATCAGAGTTAATTAATTACACCACAGCAGAGTTAATTAAATACACCACAGCAGAATTAATTAAATACACCACAGCAGAGTTAATTAAATACACCACAGCTAATTCAATACACCACAGCAGAGTTAATTAAATACACCACAGCAGAATTAATTAATTACACCACAGCAGAGTTAATGTTTTTTGCATTTTTTATATTTCAAATAAAATTACAGAGAACACAAGAAATCAACTTGATGCAAGCATCAAAGTCATTAGGCTGCAGGAGATGAAAGAAATTGTTATAGATCGGCCCATACTGATGATATGCGTTTGTACATCTCAGGACGAAGCATTAATTGTGACATCATACTTTTATTAAGATATCTTAATTACTGTAGTAAGCAAAATTAGTCAGTAGAAACAATTTTATGCAGAAGAATGATGACTTTAAAAAGCATATATGTACAGTATACTTATTCAGTGTCTGGACTCAACTCCCCTTATCACCACAAGACCACTTGAAAATATTATTAGTTGAATCTGGAAATCCACAAAACACTGTCGAACCCAAAACAAATGCTGTACAAATTGACAACTTTAATGTTTATTACATATGCTTGATTTATTTCAAGAGATTATACAACTCGACATCAAATGTTGTCAGTAACTTCAATCCTCAATCATTTATATATTACCTTAATTTTGGAGATTTTTTATTTGTAAAAAAAATAAAAAAATACATTCACATCATTATTACAGAAATATATGCACAGTTTGAAAACCCATATCCGAACAGACTGCAATCTTGTGTGTTCTGTAATAATTACGGAAAACAGCTTATACAATGCAGCATGAACAGTTGTGTTTATGATACATGTATGAAAATTTGAAGATAGTGAACAGTGATCAGTCTCATCATTCCTATAAAGACTACAAAATTAAAAGTTGGGTAAACACAGACCCCTGGACATACCAGAGGTGGGATCAGGCACAGGAAGAGTAAGCATCCCCTGTTGACCTGTCACACCCGCCATGAGCCCTTTATCTAGATCAGGTAAACGGAGCAATCTGCAGTCAGAATCAGTGTACTAAAAATGGCCTAACAATTGGAATGAAACATGTCAGACAGCATTTTACAATGATAGGTTTTATTGGTAAAGTAGATCATATTAAATTTTTTATATATAAGTTCCAAATTATGTGTATTTACATTGCATGTGATTTGCTTCAGAAAAAACAAAAAGTCTACATGGAATCGTAAATCTCTGAATGTCATCACAATGCCTGGAACATCAGTTTTGCCTGTTACTGAGTGAATATTTACATAGACACTTTCAAAATATACTACATGTAAACAAAATGTGTTTTGAAAATAAAACAGTGTGAATGCTGTGTGAGGCATGCTTTGACAATTTATAATAAACATGCTACTCAGATAATGTACTGTGTTACTCAGATAATGTACTGTGTTACTCAGGTGTTACTGTGTTACTCAGGTGTTACTGTGTTACTCAGATAATGTACTGTGTTACTCAGATAATGTACTGAGTTACTCAGATAATGTACTGTGTTACTCCGATAATGTACTGTGTTACTCCGATAATGTACTGTGTTACTCCGATAATGTACTGTGTTACTCCGATAATGCACTGTGTTACTCAGATAATGCACTGTGTTACTCCGATAATGCACTGTGTTACTCGGAATGTTTATGCTCACCAAGTGACATTTGTATCGGGGCTTGTTGAAATGATTATTGTTTACAACAAGTCAGTTGTAAATAAAGCCGATATTTATGATGGTGAATGTCCTTCTAGTTACATTGCATATGGACACAACACAGTAAATTTAAGACATGGCAATTACAGTCTGAAATAACTCCAGGTGTGTGTGTGAGAATTTGGGATTTATAATACAAATAATCAGTAATTATTTAAAATGATTACTAAAACAAAGGTTTTAGAAGATTAATGAGGCTGGTGAAGAAATTTTGTTACTGCATGAATAAATTGTCACCAGGTATTGTTATTGTTAGAGGATAGGTTTCCATGGTAACCATTGCTATGTCAAACCTTTATATGTTATTTTTGTCTTATACCTATCACAATATCATCATATACAAAGTGTCATCAAAACCATGACGTGCCATGGCCGCTGAATTTTGATAGTTACATAGAATGAGTCTTGAATTGCAGGATCACGTTTAATCAGCAAAGGACCTTTCCCTGTGTACTGTTCTGTTCTTTTAGATATACATGTCCATTCACTGGCATGGAGGAAGACTTGGAGTGGCTTATTATGACCTGGAAATGACACAGATTTTTATCTTGCTGGACATTGTAGAATCTGATGAATTTCTGTTTCTGAAGAGAGGTAGCATACTGAGTCATAATTAAAATGTAAAAAATTAAGTAAGGTTTCAAGATGTCTAGAAACAATAACATCTGTGTACATGGACTGAAGATGTAGCAATGTTAGATTTTCTTTTTTTCTAGTTTTACACCAGTATCGCCCTAGTTGTGTGGTGCTAAGTTCTAAACAGGATGACAGACTCATTCAAACACTCAGGAATTTAGGTAGCTAGAAGGGATTTTAAGGAATACTTTAATTATATGTATGCCCCCCCCCCCCCCCCCCCCCCCCCGATCAAAGAGTAGGGGCATATGGTTTGGGGTCTTTATCCTTGTCCACAAGATCAAAGTTAAGTAACACAACATTTGAAAGGCTACAACTGAGCATATTTATTTAAACCATGAAAATGGAGATTCTTTGTAAAGCAACATATGTATAGGTATATCATTTTTCTTCCATTTTTTGTCAACAGTTTTAACCAGGAATGAAGCAGCAAATGCTTCAGTGGCAACAGATGGATTCTCGACATCTTTTTCTACTGAAGATTCAGATATTCTGCAATTTCTCCCAAGCATAGATTTTAGTAAGTACTTGCCAAAGATGCCTAATTAGAGCTTGCACATTGTCCTGAGCAATTAATTGCAAGAGACATCAATGCACCAACAAGCACTGAGGTTCATACAGTACATCTGTTTAAAAGTAAATATGTAGGAACAGTGTCAAAATTACTTTCATCTTAACTATACATTGTTTTATTCTTGTGTACTTCCTAGTCTCTCTCTCTCTCTCTCTCTCTCTCTCTCTCTCTTATCCAGAAATAAGTATAGAAAATCTACACAAGTAGTAGTATAGTAAATATATCACAAAGTTGGTTAAGTATATACTTGACTAGTTTCTTCAGTTCTTCAGGAGTATAATAAAAATATCACAAAGTCGATTGAATATATTCTCAACTAGTTTCTTCAATTCTTCTGGAGTATACTGAATATTGCTTAGTTACACATGTACTCAGGGATTGCAAAGTGATATCATAAAGCGCCAATATATAGTCGATGATAAATATACTAAACATAAAAACAATTTACATGTATTGATGAGCTCCAATTTTGTATTAAAAACAACCAAGTTTACAATTTTTTATATATACTTTATTATAGGTCCAGACATTTGTAAAAGAAGAATCCTGAATTTAGACCTCCCAGGCATACCTGCACATTACACAGATACGGAGAAGATTCTGTACTTCTCGTCTCTTATCTCATTTGACAACATTGCCACGGTAATCTTAAATTGCTTTTCCTTATCTAGGATAGAGGAATTTTATATGCATATATAAAATACTGTCATCTTCTGATCAACACCAATAAAAAGTAATTAGGAATTGATATACCCTGGTCATGTTCTTGTTGATTAGTCCCCTACCAGCTTTGCCAAAGGCGACTGTTAGTTTACCCTCAGTCTGTGTGTCCATCTGTCTGTGATTCTGCAAGATTTTCCAGACTTTTCTCCACATTGGATGAAGATATTCGACTGAAATTATATACATGGCTTTGTCTTGGATAGTTACAGATCAAATTGTAATTACATGCAGTGTGTAAAACATCCTGTCTCGTGAGCGAGATGTGTGAGATGAGCGAGATGTGTGAGATGAGCTAGGTGATTGCAGTGTCGGTTTATTACTTTCTTCACAGTTTTTCCACGCCTGAGTAGTTCCACAGTATCAATATTAGGTATATTATCATCAGGCCTCATTGTTTGTAGTTAGTTCAATATATTTCTGAAGATGGTCAGTACTAAAATAAATTACTGTCTGTACTTTGTTGATCGTCACCAGCAATTGATATTTCGCAGTATGTAAAAAAAAATGTTTTAGTTAAAACATACTCTGAATTGTATTTGACATGATTGTTTAAAATTGTTAAAGAACAGACAATTTCATAAAGGAATGCTACTTTAATTTAAAAAAAAAAAAAACACGTTACAGATCATTTTAACCAAAAGAATTTATCGTAGAATTTATGATTTTTTTTTTTTTAAATTCATCATAGATTTAATCAAGCACATATTTACAGAGGATAGGAATAAATACTGTGAAAATAACACTGGTTTAAATTTCTCATCATGAAAATAAAACAGTGTGCAAATGACTTGACTCAAAGTATCACTTTTATTCAATTGAGATATTGTGATATTTTACTGCTGAAAATCAAATAGATGGGTTATATTTTTTCTCTGCTTTGTATGAGGTTGAAATGAAGAAGTGAAATAAAAGTTGTTCATATTTGTTACTGATTTATGAATGCTCGATATTTTTATATGTATTTATGAATGCCTGATATTTTTATATGTATTTATGAATGCCTGATATTTTTATATGTATTTATGAATGCCTGATATTTTTATATGTATTTATGTTTTGTTTGTTTGTTTGTTTGTTTATAGCCGCCTGAGCAATTTTTCAGCTATCCGGCGGCTATGTATTTATGGATGCCTAATATTTTTATATGTATTTATGAATGCCTGATATTTTTATATGTATTTATGAATGCCTAATATTTTTATATGTATTTATGAATGCCTGATATTTTTATATGTATTTATGAATGCCTAATATTTTTATATGTATTTATGAATGCCTGATATTTTTATATGTATTTATGAATGCCTGATATTTTTATATGTATTTATGAATGCCTAATATTTTTATATGTATTTATGAATGCCTGATATTTTTATATGTATTTATGAATGCCTGATATTTTTATTTGTATATAGGGTGTACATCTTTCCATTGAGTAATATTATATTTTCAGATCAGAGCAACAGGCGGGTTGTTGAAGTTTCTGGAGAAAAGGAGGATCGGTGTTGAGCTGGAGGATGTTGCTGTAAGAGTGCCAGTGATGGATCTCAAAGTTATCACTCTGTATGTACTGATTTCACAGAGGTGGATCTCATAGTTGTTTGTCTTTCTATGTTTACTAATTTCACAGAGGTGGATCTCAGAGTTGTCTCTCTATGTTTACTGAGGTGAATCTGAAAGTTATCATTCTGTATTTACTGATTTCATAGAGGTAGATCCTGATTGCAGAATTTAAAATGGTGAGCGGATTTAATCTATACATGAATGAAATTAGTATATATAAAAATACCCCACATGAACAATGAACATTGTCAAATTTTCAGGACAACCTGTTATGAAACCTCAGAACAAAGAAGTTACTGGTAATTACATGATTGTCAACAACAAAAATGAACAGAACAACAATAATATTAAAAAAAACTCTACTTTTACACTAACTAAAACAACCATCTACAGTAAAGTACATAATTATTTTTTTTGGATTTGAGATCAAACCCCAATTAGAACAATGGAGATGAGTACAGTGTATTTAGAAAAGCTGAGAGGAATTCAGAACTTCTGGATAAAGACAAATTACTGAAAGATACAGTTTGTATAATGAAATTAAAATACTGATAAATTTGAATAAATTTACATGAAAACTGCGGAAATTCGTCATGGTGGGAGCACAGGCATTTTATAGAACATGTTGTGAACTTGTTTGTTCTATTTATTGTATCTTTATATACTATTTTCTTTATTCTAGTAAATCAGATAAAGCTGAACTTGTATTTAGATAATTGTGTACATGGTCTTGATGAAGTTATCAATCCAGAGGACAGCAAAGCACAAAATGCCTCCGCAGCCGGGCATATTTATGAACATATCGTACCTAATTCATTTTACATCAGTATTGCGTACATGTACTCATTCACATGCACACTATCAGTAAGTCTCCTCCACACTGTTGAAAAGAGATGATAAATAAGAAATTACAGATGGCACTATTTTAAAAGGAATAAATATTGAGGTTGTTAGTAGTATGGCATTTAAAAAACAATGAAAGTTAGAGGTGATTTGGAAAGCCCAGTATGCAGAAACTATTCTATGCTTCCTAAAATATATACCCAAAATAAATTGGAATATTGTTTTAGTCTAACTTATTTCTTTCTAAATTTTATATAATTCAAAATTGATTGTTTTTTTTATGAAAATACATTGAAACAGCATTGGTTTATCATTGACAAAGCATTAGTATGTGTAAATATTCACGTAACAGGAAATTCAATCATCTACATAGATGTGGACTTCTTTGTGCATATTGAATTGCTGAAATGTGAAAAAGAAAAAAGAAAAAATGATTTGATTGCACGAATAATGAATAAACAAAATGATAAAAGAGATTACATATGTTACTATATTGATAACAGAACATTTTATTATTTTTAGAAATCGGACACAGGACTCGTGTGATCAGTGAGAAGGATGCAATTTACGTTGATCATATGATAAATCATATAATAATTAAGTATTGTATTGCGGACATGATGGTTGTATGTGTAATAGACAAATGGTGTCAGAGGGAAGCGTTGATTACTGGAGGGAAATGAAAGAAGTCATGTTTTAGTGTGATGTCATTAACGTAACAAAGATGTAGATTCCAGCAAAGCTGTTGGTGACTCAAATCTTCAGACAGTGCCAATGTTGCAATATGTGCATCCTTTCATTGACAAATTGCAACTTTTTTAAATTGATCAATACATAATGAACAGCCAAAAAATTGCTTCTAGTGTTGTTTTTGGTTTGGGTTAGTTTCGTTGGCACTATGATTAAAGTGATGCAGTTGTTTTTTTTGTTTTGTTTTTTGGGGGTTTTTTTTGGTCTTATTTTTTTAAATCACGTTTCATCAAGTGATTTCTCCCACAAGGATCCTGGAGACAAAATTGCATCTGAGATCATAAACAACCAGAGATACTTGAAAGTGTGAAGTGAAATTTTCTCAAGGGTGCTTGATATTGCACTTGACTATTTTCCATGTTTTGCCATTCTCTTGAGTGCATCTTTCATTTCAAATTGATATGATATTAAACACACTCTTTAATATTTAATAGTTATTGGAATATTTAGCCATTTTTTGTTTGTTTGTTTGTTTGTTTTGGTGTTTTTTTTTCTTTTTTGCTTTCAACAATATAATCATGTGCAATGTTTTACCTTTAAATCCCCATTTGTTGTTTTGAGTGCTTACAGAGGTTATGGAAAAGTCATTGTGCTAATATAATCATACAGTATCACTTCAAACTAAAATACAAGCACAGCAAAATATTAGGAAATTGGGACACAAAGTTAGGCATATTTGTTAGCATTCAAGGATGTAATTAGATTAGGCAAACAAGTTTATGCCTGTACTTTAAACCAGGGTTGTTGTTTGGTTTTTTTATGTTTCACAGTCTTTATTTTGTATAGTGCAACAAGTTTCACAGAGAGTATGATGTATGATTTTGGCATCAGAAAATATGAATTATGAAACTGATTCATGATGAATGATTTTCTATCTAGAACTATATACATCATGATGGTGTCTGTGATGATGATATCAACATCCCTGATTTATCATAATGTCTTTCACCTTTACATCTGTTCCAGTTCAGTGTACTCCGTTAATCCTTTTCAAATTTAATATCGGGGGTCATTGCTCTATTAATATATATTCAGTTCAGTTCAATTCTTTATTGACAGTAAAGCACTTGTAAATGTTGTTGGCCATGAAAAATAAATAAATATGATAATAAAAATATAAAAAAAAAAGTTACATGATACTATAGCTGAACAATCCTTTGTTTTTAAGGTATAAATATTCTCTGCAGTAAACAAGATTCAGGATTATTATTATAATTATGATATTATGGGTTATTATCTTAAATGTACAAAATTTACCACTGCAGTAAACTTGATAAAACCCTACTATATATTTTTGCCATTTTCTCTCTCTCATTATATTTCATATAAATGAATGACTTGACACATAAAAATGACAGTTTGTCACACATGTCTGTCCAAGAATTCTGACGTATACTCAATATTTCCTCATTTTAATATTATAGCTAGTAAAGAAAATGTTAATATGAATTTAAAGAAAGTTCAACTTTTGTAAATGATAAAGATTTAAATTACAGTCAAACCTTGTTATTTTGAATGCATTGGGGCCAAGAAAAAACTTTTGAGATATCTGAGGGTTCGATATATTAATGTTAAAGCAATACAAGCTGTAACTGATGGTAGGTAAATTGAAAAAAAAACAATCAAATATAATTATATATTTGTGATTATAGATACGCATTTTTTCATAGAATCAGGGTGAATCTGAAGCAACAAACCTGTCAAATCAGCAAAAAATGTCGATTCATGAAGTGTTGTTATCCAATCAGTAATTCCTGCTCATAATTTCCAATATGCATTGACCTTGGAGGTCACCAGTTTAGGAAAATGGGGAAAGAGAGGCACTGTGCATGTGTCAGATTTGTAAACAATTTAATAGGCCATAGCAAATTCATTAATAAAATTTCATTTGAGTGGCATACTTGCATCATTTAATTACTTTCTTACACTAATAATACTTAAAGTCATTCATGACACAATGCAATATTTTAAAAACAAATGAATTGTGTACTTACTCATGTCAGTCTCCGTCTTTGTATGACATTAGTCTCGGTGCAACCTGATTGTGTTCTGCAATTGTCATTCCCATGTTCGTGTATACGATGCGGTGGAAGTTTATACGAAATGCTCATTGTAGGTATGCTCTCGAACTATGTTCCCTGGTTTATTTTACTGAATTTTTTTTCAGATCTTTAGGATTTCAAAAGTTCTACTGATCAGTGTGAATTGGTGCATAATTGTAGTTAACAAATACTGTCATTTGCAGCATGTATTACTTTAAGATACATAAAGAAAATGCAGTTGGGACTTCCAACTTCCTTCGACATCCATGGTATTCGAGATAGTGATGTTCAAGATACCAAAGTTCCACTCTACTTTATTCTTGATGTGTTTTTCTTTATCTTACAGAGACGATCAAGTCGCTTTGGATGATACGGCTTTTAGGTAATTCATTAAGCTATATGAAGGGAGGTAACTGTCAATTTATTTCAATTTGAAACAAAAAGTTATTATAAAGTTGTCTTTCTTTTAATGCAGTGCTCTGCAGATTTTTCAAAAGGAAGCCCATCCGTCAGTTTACAAAGTTGGTCAGAGTGGTACGAAAGAGGGACTCAGTCTGTTTGGCAAGTGTTGTATGAATAAGTTGTCTATGACATTTCTGTGTTGTATGAATAAGTTGTCTGTGATATTTTTGTGTTGTATGAATAAGTTGTCTGTGATATTTCTGTGTTGTATGAATAAGTTGTCTGTGATATTTATGTGTTTTCTCAGTATCCCTTGCTTGTCATAAGAGACGACTAAATGCCCCTTCGGAAGAGACCGCAAAAACCGAGGCCCCGTGTCACAGCAGGTGTGGCACGATAAAGATCCCTCCCTGCTCAAAGGCCATAAGCGCCGAGCATAGGGCTAAATTTTGTAGCCCTTCACCGGCAATGGTGAAGTCTCCATATGAGTGAAAAATTCTCAAGCGGGACGTAAAACAATATATATGATCAATAAATGATTAAATTGTCAGTAATATTTTTGCAAGTGTTAAATGATTAAATTGTCTATGATATTTCTGCAAGTATTAAAGCATGTATGATGTTTCTGGAGGTGTTTTAAGGTTAACATGTTATTAATATTTCTATTAGTTGATGTCTTGAAGAGGTTCGCACCAGAGTTTTGTAGCATTGTCAATTTTGTAGTTAATTGTCAATTTTTCATTGACTTATACATTAAAGGAGAATTATGAAATCAAAAAGAAAAAATGAGATCATAGTGCTTGTTATTGGGCTACAGTATGATAAACTTGACCTTTCTGCACTTAAAATGTAGACAGGATTTATTCACATAAGCAACACAAATTAATCATCATATCAAATAAATATGCTCTTATGTCTTCAAACAGTATACAGTTAAACTTCGGTATCTCGAACACTGATATCTCAAATACCATGGATATGTCAAAATGATATGAAAGTCCTCATTGGAAGTAAATAATTACCTTTCTGCACTTAATATACCTAAAAATTTGATAGTTCAAGAGAACATATTAGGATTATTGTCAAATTAGTTTTTAAATCGCGCATAAATCAGAAAGTCTCACCTTAAAATTTACGATGGGACTACAGAAAGTGGGGGTTATATTTGGGCCAAAATGCTGAATTTTCAAACAAAATTTCAGGTAAATCAATATAAATGTTTTAAGAATTGATGTTCTGTTTACAAAACATAACCATATTAATGAATTTACAACATTTGAATTAGTTCAAAGTCTCTGCTTCTTGTATCAAGAATTTACAAAATTGAAATTCACACCTATGGGTATAATTAATAATTATTGACAATATGTTAGATAACACAGGACCTTAAAATCATGCAGATTTAAATCTTTTTCATCCACAACAAAATGTAGTCCTTACCAACCCTTTCAAAATTGGAATTGACAAAAAAAATTCAACTGGATAGGTTTAAGTAGTAAATATAGAAGATATTTAGACAATAGAATAAGTACTGGGGCATAATTTACACAGTTATAGCATTCTGCACAAAAGCTGAGGAGACAACTTCCTTGAGTTTAAATATTTTCTTCTTAAAGGATTGTTGAACAGATGCAGGTCATCGGTAGGAAGCAGAAAATTAAGGTGACGCTAATGGTTGTGAATTTACGAGAAACTTTTTAACGTAATCATACTGGAGATTGTTTTTATTGTATTCAATGAATGAATCTAGTTTTTACACAGTATATAAAGAAATTTAAAAGTCTATCAGTTCCGTATTATTTTTTTTTCTTGCCTTATGTAGACTATGGTTTTTGCGGCCAATCCGTGACCTGAATGTCCTAAAGCAGAGGCAGGATGCTGTAGCGTTCTTTGTCAATCCTCGGAACATAGAAGTCTTCTCCACCCTAACAGACTGCATGAAGAATGTCAAAAACATTTTAGTAAGGCTTACATGTGCTGTATTGCACGTAATGTTAAAACAAAGTAGAGATGAATGATATTACAATTTACCCAATGTTATATGCATGAAAGATTTCTGAACTAGTAATGTCTTGTTCCGAAATGCAGAGATTTTAATGTTCTTCCATTGCATTAATCATTGATAAATGATGTAAATTGTATACATATTACAAACCAAAATATCTGCAGTCACTGTAGATCACTTTTTATTTTGCAAGACGTCATTATTGTGAGGATGCAATGATGTAATTAATGATGTTCTTATGAGTAAAATGTGATTTGCATTAACTCCCTCTCAGACAGTGCAAAGTACACATTGATTGACAGGTCTTGATAGCTCTGTAGTAGAGCTATTTGCTTTGGAACTGAGGTCGTGAGTTTGAATCCCACTCATGCAATGACCATGTCAAAATATGACGTAAACATAGATAGTAATTGCGACTTAAACAAACGCTCGGCATTTAGAAGTGAGAATCATGGGTCTTTTGGATATGACTTTAAAAATAGAGGTCTTATGTCACGGCAGGCATTGGCACTTTGAAGAACCCTCACTGCTATTCCTCTAAGTGCTACGAGGGCGAGTCAGTAAGTAACCAGCCCAACATATTTCCAGTTGAGATCCACCTCTTCTTTTTTGATGTAATTGCCCTCTAGAGTGATGCACTTAGACCAACAGAGTTCAAGTGCTATCAGCCCAGAACTCAAAAAGTCAAGGTCCTTTCCATTGACCCTCAACTGTCATCACAACTTCTTCATAAGACTGGAAATGACATCCATGGATATCCTTTTTCAAGTTTGGGAATAGGAAGAAATCATGCTAGGTTAGGCGAATAGGAAGGATGTGGTATTAGTTCACAACCATTTCGCTCCACAGCATCCATTGCAACTTTGCAAGTGTGGACTCGCGCGTTGTCCTGTTGCAGCAAAACACCTTAAGAGAGTTTACATTAGCGTTTTTCACGGATGGCGGTTCCCAGCTGGTCTAGCAAGTTTGCATAGTACACAGTCACACTCTCCAGTTTTTTGTACACCTCTTGGGTAAAAAGTCCAACATAGTAACACCTTTTGCATTTCAAAATACTGTGGCCATCAACTTGCCAGCAGATGGTTGTGTCTTGAACTTTTTTGGCCTCAAAGACCCCAACCCTACCCATTGATGACTCTGAGCTTTATTCTCTGGCTCATAATAATGAACTCAAGTCTCATCTCATCTACAGTCACCAGACACAAAAGAAAATCATCTTTTAACCTAATATGCTTCAACAAGGCGCTGCATACTGATGCTCTGGTTGCCATTTGCTCATTGCTAAGGGATTTGGGGACCCAACGGGCTGATAGCTTCCGCATACCTAAACGATCATAAAAGATTGTTGAAATGCTACCACGTGAAATGTCTAATGTCTTCACTATTTCTTCCACCTGAATTTGCCGATCAGAGTATACCAGATCCCAAACTTTGTTACACATTTCTTTGTTGGTGGCATCCAGTGGGTGTCCAAACCAGGCTTCATCTTCTAAAAATTTTCTACCATGTTTGAATTCCCCTACCCAGAATTTAACCTGAGCATAAAAATTGACTAGATTGCCATGTATTATTTCCTTGTTAAATACAAATACCAAATTACAGCATAGTACTCAACTTTAAATGAAAAGAATGCCTTTGCATCACTAGCCATATTTGACATTCAGTATCTTATTAAAGAATGACTCGATACATGGGCAATTTTGTTCCCAGGTAGAGAATGTGTATTGAAACAAGTCATGAAAATTGTGACTATCTTAGTCAATTGGAAATGGGTTAGGCTGGTTATTAATTGATTCACCCTCATAAGCATAAGTCTAAATTTGTGGTACTTCACCTACATTGGTGATGTCTCAATAGAAGTGAAAAATTCTTGGAGCATAAAACAATCAACCAACAATTGATATAAACATATTTCATTGCATCAAATTACACGATGAATCTTCAGAAAATGAAGTATTGTTGTTTGGTTTTTCTATTTTATTTCTAGATTGGAAACTTTTCTTAAAAAATAATTATTCAATTTAAAAAAACACACAATTTATAAATCATTTACAGCATAGTCTAACAGTGGAGATGTAATAACATTCCCTGTCCTCATCATCACCATTATACAAGTCATGTCAACACCAACACCATTATACAAGTCATGTCAACACCAACACCATTATACAAGTCATGTCAACACCATCACGATTATACAAGTCATGTCAACACCATTATACAAGTCATGTCAACACCATTATACAAGTCATGTCAACACCAACACCATTATACAAGTCATGTCAACACCATCACCATTATACAAGTCATGTCATCACCATTCTACAAGTCATGTCAACACCATTCTACAAGTCATTTCAACACCATCACCATTCTACAAGTCATGTCAACACCATTCTACAAGTCATGTCAACACCATTATACAAGTCATGTCAACACCATTCTACAAGTCATGTCAACACCATTCTTACAAGTCATGTCAACACCATCACCATTTTACAAGTCATGTCAACACCAACACCATTATACAAGTCATGTCAACACCAACACCATTCTACAAGTCATGTCAACACCATTATACAAGTCATGTCAACACCATTCTACAAGTCATGTCAACACCATTCTTACAAGTCATGTCAACACCATCACCATTTTACAAGTCATGTCAACACCAACACCATTATACAAGTCATGTCAACACCAACACCATTATACAAGTCATGTCATCACCATTCTACAAGTCATGTCAACACCATTCTACAAGTCATTTCAACACCATCACCATTCTACAAGTCATGTCAACACCATTATACAAGTCATGTCAACACCATTATACAAGTCATGTCAACACCATTCTACAAGTCATGTCAACACCATTCTACAAGTCATATCAACACCAACACCATTATACAAGTCATGTCAACACCATTCTACAAGTCATGTCAACACCATTCTACAAGTCATGTCAACACCATTCTACAAGTCATGTCAACACCATTCTACAAGTCATGTCAACACCATTCGACAAGTCATGTCAACACCATTATAAAAGTCATACCAATACCATTCTACAAGTCATGTCAACACCATTCTACAAGTCATGTCAACACCATTCTACAAGTCATGTCAACACCATTCTACAAGTCATGTCAACACCATTCTACAATTTAGTCTTCTCTTTATCTTGAAATTGATGACATGTTTTGTTTGATTATTCAGCCAGTTTTGAAAAGAATGCACCAAGCTCAGGCTGCTGTGATTGATTGGCACGCCCTGTATAAGGTTTGTTTAGAAACACATGTCTGTTGTACTATGATAATATGTTTCTGTGGATATTTTACAAATTCTTGTACTGAAAACATCATTTCAATTGTTTTCTTTGCATTTCAGACTGTGTATCATGCAATCTATATTGGAGATTTATGTAGAAGTCAATCACAGACAATTCATATTTTTGAAAGGGTATGTAAGCAAACAGATCAGTACATGACGTAACAAACTTTTGCTGAAACCCAAAGGATTAAGTGAACGTTTCAAATTATAATTTGTCTTCCATTGGTTTTAAAGTATAGGTATAATTAGCACATCTCAGGATGTTCCTCTAACTCCTACTCTGAGTTCTGAATCAGAACTACATTTTTGTCTTAGTGCTACATCAGGTCTATATCCTAGACATAGTGCTACATCCTATAGTCTTAGTGCTACATCAGATTTACATCCTAGACATAGTGCTACATCCTATAGTCTTAGTGCTACATCAGGTCTACATACTAGACATAGTGCTACATCAGATCTACATCCTATAGTCTTAGTGCTACATCAGGTCTACATACTAGACATAGTGCTACATCAGACCTACATTTTGAGCTTCCATGACCCTGGTTAAGGACAGCATTTAGGTCTGCTATCACCATACTCGAATTGTTATACAAACCAAACTTGCTCTTGTAGCACGTCTTTGGATGTTTTTTATGCCCCTTCCATTCTGTGGCTGGGACATATAGTATTGCCCCTTTTCCATCACTCCATCATAATTCAGTGTCTGTTCATTATCGTCACTACAGATGTACACATTTTTCACTGAAATTTGTTTATAGATACATTGAGAGAATGTCCAGGTCAAGTTCTTATCCGGTCTACAACTTAGACATAGTGCTACATCAGATCTATATCCTAGACATAGTTCTACATCAGATCTACATCCTAGACATAGTTCTACATCAGATCTACATCCTAGACATAGTGCTACATCAGATCTATATCCTAGACATAGTTCTACATCAGACCTATATCCTAGAAATAGTGCTACATCAGATCTATATCCTAGACATAGTGCTACATCAGATCTATATCCTAGACATAGTTCTACATCAGATCTATATCCTAGAAATAGTGCTACATCAGATCTATATCCTAGACATAGTGCTACATCAGATCTATATCCTAGAAATAGTGCTACATCAGATCTATATCCTAGACATAGTGCTACATCAGATCTATATCCTAGACATAGTTCTACATCAGATCTATATCCTAGACATAGTGCTACATCAGATCTACATCCTAGACATAGTGCTACATCAGATCTATATCCTAGAAATAGTGCTACATCAGATCTATATCCTAGACATAGTTCTACATCAGATCTATATCCTAGACATAGTGCTACATCAGATCTACATCCTAGACATAGTGCTACATCAGATCTATATCCTAGACATAGTGCTACATCAGATATATATCCTAGACATAGTGCTACATCAGATCTACATCCTTGTCTTAGTACTGTATCAGACCTACATTTTGAGCTTCCATGACTAATTTTTGACGGAGTTGTGTCCCATTGACTTAGAAAGTTTCAAACAATTCATTATTTCTGTTCATTATCTCATTCACACATAGATATTTTGAATTGAAATTTTATTAATAAATACATAAATTAATACAAATATGCAGGTAAAGGTTGTATTTAGTCATGGTTGAATAATTTTTGGCCCCTTGGACTTAAAAAAATTCAGACAATTCACAGTTTCTGCTCATTTTTTCGGTCATACATGGAGATTTTTAATTGAAGTTTGGGATATAGATACAGACTGAATTATGCAGGTGAAATTTTGTATTTGATTCCAGTCAAATAATTTTTGGAAGCGTGGAGCCACTTGGACTTTGAAAAATTTCAAACAATTAACAGTTTTTGCTCATTATATCAGTCATATGTGGAAATTTTGAATTGAAATTTGGGATATAGGTATATCATGAGAATGTGCAGGTCAACTACTTGTATGGGTATACAGTTGGATAACCTTTTTACAGAATTATGGCCCTTGATCTGGGGCATTTATATTGCTCCGACACGTTTAGTCTTCAATTAAGTTATATCGTTAAGTGCTAATAAAATGCCAATATTTTGCGCCTCATGCTGATGTAGCCCATTATATTTTAATTACAGATAAATGAAGCCTTTACAGACGATCTTCACAAAATTGCAAATCTGATCAATAAAATAGTAAGTGGATGAATGATGTGGAACAATTTAGATTGAAGAATTTATTTAGTGTTTGGTACCTTTCAGTCCAACTAGTTTAAGAGTGAAACCTGTCCAAAGATTTATCATGATCAGTCCGCCCTATAAACGAGCAAATACCGCAGGCCTCTTAGTAGACAGATAGTAGACATATGTTGCACACCATGGGACTCCACTTAGATATATGAACACATCCAGCTATCATCGATTTTTGGTCTGCCATAGTACTGCTCTTACCAATAAAAACCCATACCTAGATTTTGATGACCTGGACCTGTAGTTTGCATGATTGTGGAATTTCACGGAGACCTGGTCATGTTGTCAATATAGCTTCCCCAAATTTTGTTTTAAACATCCCATAGATAGCTGATCAGTAATGACCACCCATAGATAGCTGATCCCAAATGACCAAACCATCCCATAGGTAGCTGATCCCAAATGACCAAACCATCCCGTAGATAGCTGATCAGTAATGACCACCCATAGATAGCTGATCCCAAATGACCAAACCATCCCGTAGATAGCTGATCCCAAATGACCAAACCATCCCATAGATAGCTGATCCCAAATGACCAAACCATCCCGTAGATAGCTGATCAGTAATGACCACCCATAGATAGCTGATCCCAAATGACCAAACCATCCCGTAGATAGCTGATCCCAAATGACCAAACCATCCCATAGATAGCTGATCCCTGATATGTATAGTCAGTTTTGAATTCCATCTCATATTCTTTATTCAGATGACACTATAAACTTCTGAATGGTAAAGATCTGCTATGAATAGAATGGGAGTGGAACTTACATTTGAACATGAGAAGTACCAATAATTGAGGGCGTTCTTTTATATTGTTTTTAATCATATGTTCCAACCAAGCTTTTGCCATAATTTGATATTTCATTGGATCAGGAATAATGAAATGTGGTGGTCTTTGAATTTACCAATTTCATGGTTGATACACTACATATCATTAAATTTTCTTCCTAGTTTGATTTTTGTGCACTTTACTATTTATCCTCTGATTGGATGATTTCAAATAAAATTTACTCATTAAATGTGAGTTGTAATAATGATTTTGAGTGATTTTAGAATAGAATAATTTTTTATTGTCTATGGATGAAAATAACACATCTATGAATAATTGTACACCTTGCATTGTGTAAAGGGTTATTTTTGCACCATTTTGTTGTTGTTTTTTTTTTGCCCTTTTATCCTTGCAAACAGTTTCACCTCATTTTAATTTTGCCCTAACACAACTGTGTTAAAAGAGAGAAAACTGTTTTGCCCTGTCTCAAATTTGCACACTGGGCGAAAGGGATGAAAATAAAATGGGAATGTATATTTCCTTGTATACAGTAGTCTAAAGAATAGGAGTGGTTAGATCAAATACAGATAGACCACCAAGGTTTTGGAACTGCCAACAATATTCCCACCTTATTCTAGTGTAAATGTTATTTATTTTAAGATAATCAACGAACAAGTTTTACATCTTACATTACCATTAATGTTTCGTGTTGGCTTGTAGGTGTTATTGTTAGGGAAATGCACATGTGGGTACCCACTATACCCTCTCAAATAGAATCCCTGCTGATCCGGAGAATCGAACTCCGGTAGTAGCAATGAGAAGCAGGTGCTTTAACCGCTTACCCAGACACACCATTTCATCTTATAAACTTCGTTAAGGGGAATAATTGACGTATTGTGTATTGGATGGATTGTTGTGGTAGTTTAGACTAAAACTTCTGGTATGTGTACTGTAGGTGGATTTTGACGAGAGTAAAGTGGTGGGCAGATTTGTGGTTAAACCCAATGTAGACGCAGAGTTAGATGACAGTAAGTATACCATTTTTATCCAGTTATCCTTTTTACATATCAACCAGGGTCCCATTATCGGCACGAGGGCTGATACTGGTCGATGATTGATATATGGTATGATATTAAATTGGGTGGGTGTCATCACATACTTCGTAAATATATACAAAAAAAAGAAAATAGCAGAAACATAGATTTAAGATCATGTCAGTATTTCAAGAAATTAGGAATTTGTTGGAAACTTGTAAGTTACATTTTCAACAAAAAACATGGAACTTGAAATGTGGAAATATATGTTGTATTAAATTTAAATTGATATAAAAACTCACCAGGTACCTCTACTGCCAAATATTTGTGAAGAGAGGAGTTTAAGCAGACCCCACCACCCCCTTCCCCTCCTCCCCAAGAGTATATTACACATCCGTAATGCATTGGTTTTACCAGGCGTTACAGACCGGTAATGACCAGGCATGATATGACTATTGTGACATTACTGGTATTGTTCAGAAAACTTGTATTTATTTCACCCTTACACACAAAATTTGGAGAGTTCAGGGATTACATTGTAGGGGTATCAGTTTGTCCATGATAAGAGGTTTTAACAGCCTTCCTTCAAGCACTTGTTAAAATATTTGATAAATGTGTTCACATCATATGAAAAATTTGAACTGTAAAGTTATAAAGTGAGAACTGTCTAATCGGACATGCCCTGGGAGACAATTTTTATATTTATCAGAATATGCAATTTATTGGAATAAATTGTGGGGGGAGGGGGGGGGAACAAATATGATATTGGGAATGAAAATAAGGGTCGGAATGCCCAGTAAAACGGATTACATAGGTGCCAGATCATGCAATTTTCATTGTATATAAACATTGTATATCAATTGTTAATTTTTGTGTGATACATATAACATGGAAAGTTTGCTTTTGAGAACATGACGAATTTGATCGAAAACTGCCTCAGAAAAATCATGTGGGTTTTGTTTAGAGAAAAGGACTTATAATGGACTGCCAGATTTTATGACAAAGTTGGCAGCAGAGGAATTGGAGAGACTGAGTGATGACATTCAGGAGTGTAATGTGATCTACCTGCCTCAGGTGAGATAGATTTCCAAAGAATCCACCTAGTTTTACTGCGTAAATACTAGTAGTAGTCAGTACATTTACTAGTACAGCAAAACACAGTTACAGTGAACACGCTTATAATGAATTCATGTTTACAGTGAAGTGATTTTCATTCCCTGGAGTTTTAAAATATAGTATGAACTTATTGGACATAGCGAATTACGTTTATAAAGAATCAAAATTCTTCATTCCCAGCACTTCGTTTTAAGTTTGTTGTACTGTAATTTTATTATCAGAGAAATTCATCAACGAAAAGTCCCTGGTTTAATAGCCGGTATTTTTTAAATTATTACATTGAAGTTGTAACATGAATACAACAACTTGAAGGAAATAATTTCCGTGTTTGCGTGGTGAAGAAGCTCTGCCGTTGAATACTAAAATTTCAAGTGCTATCTCTGTTCTTTATTAAGGAATACATTCCTGTTAGTTTGTATGATTTGAGTATGAAAGTGAACATATTGCGAAATTTGCATGTGTGCAGTCAATGCTAACAAAATAATTGAAATGTATGAAATAATGCAATTCTTATAAATACAGTATATGGTTCTGTTAAAAATATAAAATATTAAATTTTATTAGTACATACAAGGGTTGTTCGATATGTAATGTGTATTGTACAATATTTTAAAAGCATTCGACTCAAATAGTGAAATAAACATTACATCCCTTCAAAGTATTCTTTGCAGTTTGAAGTACATAATTTCAATCTCTGAATCTATTTCCGAAATGTGTCATGGTACGCTGATTTAGGTAGACCTCTGAGGCACTGACTGATGGTTGAACCAAGGGTTTGTCGGGACTTGTAACGATGACCAGCTGAGAACTTTTTAAGTTTTGGAAAAAGTCACATGACACTAAATCTGGAGAATATGGTGGGTATGGCTAGACGGTAACCTCCGACGACTTCAAAAATTGCTTCACAAGCTCAGATGTATGTGATGGAGCATAATCATGAATTAGATGAACATGCCTAAATCCTGACAAAGGGCATCGTTTATGATAATATATCTTGAGCTGCTTTAGTATAATGTCTCGGTAATACTGATCTGTAACACTTTTGCCCTTTGGCACCAGAATTTGTATGGCTATATCATCACATGAGAAGAATATGCAATAAAGAACCTTCTTTGTGCTTATGGTTCTTTTGGCAACTACAGGCCTTCTACCGTGTTTAGTTAACCATATTTTGTTTCCAATTTTTCTTACCGGTTTGAAATAATGAACCCATGTTTTGTCACCAGTAACAATGTTTGCAAATTGTTTTTGATTGAATTTGGGAAACATTTTGAGCAATTGCTTAGTGGTTTGTACTCGTACCTGTTTTTGGTCATCTGTCAATATATGTGGTATCCATCTGGCAGAAATCTTTCATCCTTTCAAAATTCGCTTCAAAATGAAATGCACTAGCATTAGCGATATGCCAACAGCTTTGTCAATATCGCGTATTGTGTACCTGTCATCACTTTTAATTATTTCCCTGACTTTTGAGACATTTGCCTTACCTGCCACAGATTGGCCAGATTTTGCTGCATCTTTGACGGACTCTGTGCCAATCAGAATTTTCTTTCTCCACCTACGAACTATCTCATAAGATACCTTATCAGACCCATAAACTTCCCCCAATTCAGTAAAAATCTGCATTACCAAAAGACCAAGTTTTGTGCGAACTTTTATAAACTCTAATTTATTCAATATTCTCAACCCGTTTCCCAGCCATTTTTACAACAGTGGTCAACAACTGGCTCTATTGAAATGACTATAAGTGTAAAACTATGTGGAGCTGAAGGCTCATGTTTTTACCATTGGAAAGGAATTGAACAGAGCTATTTAAGAGTATCATTATCCATGAAATCATGCAAAGCATTATCGCGCTGTGGTACAATACACATTACATATCGAACAGCCCTCGTATGTCTACTATGATCACGTTTATTTCCATAGATTTCCTTGTCTATATATCCTACACTGCTGTGAATAAACTGATTTTATACATTTTTAGCTGGGCTATTTGTTAGCTATTCCTCGCCTGGATTACATGCAGATTGAGAAAGATTTTGAAATTCCTGATTTAGAATTTGTCGTAAGTGCATGTGTGCTTGTATACAACATGAGGTAAAGTTAATATGTATTGCACTGCATATTGGAAGAGAAATATGTACTAGTCTTGTTTTATACAGTTTATGTGTGATTTTTTTTAAACAGTTTTTGTCCAACAATATGTTGCACTACAAAAGTGCTCGAACAAGAGGTGACGTGTTGATTTTTTTTATTTGATTTGTTTTTCATTTGTTTTTATTGTGTGTATGTGTGCACATGTGCATGTGTACGTGTGTGTGTGCTGGTGCGCGTGCGCACGTGCCTATGTGTGTGCGCGTGCGTGTGTGTGTAAATTTGGTTTGTAACTAACGGCATGTTTACTTTTATCAGTAAAAATTAACAAAATCACACAGGCCAGGTCAACAAGTTGGAGATCGCCTGGATTAACACTTTTGTCCATTTGATATGTTTTATTTAGTGTTACTATTTCATGTAGATTTTTATTGTTGCTTTGATGTTCTCATGTCTATTGAAAACAATGTCAAACCAGAGGATTTTAAACAAAAGATGAGTAATTTTAGTCCTCTCTCTCTCTCTCTCTCTCTCTCTCTCTCTCTCTCTCTCCTTTTTTTTTTTTTTTTTTTTACCATTTAGGTTTTTAAACTTAATATATCTGACAGTAGACAAAAATAGAAAAAATAAAATTTCATTTCACTATAGCGGGTAGACTTGAGGCATGCCTATCTGGTATCAGCGATTGGATGAAGACCAATATGCTTAAATTGAATCAAGACAAAACAGAACTTATTATTTTTTCTCCAAAAAACAGACCTGATGCGTTTGAAAACTTCAGAATAAATTTTGATGGTCACATTATTAATGCAACTTCCTGCGTTAGAAACCTCGGAGTGCTCTTTGATCGGACTCTGACTTTGGATGACCATATTAGTTCAATTTCAAAACAGTGTTTCTACCAACTTCGAAATATTGGTCAAATTCGTAAACTCATTTCGGAAAATGCTTGCAAAACGCTAGTGTGTTCTCTTGTCACATCAAGGCTTGATTATGGGAACGCATTGCTGTATGGTTTGATTTCGGGCTCCCTGTCAAAGCTACAGAGAATTCAAAATATAGCTCCCAGAATAATAACAAGAACCAAGAAGCATGATCATATCACTCCGGTGCTGATTGGTCTTCATTGGCTACCAGTGGAATTTCGAATTCAATACAAACTTGTTTTGACTGTCTTCAAGGCGTTGCAAGAGAAGTCACCAGCATACATTCAGAACCTTGTTGATGTATATATTCCATCGAGATCGCTTCGATCAGAGAATTCGAAATTTCTGGTGACGCCCAAGGCACGTACCAAATTTTATGGAAATCGGCGTTTCGATGTCAGTGCAGCTACACTGTGGAACAGCCTGCCAGCCATTTTAAGGTTCGAAGACAACCTGGCCAGTTTTAAAAAGTTACTTAAGACGCATCTTTTTAAATTAGCTTTTTTTAACTGACCCTTTCATCAATTTAATATTTAGATCTTAATCTGTGCTGAACATGTTTTACGAATATTTTAATCACTGTTTAACCCATTTCTATATCTAAACCCCCTTTTATATTTTGTATGCCCATGTTATTTTCAATTAATTTTAGTTGTGTATATTCATTGTGCAGTTTCAAATAATTATGTAAAGCGCTTTAGAGTAATTTAATTATATTTAGCGCTATATAAATGTTATAATAATAATAATAATAATTGATTCATGAACTCAAGACTTTTATAACAGTATAATGGGCAAAATGGTAACTGTATTGTCCCTTCTTCTTTATGCCAGTGGTTTACATACACCTATGTAGCTTATAAGACAAATTCTGATTGGTTAGCCAGCTAGGTGTAAATTTCCACATTTGCCCTCTGAAGCCCAGGGGTAAATAAAGTGTCATCACAATGCAGTGTGTATCAACACAAAAAAAAGGGGGGGGGGAATTACTGGCATTTGTTCCTGAGAATGTATTTGTTTTTGTCATGATTCAATGTATTGTGATGTCATGTTATTTACCCTGTCTTGTGAAATACCCTACATGAATTCCCTTATTTTAATTGATAATAAATACATGTACCTATAGGAAATAAATGCATCATTGAATTCCAATCAGGGGTGTACAGAGATTTCCCTTGGGTTATATTCCTACAACCTGAGGCCAGAATAGTTGAATCCACACTTTGCTAAAGTTTGTCCCTTTGGCTGCCGTCTTTTGTGGGACTACCTAATAGGATTGTCACAGAGGCCTTTGTAACCTTTGGGTTTGTAACTTTGTTATTTAACTTTAAAAAATAATTTGAATCTGGTATTTGAGCTTCCCCATGGTGCCCCAGCTGCTCACAATTTAAAAAGCAAAATATGAAGCAACTGGTAGGAGAAATATTGTTTTAATCCCTTTTGACCTTTAGGTTGACCTGGCAAATGGAAACAACTCACTTTACTTTTTGCTAAGTGTGGATGGGACTATACAACCCTCGGGGATAAATCTCTGTGCATCCGTAATTGGATCAGGATAACTAATATTATATTGCAGAGTTGGATGCACTGTTGGGCGATACACAATGTGAAATAACAGGTTGGTCTTATTGCCAAACTAGTACTTTTTAATAATGACATGAGAAAAAAAGTAGTATATGCTTTAAAGTTTGTACAAGTACAATATTAGAAATTCTAGTGTGTATGTATGATCATTCCAGACCAAGAAACTGCTATCATGCACAGACTCCAGAACGCCATTTTGGAGAGTTTCAGAACTCTAACTGAAGTCCAGGATTTGTGTGCTGAACTTGACTGGTATTTTGATTCTCCTACAAATAAACTCATTGGTTAATGTCCTTCATTCAGCATATTATACCTTGCATACCAGTAATATGTGGAACCAAGTAGCAGGGCATCTGTAGGGAGTGCAAAGCTTGATGTCATGGGGAGGTCATTATCTGACACGTGAAACAATCAGAAGTTGGACATTTAAAACACCTTTTTTGTTGCTTGACTTACAAATTCTGTCACTTGCATCATGTGTAGGATTGATGTCACCACTTGCTCACTTGCCATTGTGAGTAGTTTTCTGGATGAGCCACCAAATGTTGAGGGCCAAACTTCAAAATTTTATGGACTAATGATTTCAAGTTTATTGCATGTATCATACGGTTTAGTTTATCTTTGCTCCAACATGAAACAATTAAAATTCCCAAAGATTTTTGTTTAATTCAAATTCAGACTGTTGTACGTAGCCTTGTTTTATTAAATTCAGCAATTTAACTTAAATCTCTGATATTCAAAATGTGTTCACACTGACATTTTTGTTGGACATTGCAAACTTGGGGCTCATTTGACACCTATAATATACACTGTCTCGTATGAAAATTTAGTGTAATCAAATAAATTAGTTTAGGTCCATGAAATTATTGTGGGCCTACAAAGCATTCAGAATGAAAGCCCCGTAAAGTTTCATATATTATCCATGCTTTCATTTCACTAACATATCGGAAATTCAGGGGACTCGATAACAGAATGAAAAGAATGTTAAACAACTAAATTAATCCATCAAATTCTACTGCCCACTCATCTAGTTACTAGTTCTGATGTGCCTATATCTGCAAAATAGAATGAGAAATGATCACTTGAGTTCCTGTATTTTGATGTCAAATGATTTAATGACGGCAATGCGAGGGAACATACTGAGTCTGCATTATATTTGAGAGAGAAAAAATTCTCCTCTACATAATCTAAAGTAAAATGCATTATAGTGTTTATTGCAATCACTTATAAGATTCCAGACTCTTGTAATATTTTATTTTTGTTTTTAATTTGCCTGTAATATGAAACTAATTTCGTTCCATTTTAGATTTCAGCGATATTTACCTTTCATTTTCTTTAATTTTGAGAACTGCTCTGAACACATCATAGTATTGGTGTCTTATTGACCATAACCATTTAAGACCTCAAAATAAGAAGCCGACTGTAAACCTGACATTGATATATACAATTTTACAATAGAATTTATTTGATATTATATTTAATCTTCTGTTTTAACAGAAATTTGTGTGGTTGGTGATTTATTTTGATTTCAATATGAGCAATATCCTTAAAAGCATTCAGTACAAAGAGAACAAGCTGTATGGTCCAATATATTAATTAAGCCAAGTTTATACATTTCATGGTTGATGGAAACAATGTGAAGAAATTTTGACTCCCCAAAACTGATGTATCGGGGACCGTGTGTGGGTATTTTTAGTAAGGCTGAAAATGGTGTCCATGGATCCTTACAGGGTCATAGCTATTATTTGATACCTGTATATAACCTGTCTGATTTTTATCTTTTAGCATATTGTCGCTGTCAGAGCTATTGTTTGATACTTGTGTATAACCTGTCTGATTTTAATCTTTTAGCATATTTTGCTGTCATAGCTATTATTTGATATTTGTGTATAACCTGTCTGATTTTTATCTTTTAGTATATTGTCGCTGGCAGCTTCTGCTAAAGAATTCAACTATGTAAAACCAACTGTGGTCAGTGAGGACATCATTGACATAAAAGGAGGAAGGTGATTGGTTTTTTTTTTAAGTTCTCTATACTTTATAAGTAAGGAACATTGAGAATTATACTAGACAAGAAACATTCAACCATAACCTATATTATTGAAGACACCCCATTCAAGAGGTTTGCTGCAGTCCATTTGTACCCAATGATACACTCAGTGACCAGACAGGGGGGAAGATAAAAGTTCTGACAGGGCCTAATGCATCTGGAAAAAGTGTGTACCTGAAACAGGTATTTGTACAATGTTGAATACGTTGATTTTTAGTTCTGTGTAAAGTATCATTTAAAGGGAATGATTCAAGATTCCCCCACCCCACCCCCAAAGTTTGCTTTTCACTTTTATTCTCTTCAATCAAAGTTTTTATATAATTAAACTGGACCTTTGGCATACCTTGTCATGATTAAGAAATAAGAAAAGTTTTATGATACATTTTTAGGTAGCTTTGATCGTGTATATGGCTCACATCGGCAGTTTTGTCCCAGCAGAGTCTGCTGTCATTGGCTGTGTGGACAGAATATTCACCAGGATACGTACCCTTGACAGTGTGTCTGTTGGCTTATCTACCTTCATGATAGATGTGAATCAGGTCAAATGTTCATTATTTTTGCCAAATGTTTACTCATTTTCTGATTTCATACTCCTTTATGTACTTGCAGTATTTTTGGCAAACTGATTTACTGTAAAATAAAATTTTCATAGGTACATTATATTTATTTTTCGGTCATCTGAGTCACTCTGGTGACCAGTTGCTATTGCTCTGTATCCATCATTGTTCATTAACAATTGGAACATTTTTAACTTCTTGAAAACCACCATTCCAATTCTTTGCAAATTTGGTTTGAAAAATCTTTAGGACACGGGGGACATAAATTGTGCATTTCAGGATTCTGTTAACTGTTGGGGCCTCAGAAGCTGAGCAAAAATTGATAAATTTTCAAAAAATTTTCTGTACAACTCGTATCTGTTTGGAAAACTAAATGCATACCAAGCAGAGCAGGAAGCCTTTACCAAAATTTGTAAATTTCATGATCCCTGTGGGGATCCGGGTTGTTAGAATAGATCCTCAGTACCCCTTGGTATAAGATATAATCAATCAATCAATCAATTTCATGATCCTCAGGATTCTGTCTCTGTGGCGGGGTCAAACTTAGTATATATAGTGTATATGTGTAAAACATTTAAATAATATCTTTTTTATTGCTAATGAACCTAAATAAATATTTGGAAGGAGTAGGTAGTCCTTTACCAAAATTGTTAACAAATTCATGATTCTATAAAGGGGTAAGGGTTTAATGGTTCCAGGGTGAATCCAAAATTATTACGTTTATTATTGTCTTTATCATTTGAAATAGTCTGGTCCGATTTCAGCTAAAAAGAACTTCTAACGGCAAATTATTATTATTTGGTTCAACATAACTTTTTAACCTAATTTGAGTATGCTGAATCTGAAAAAATATGTTGAACTTCATGAAAATGGCGTTAAATAGGTCAAAATGGCGATTCAATATGGCGGACAGTAATTTTTTTCAAATCGTTTTGAAACGCGCATGTAGAAAAAAAAATGTAAAAACTATGATTACAAAATACAATAGCATCGAGAAAAAGATAGAAATAAGCATGCGACCCTAAAAAAGCCATTGCACGAAAGAAAACCCGAATTTTCTCTGTTTTTCCTCAAAATTCAACGTATACTGTTCCTACATTGTTCTTTGCTTGTGACTTTGCACTTACAAAGGTCCATGCACAGCAAATTGTTACGCTTGCACCCACACCTCAATGTTTTACAACCTGTTGTGCAACTACATGCAATCAAGTCTAAACAAGATTCTGGAATTGGGTCTAAAGTCATCAGAATAGGCACTAGAATACCTTCATTCAACTTCCATCCCATCTCAGTTGGAGATGGTAATGTGGGGTTACTTATATTTGCTTGTCTCCATACCAGCGCTTGATAATGTGCACGTTTAATGTGCAGATGCAAGGCATCGCTAGTGGGGGGCATGTTTTCGGGGCTCTTGGATTTTCCGAATAAAATGTTCCTAACCGAGTCAGTTGACGACACTGTGCCCTGGTTATACAGCTTGCATACGAACTTTTCACAGTCGACTATTTTCTGTTCAGTTAAATTGCCCTCTCCAAAACCCCCAAGAAGCCCAACATTGTCTTTGTAAACCTTAAATCCAGTTTTTTTGGATATCCCAAAGAAAAAAGAAGTTGTGTCACATCCAGTCAGAGCATGGAATGCTAACAGATTCGTGCACATTTCTGGAGAGGTAAAGGTTTTCTCTACAACAGCATGAATAGGAATGTTCTTGGGCTTTGCAGATGTTCCAGCAACCATCCACAACTGTATATTTATTTCTGAAAAGAAAGATACAAGTAGCAGTAAAACATCAGTATCAGATGCTAGTACAACAACTGAACTGCAAGTGGATTCTTTCGCACAATGTATGGCATGAAGAACTATTCTAGTATCTGCCTCTTCATGTGACGCATGTAGGGCAGATATATCGAGGAATTCGTCATTGCATTTAACGCTATTCTCATCGAGAAACCCACCAGCAGTAACAACAGTTTTCTCTGTGGGTGCATGAAGAATTATCTGCTCAGATAAAAAGGCAGCTAGGTCTTTCTTGTTGTCATTCAAAGACAAAAAAGCTGAAAAGTTATTCGGGAGTGGCACATCCTTATTTTCAATAACCCTTCTAACTGGCTGCTGCCCTTTTGCCCTACGAGAACGAGTGCCCGATTTTATAGATTGTTCCCTGTAACGGTCGAACAGAACATCAACTCTTGAATACATGGCCCCTTTTCTCACCACAGTGGAAACAAACTCATCTGCAAAGTCTCCAAATGTTTTCATGCCATGTGTTTTCATGCTCTGAACTAAAGCCTGGCCATCTATGATCAAAGCTGGTGATTCGCCTACATTTTCGACTCGCGCCCTTACATCAACATCTTGAAGTATGTCTTCTAAAACAACAGATTTGTTTCCAGACTTTAGTGCACCGCTGGTATCCGCTATAGATATCGGCACAGGAAGGAGCTCGTGTTTCAAAATCTGCTCTAAATCAACCTCTCGTCCGGCCTTATATGCAATGACAAGTCTCTGCAGTATGTTCCGATCTGCCTTTAGAAGTTTTTTCTTTTCCACAGCTTTTGGTACAACTTGTACCTTGTATAAGGAGTCAAATGTTAATGAGCAGCTTTTTTTCAGAACACTTCTCAAAGGAACTTGTAAACTACTTGTTTCTATGTTTGGTATCAGACGATCTTTTACGAAATTCTCTAATGATATCTGTCCCAAATTTGCTGCAGAAAGTAAGGACTCCTTGATCATATCTGTAGCTTTGTCTTTTGTAACTATATTGATCAGTTGATCTCTTTCGTACAAAAGGTCAAATACTCTAAACCTTTTCATTGCATCAACGAGCGAATCCTCATACACTGCATCAGTAACTTGTCGACTCTTTGATGCGTCCTTGTGTGTGAGAATGTCATCTGGATTCACATCGTACATCACCTTTGTAAGAAGACTTATATGAGATCTCAGATTGTAGGAAAGGGACCACCTACTGAGAGCAGATGGAGTCCTAGTAATTCCTACAATTCCACCACCTTTCTTACCCGTGGCGTTTAGCCATTCTTGACTTTGGTCTGGGTCAACTTGATTGAAAGTTCCAGCACTTCTCTTGACGACAAAATTTCCATCCTGAAACTCTGATAGTACTTCAATAGGCAATTGGTGGCAATCAGCAAGATACACACTACCCCACCTAGCATAATTTGTATGGTCATATCGGAAGAACCATGGGAGCATTGAACGGAAAGACTTCAAATATAAATCCCAAAGCCCATCTCTTTCTGACTTTGTAAACATTAAAAGGATAGAAACCATGTCCAAATATGACCACCAAAACAGGACATTTGGGTTGTCAATTTCCTGTCTGAAACTTGAAAAATACTCTTTGAAAACAGGATTTTGCAGTTGGTCAATGCTAGAAAGTATGTCTTGCTGTTCAGTCATGATGCCATTCAATGTTTGCGAATGATCAACATTTTTGGTAGATACAAATAACACAAAGTCTGGCAGTAAAATCTTCCAGATTGCTTGAGCAGTAATTTTATGGGCTCTCATGCCACGACTGTAGTGCTTTCCACCTAATACATTTTCAGCAGCCACAGGTCCTAATAACTCGCATTCCATCCACAGTTCATGCAAACCAGAACCTCTCATATGATCTCCTATACATTTCATGAAATTCATAGCTATATGTAAGCCACCCATTCTTGGAACAAGCCTGTCTCTATACTCAGGAACTGACCATTTTAAATCCATCAACTTAAAGTACAAAGCTTGATCAACTGTGATAACTGTATGACGTTGACCAAGATGCTCAGATATGTGCATGCATTTCTGGACAACTGTGTTAAGTGTATCCATTTCATGAGCAGGTGCTTGTACAATAGGCATGTAACCAACAAGTGTGAGATCCGGGTTTTTACTACTGACAGACTGATTATGTCCTGACCAACTAGCTGGGACTTTCTGCTTATGTCTGTGCAAATGAAACGCCAATTCATTAGCAAACTCTTGAGAGGACAATTGATTCTCTGAGTCAGAAGGTTGGAAGATATCTAACGTAACTGGTCTGGGATAGTGAGGTTGTGATTTTCCTTCTACTATTGGGGAAATGACAATACTGTCCATCTGAGGAGGTACCTTCAATGTCTCATTTGAAGATGGACTTATGTGCTGAAGGTTAATGTCATTTCCCGACCCTCGTTGCCAACATGCTATCTGCGTTGCATGGAATGTTTCCTTGCCATCCAGTGTTGAATCACTAATATCAATATTGTCAGCTGTAAAGTGTGTGAAAACGCTTGGCTTTAAATTCGAGGGAAGGAAATGTCCAGTCCTTTCGTCCATAGACTGAAGGCTTTCCTCTGCAAGCCCAGTGTCAACACGCAGAACATCTTTATAACTCAGGGTGTGACCAGCACTATTAAACAAGTTTAACAGCTGTTTTGACCTTGTCATTTGATGCAAGGTGCATGCAAGGCCAATATGCTTTGGAGTCCACTTTTTTCCATTACTTACCCCATACACAATATCCTGAGCTACGCTCACTATTTTCTTCTGTCTGCTGCAATCTGGATTGTCATTGCCATCAGTACAATCAAAGACCTCTTGTCCGCCATAAAGAAGATTCAGAAACATGAGGATACTATCTGGGACACAACTTACGGCATCAGCCTCACAAACATTCAAACCCATGTGACCAGGTCTATCTTGCAGGTCTGATCTTAATCTTAGTGCAACATGTACCAGTTCATGAAATGAGTTGTGTGGAGGTTTATAACATGGCATAGTGAGTAATTCGTCATCCATGGTATCTTGGTCATCATGAAACATATCTCCAAAATGAGATTTAGAAAGAATATGGGGCACTAAAAGAGTTTCGCGTTCAGATACTGCTCTATGGAGGGGACGAAGAAACTGGAAGATATTCTGCACCTTGGCTTGCAGATTTTCTTTAAACGTTGATCTACGAGTGATAAAAAACTGTGGCATTTCAGATCCTACCTCTTCTACCAACTTGGAGTACCTGTTCCATGTATCAGAGAGCTGTAAGATTTGGCACTTGCTGGCTGCGTACTCCAGTTCTCGAACAAGAAATATCATGGCCAGATCTTCACATTTTGACTCCTTTTCTGTTTTTTGTGTATCATACTTAAAAGCATTCATGCATTTTAGATGGTACTTACCCTCTGCAGCTATCAAATCGCTAACGTTTCCTAACTTAACACGAAGTATGTTGTCATACTTTGCATTTTTAAGAACCATGTCGCTAACAGAAAATGTTGTAATGTTGAATAGCTTCTGTTTAATTTGTTGTTGACAAAATATGCATAACTCCCAATCTATTGGTGTAGATGCATTTCGCAAAGTTCGGGATGCTGCTGCAGAAGGGTATGAGCAAGATGACGTAGACGGTACATCATCCTCTGTATCGACGTTGATTGTATCAGATGTGTTTGTAAGCAAACATGCTTTTCTTTCCATTAACTGAATTGGTCTGGGGTGAGTAAATGCACTATAGCATTTCCTATGACATAGAACTCTATCATTCGGACTTAATTTTTCTATTCTGTCAATGGCATCATAGTTCCTGGCATCTTTAACTTTCTTACGACGAGATGCCCTCTCGGTCAACGTTTCGATAGACTTTTTGCTTTTTAATTCTAACGTGTCTGTCTTTTTTTCCTGACATATAACACACAAATCTGTATCTATTTGATAACTTCGCTTAAGTGATCGTTCAGTCATGATTTCTAATCAATGAGTGGTGAGATATGACAAGCCTATAACCTCGGCCATCAGTTTTATACCTTATGTCAGAATCATTTGTTAATTCGATCCTCGATTGTGTCGGTCGCGCTATTGTGAAAACCATTGAACACTGTGTTGAATTTCAAGTGCATTTATATCATAAAGTATGCAATACGTTAACTGAATAATTTGCACAATTAGAAGGAAATAAGCATTAAATATCATATCAAAATGCATATATATACTGTGCGTCAATATGCGGTTGCGAAAAAATGAGTTAATTGGGATCTAATCGTTTTTTTCACAATTTTAATTGTTTAACGAACATTGAACAATTTATTCTATTTTTCAGACACATATAAGTTTAGTACAAGCCTTTAAATTGCTTTAATTTGCAATAAACTTTTTTAAAATAAAGCCATATAGATAATTTTGCAAATTTCAACACCGCCATTTTGAATCGCCATTTTGACCTATTTAACGCCATTTTCATGAAGTTCAACATATTTTTTCGGATTCAGCATACGCAAATTAGGTTAAAAAGTTATGTTGGACCAAATAATAATTTGCCGTTAGAACCCATTTCTAGCCTCTTTTTTCAAAATCTGGACCAGACTAAAAGACTTCTTTTAAGTTTATTAATACAATATAAAAGTTAAATACATACATGTATATAGGAAAAGCAGAAAAGAATGTACAAAAATGGTAAATTTTTCATCCCTTAGGGTTTTGACTCGGGGACGGGTCCAAATTGGTCATATTGTGTTAATGTTACATATATTATGTAAAGCCTTTCATCAGTACAGGGCACTTTTTGAGGGCATTTAAAATTTGAAGAGCACATCTTGTTAATTACTGTTGCTAAATACAATTATTATTAGAATTATCTTAGATGTTCAGAACAGGAAATTTTTTTATAGATTTCATATGCAATGGGACTAGTGAAACTTGTAACTAATACTCGGGTGACCCGTGGGCCTCTTTTTTAAAAATGTTATAGAAAGTTAAACTTTTTCTGATGATTTATGAAAATACATATGCCTGTTCATATGACAGATGTCAGAAGCAATAAGACATGGCACAGAAAGATCGCTGATTGTGGTGGACGAGTTTGGAAAAGGAACCGAGCTGGTAAGTACATGATTGTGTTTATAGCGACGGAGGTTTAACATTCTATATTTGCTGTAAACCAACTTTTATTTTCATTCGAGAGACGTTCACGCAATTTGCAAGCATTCCCTTTTTTGCAAATATTTATATCTGTTATTGTGCACCAGTCATTTCATTTATAAACAAAGTCCATGTGTTACTTCATAAGCAAAATATTACTCACTGAGAACACAACATATTAGATTTACAGTAAATGAAAATTAGCGAGACAAAAAAAATGACAAGACAAAATTGCTTTGTATTTGCTAACAATGTGAATATAACTGTATGAAACAGGTGGATGGAGTGGCTCTGCTGTGTGCCTGCTTGTCATTCTGGATAGAAAAGGGACAGTCCTGTCCCCATGTTCTTGTTTCCACACATTTCCACAGCATTATTCACCAGCAGTTGTTACCTGAGTCACCAATGGTGAAATTCATGGTAAAAATATTGACAGTTTTGTACACTGAGCCATGAAACATTAAGGTGCTATGTACATGCCTAAGATAATAGATGGGATGCTTACTTCTGCAGACCATGGACAGTCTGACAGAAGAAGGAGAGTTATTGTTCTTGTATCAACTGGTGGAGGGCCATGCTAAATCCAGCTATGCCAGTCAAGTAGCTCTCCAGGCTGGACTCCCAGAGGAAATTATTCAAAGAGGGGTGGAGGTACAAGTTATAAAATTGGCAATTTCACACAAAAAAAATTCTCAAAATTATATACGAAACTATTGACTGGCAAAATTATATATGAAACTGTATTGACTGGCAAAATCATATATGAAAATGTATTATTGACTGGCAAAATAGATGTTTTGTTGCCATGGAGTGAACATTCTGTTACAGGTTTCTGAATTGATTCGGCAGAACAGACCAATCTATGCCATTGACAAAGTTGACACAGAAACTCATTTCAAAAGGTTTGTTTTTTCTTCCAATTCATTAAATGTCATATTACAATGCACTCAATTTTGTTAGAATGATTAAATACCATCTCTTAGTAACAGAAGTGCTTTGTGTTGGAATTTCCTGTAAAGTATCACAGAATCAAAGATAGCATCTGACATTAAGTAAAATATTATAATTAGTATTTTAAAAGATGATTTATGTTTTAAATTATTTTTTTTTTAATTTGATAATCTTTTTTTTTTTTATTAGAAGTCTTATACCCTAATATTTTAGCCATTGATCATCACATTATCTTTGCCATTCTTAGCCGATATGTATTACTTGGCATCATATGTATAATTTGAACCTGACAATGCATATTGTGAAATTAGATAAGAGAAACATTTTTCTGGGTTCAAATTTTAGTATATCATAAACAATATTGTTTTTTGTTTTGTTTTTTCAGAAGTGAAATAATTGTCAAGAAGTTTCTGAATTTGGACTTGGAAACAGATGATTTGGAGAGCTTTCTTCAAGATTTTGTTTTGCCTACAAGTGAAGGCAAATTGTGATACCACTAAAAACACAGACAGACAGACACACACACAGACACTCACAGACAGACACATACAGACACACACACAACCCACATACACAGACAACAGACACACACAACACACACAGTCACAGACACACACAATACACACAGTCACAGACACACACAACATACACAACACACACACACACACATGCTACAGACATGTTCAGAAAATTTGATACATATTGTATTAAGAGACAATGAGGAAAGCTATGCATTTATTACATTCATGATATATATATATAATATATATACGTAGTTGTGTATATGTTTATAAGTATTCACAAATAAAAGCTTTTGTTGTCAAGTTTCATTCTTTGATTATTTATTTTCAAACTCTTGATCAGTGTCAGAATTTATTCCTTCATCTGTGACCAGGAGAAAATGTTATTCTTTTGTCTGTATCAGTCTACCCAGGAGCTGTGAACTGCGTATATGTACTATATCCTAACTCATAACCATGGGACAGGGTTATAGACATGCATGTGCAGCTGTTTTTATCCTAGAAGAAGGAATAATAATAACTGTGAAGTATGTTTCAAAAGTTGTAAGTTTTAGAAAGTTGTTATTGCCAGTATCTTCTTGTATCAGTGCACTCATCTGTGCAGTCTTGTGAACTGGATAGTATAGGGGACTATACATGATGGTGAATAACATATATGTATATGAAAGTTTGGGGAAGGAATCCCTTCTAAACTCTGCTCTGGGTCTGATTGGCAAAATGATATATGAAACCGAATCTCCTTAATAACACACCAGAATTCAATCAGAGTCAAATTAAAAAAAATTAATGTGATTTATTTACAATTATTTGAAAATAAAATATAACAAATTACTATCTTATGATAGGTATACAATAATTCAGTGTCTAATGCTGGTGTGGTGTCGGTGGCCTAGTGGTTAGGCTGTTAGACTCCTGACCGAAAGGTTGTGAGTTCGAGTCCTGGCCGCGGCAGGGCCGAAGTTGTGTCCTTGGGAAAGGCACTTTACACAAATTTTCTCACTCTACCCAAGTATAAAAGGGGTACCTGGCTATAGACAGTGAAAGATATTGTTAGAATGTTAGTGCTCTAGTGCCTAACGGCAGCTTTCACTGTGAAAGCTCTGGAATGGTGTAAGGTCTACTGTATTATGAAGTGCTTTGAGCAGCATATGCTGGAAAAAGCGCTATATAAAAACCAATCATTATTATTATTAATGCCAAGCTGAATTCGCACAGAAAACTGTCACAAATAAGCTGTCAATTCCAACCAAAGTAATTTTTGTAGTCCCCAGATGTAGCCTCATAATGAATGCCGATTTCCATTGCTTAGTATCACAGAATTCACAGTGTATTTATACGTAAATGAAGTTTCCAGTACAATTCCAATAAACGTGTTGTATAATCTTTACAGCAAAGCAAGTGTAGTGGCAACTTTATAGTGAAGTGACAAACATCAAACTAGGTCACAGGTGTCAATCAAGTACATTACACAACAATAGATATATATATATAAACACGCACAAATATTATGTGTGCCATTAACATTCAACACTTTTAAGATTCTTCAATCAATGATCATTAAATGATCCACGATTTCAGATCCAATGTGTATACAACTATTAAAATCTTTTATTGGTTTCTTACCAGATTTTCTTCTGAATGAAAGATGAATACACATTTAGAGGGGTCTGTCTAAGCAAAATTACAGAGATAATTCATCAGTGGGGGCCAGTGAATAAGGTCTACATGGGAGATCAAAGATTTACATGGGAGAATATAGGGAAAATCTTAGTAACAGCAGGGCCATGAATAATCATATTAATATGCAAAGCGTCTCCAGATACAGTGCAAATTTATGTTTGTTTAATATGCAAGTTCTGAGATACCAACTCTTCTATTGATAGAGGTACATTCAGAATTCAGTTGAACGTATATAGATGTATACATATGTAAGGACTGTTTATGTAGATTGCGATAAAAGTTATGAAAGCGTAAAGTTCGTTTATATCAGCCGTTGATGCACATTAACTGACGATATCAAGAATATTTTTTTTCTTTTGATTAGGCCATTAAATTGATTATGAAATTATTTATTTCCTCTTCAACCCAAATGCTGCTTTTAAACAAAGAAAGATGGTGATCATCGGTTTTTGTTTGACCCATTGTATTATTACATACCCATAAACTTGCTACATCTGTGTATCCCTGCAGTGTGGGTGGTTGCATGGTAATCATCTTTCGACAGTATAAGAAGGTAGCAATAATCATTTGTACCCACCGTGTTGGATGAATACATATTATGCATCTTACTGCATGTAACAGTACAGCAAAGGGAAACAACGATTGGGCATCTTCGAAGGTTTGTATTCAGGGGCTCCAGTGGTCGGGTGAGCCATAATTGGAGGTCAAAGTTTGCTAGGGATATATACAGGGAATTAATCAAGATTAGCAGGGCCACACTAAATGTAAATATACCTAAGTTGTGTGGATTCAAATTTTTTTATGCCCCAGTGACTTAAGTTGGGGGTGGGTGGGAGGGAAGATCTTGCATTTCATACTATGATTTGATGGTTAATAAATTGTTACCTTTGAGGCCACAAGTATAGGGTCAACTTTTCATGGGAATAAAGAATGCAAAATATCTTTTATAAATCACAATAGAACAACAGCAGGGCCAGTGTTATTCAGGTGAGTGATTTGGCTCATAGGCCTCTTCCCTTTTTTTTTTTTTTTATTTCTTTTTCTTTTTTCCCCGGTAAGTATTATGATAACACTAAAAATATGAACAATATTTGTATATTGTTGTGTCAACATCTGTACATTGTGGGGTCAAGTCTAGTGGAGATTTTTACTTATTGGGGGAGGGGGGGATTATTATTTTTGTCCTGTCTGTCATTCTGTCTGAAACTTTAACCTTCTTAATAACTTTTGAACAGTAAATGCTTTGATATTTCACATGAATATATCCTTGTGACAAGACTTTTCCGTTGGTACCAAACTTTTTAACAATGTGACCTTGACCTTGGCATTTAATCGACTTTGATAAAAACTTTAACCTTGGCCATAACTTTTCAATGGTGTGTATTAGAGTTTTCATGATAATTTTCACATAAGTATATTCCTTGTGACAAGACTTTTCTGTTGGTAACTACACGTCTTGACCTTGGCATTTTGCCTACTTTTTAAAAATTTTGACAGTGGCCCTATTAAATGGTAAATACTAATCTAAGTATTGAGACATTTCTTGTGACTAGATCTTTCTTTTGGTACCAAGATATTTGACCTTGGCATTTGACAAGCTTTTTAAACACTTGCCATGGCCATCATTGGAATTTGCCATTATCAGGGGCATTACACATCTTGTTCAGATGAATTTCTTCAGACTTTATTTAAACTAAATAAGAGAACGTTTTCAATTTCAAAATATTATTGTACATATCTCCATTTTTCATTCATATCATATTTCATCGGTGTGTTAGTCCTTCTTGTTTGTATTTTGTAGGGGTATGGTGTGAGGAGACATTGGGCGCGCTTGATTTTCCGAAAAGGTGTACACCGTGTACACTTTTGTAAATCAAGTGCAGTGGTGTAGCGTTTTGGTGTACACCGGGTGTACACTTTTCTACACCAAATCAGGGGCATGTGTTGTTCGGTGCAGCACTGAAACCAATATGGCGGGAGAATGGTATGATTAAAAACTTGACAAATGATTTTAAGTAATATAACGGATTAGAAGTCACATACAAGTTGTCTTTTGTATGAAAGCGATTACATTTGAAATGTGTTTATTTTTAATGCTATTTTTTAAAAATAATTTAGTGTCATATTAACAATTTTATGGGTTTCATTCTTTCTTTTTTTTTTTCCCTCTCAATCTCACACGAGTTAATCACTAAAACACATGCACAAATCCGCAGTACCTTGCATAGTAGTTTAATTGATATCTTTTATGATCTATATTAAATTTCTCAAATAGGTTTTTATTCTTTGAATGTCGACATGTATTCATTAAAGTTATATGATTGATAGGCGTGAGGTATCTTTTCAAGCCGAAAACTGCACGAAAACTTATCAGTTTCTAGGATGCATGAGTAACTGCTGTGCAATTGGGTTCCTCTTCGCGATTCCTGGAAGATTTCCAGCGACCACTGCCACCTGTGGATTGTCATCGTTTTCATCATAAAACTCTGGTAGAATGTCACACTCACTGATACAAATATTATGTAATACACAGCAGGCCATTATTATGTCACAAACATGTTTCAAGTCAAGTACATTGACGTGCTGTAAGCGTTTAAATCTACCTTTCAAAAGCCCAAAGGCTTGCTCAATCACAACTCTAGTACAGGAATGGACTTTATTATAGTTAGTTTGTTCTCTGCTCAAAACGTCGACTCGTCGATACGGAGTAAGTACCCACTCCTGTAGCGGGTATGCTGAATCGGCAAGGATGTGTTTCCCGTCACACCATTCAGATCCAGTATCCCACAGGTCCGAGTTCCTGAAAACTCGCGCGTCATGTACGCTTCCAGGCCACCCCAGGTACACGTGCGTGAAGAACAATTTAGCATCACAAACACACTGTAGTTGAATTGAGGAAAATCCCTTACGATTGATATACTGCTCTGGATGGTGTGAAGGCGGGGTGATACGAATATGTGTCCCATCAAGAGCCCCGATTACATCAGGAAACCCTTTAATATTTTGAAACCCATTTACAATGTCTTGTGTAGTCTGCCTGTTTGGCCATTTTATTATTCTTCCTACTAAAGAAACAAGAGCATTAACCACATTTCTACGAGCACGAAGTACGGTGAATTTGGTAACATTAAATCTGTCGGCAGTGGCTAACAATGTGGATTGTGTACCCATAAACCATAATGCAATGAGGAGCTGCTTTTCGGGCGAAACTGGGGGTCTACCACGATGAGGTTGTTCATAGGTAAGTTGATCTCCTATCTCTCCCAGAACTGCATCGACTGTTGACCTCGTAAGTCTAAACATTCTTCGAAAGGTCAGTTCATCATAGGCAGGAGTTACAGTTTCAACGTATGCAGCTATTCGCACCCTTTTCCTTCTGTGTCTCATTGCACTAAAGTTAAAAAAAGGGTGTAAATTACTTTAAGTAATAAGATATGTATTTGATCTCATATAACACCACTTAAACTAAATGGTTTTTTTTCACTATATTGTTTGAAATTATTTGAAGAGAAAAAATACTTGGCCTTGTTAAACTTTTATTTTTCAAGTTTACAAATCGTAATTATGGCTAAATTATAAGCATCCAACCACTTACTAATATAATAAACAAAACACACATTATATAATAACGTACCCACTATACTTTAAAAACCCCAACTATACATGTATTATTAAAATGGTCGCTAATTCAACATAATAGAAGTTGAAAAGCATCTTGATAAAATGCTAATTGGGAAATATATAAAAATGTCAATTTAAATTGAAAATTAAATAGCTTACCCACAAACAGCAGTAACAGTTGTTGCATTATTAAAGTATGCATTTATATAGGAAAAAAGCCACGGAACGTCACTGAACATCAGATCCTCTGCTAAAACTGCATCCTTGTCCGCCATATTTATAATTAACTGCCCTACACTACACCATTTAAGTGCACTTGATATACAATACAAAATTTTTACACCGGTGTACACCCAGTTAAGCTAAATCAAGCGCGCCCATTGTGATTTAAATTTCCGCGCCAAAATATGTTTGTGGGAGTAACTGCGGTCCTGTGAATTTCTTCAAGTTCAAGGTTGTTACAAAAATGGGACGATAAAAGTGAAAAATATGAATTGTATTTGTTTATGACACAGTTTTGATATGGGTAGAAAGAAACGTGTAGTTGGAAAGATCATCTGGGGACCCCGTAAAGGCCACACGAAAGATAATGGAGTGGTAAGATTACGAAATTCTAATCAAATGGAAAGTGATTTATTTTTTTTAAAGGCTTTGAAGTGTATGTCGTCATGTCACATGTTTACAGAGGAAAGACCAACATACATGGATGTCAATTTTATATCGAAACCAAGTAAAGATGTATTTTTTTCACTAACGTTGACACTTGATGTAACAAATAGGTTATAACTTACAGATATAATGAAACCGAAAATGCAGTTTCGAATTTCCTCTACAATTCCAACCCCATAACAAGAGCACATTTTCTGACTTTATAGAGTGATTTTATTGGATTGCTACTGTGTAATTGTCATTTGATATTATCCCCCTCTCCGCAAATGAAGTTTTGGGGGCAGGTATATTGGAATCTACATGTCCATTTGTCTTTGTATAGACATCATTATTTACTAGTAATAATAAAGATGGTTAATTGAATTCCTATCTTGAAAAGATTATGCTTTGAATGAAGTTTTTATGGTACATTTAAATTTTGTGTTGATTGCTCAGTTGATGTATAAAAGTGAAACGAGTTGACAGACTGTCTAAATAAGAGCTTAATAGGGTATATTCATATTCTCTGTTTCTCAAAAATGTAATAATTAAGGGAAAGTGTAGTAATTAAAGCAGTGGAGCATTAATTGGCAAGGCTGGAAATATGCAGCATCTTTGGCTATCATATGTTGCAGTATTAATGCCTGGATGTCAAGAATGAAAATTAATTCAAGTACGATTAAATTTTACTACATTGAAACGAATGCTGGACAACTCTTCCCTAAGTCATCTCACCCTTAAGACAACTTGCTCTTGGTCAGACACAACTCCCCGTCAAATTAGGAGAAGTTGCCCCTTGTTGAGACAACTCGCCACCATCACAAAGACAATTTTTCCCTTGGTCTTTTATACATACTTAACTTTTATTTTTCATGTAACTGTTTTAATGGTGAATTTGTTACAAAGTTATAACAGCTGTTTTCTTTAAACAAAATAAGGCATTAATTGTTTGATTATTTTGCAAATGGACTTGGAATTCTTTGAACAGCATACATAAATAGATTTCTTTAGAGGGGAGGTCGTGGTAGTGAGATATATATATATATATATATAGTGCATTGTATTGTACTTGATATGTGTTTATGAACAGTGATGAAATATATGAAAATTGTGTTGTTATTAAGTGTGTTGAACTATAAATTTCCATGTTAGTAAACATATTTTGTATTGATTAATGAAAAATATAAAAAAAAATGTCACCTAGAAATTTCTCTCTCTCTCTCTCTCTCTCTCTCTCTCTCTCTCTCTCTCTCTCTCTCTCTCTCTCTCTCTCTCTCTCTCTTGATACTTAAACAATTGTGTTTAATATGATTACTGAAAAGACCAATGTGAGTTGCCCTTGTGAAGGTTGGGAGTTGTCTCAACCAGGGGCGACTTGTCTTGATTAATTTGAGGTCAACTTGTCTCTGACTGAGGGCAAGTTGTCCTTTGAAGCATTTAATGATCACTGATATCACATGTTTGCACTTGATACCTATTATATTTGTTAAGATACATGTAATTGCAAAGTTATTGAGTTTTTCTTCAATATCAATCCAATTTCCCAGTCATTTGCACTGAATGTGATGTCGAGTGTTTTGACTGTAAAAGATAATTAACAGTCACTAATGCTGTACCAATCATTTTTCCTAGTTTATGTTTTGTTTACTGACCTTGAATTGTATTGGTTTAAAGAGGCATTACAGCTCATGTTGCACATTTTAATCGAGTGCTTTTTAAAATATGTATCGATAAAATAATAAAAATCAATACTGACAATTTTGAACATTAGGGATGCATTAATTTGCATTAATGCACTTTAAAGATCATCTGGAAATAGATGATTTCTTTGTTCTGACTCAGACATTTTACATCAAGTGATTCAGTATGACAACACACGTGTTGTGTAAAAACTTATTAAATACCCCTTAAAAGGGTCCACACTCGCTTCTCGAGTATTGGGTTATTTCCTGCTTCCTATAATTAAGTAATTATGAATCATTATTATAACAGAAAACCTTTCATGTCCCTATAACCAGGTAATGTTTTTTTTTTTTTAAACACGCCACATGTTTTCGTATTAGCACTTACTCTTAAAGCCCTGCGTGTGTGTCTTGTAGCTAGAGGGTCATAGTGATATCCCCAAGTAAATTCTAGTGTATGAATATGTTGTATCTCTTTCTATTTTAACTCTTTTCTCGCATAATTTGTCAAAATTCTAGGTTTAGTCATTGTACGCTAACTCTCACTGGATTATTTACCCTCCATGCGCATGTGTCCGAAGACCAAAAGAGGAAGTGTCCATGTTGTTAAAAAAGGGCCTTCAAAAACTATTAATTTTTGCATTTAAACGAGAATTTTATACTTTAGAAATGTGTTGTTTTTGCAAAGTTTATACATCGCATACTTGTGAAAATTGATAGACGGTGTTGCAAATAAGATTGCGTATACAAAATATGATTTATCTTGAGTGACTTTGACGTCTGTATGGGCAGAGCAAACATCAGTGAAACTATGAGTCAGTCACAGGGCTGACTATATACTCAAAGGTTGCCAGCCCTGTTCAAAATCTGCCAGTCCTAGGTAATTTTTCAGCTTTGATGTTTATTATTTTAAATGATTGAATTTGCTGATGTGACAATTAGTTTTGTACAATTGATGTTGGAATATTAGTCTAACCACAGGACTATTTTGTGAAATTTCCAAACATTTAAAAAAAGATTCATAGAAGGGAATATATACTTATTTACAGCATAGTATATGAGATGTTGTAAACTGTACATTATTTTTCTAAGTGAATCTATGTAACACCAATATGACATCATAAACAGGTGAAGATTCCTGCTTTTTATGCCCCCAGAATCACAGATTTGGGGGCATATACAAGGGTGAGTCAGTAAGTAACTAGCCTAACTTATTTCTGGTTGAGATCCACCTCTTCTTTTTCAATGTAATTGCTATCCAGCGTGATGCACTTTGACCAATAGTGTTCAAGTGCCATCAGTCTAGAACTGAAAAAGTCAAGGTCCTTTCCATTTACCCACTCTTCAACTGCCGTCACGACTTCTTCGTCAGATCAGAAATGACATCCACGAGTATCCTTTTTCAAGTTTGGGAATAGGAGGAAATCGCTAGGAGCTAGGTCAAGCGAATAGGCAGAATGTGGTATTAATTCATACCCGTTTCGCTCTACGGCATCCATTGCAACTTTGCAAGTGTTGAAATGCTACCATGTGAAATGTCTAATGTCTTCACTATTTCCTCCTGAATTCACCTATCAGAGTATACCAGATCCCAAACTTCTTGCACATTTCTTCGTCGGTGGCATCCAGTGGGCATTCAGACCTGGCTTCATCTTCTAAAGACATTCTACCATGTTTGAACTCCCTACCCAGAATTTAACCTGAGCATAGGATGGTGCAGAAGACCCATAAACATCAGCTAACTCGCCGTATATTTCCTTGTCTGATTTACCTTACGTTTTAAATACAAGTACTGAATTGCAGCACATATTCGGCTTTATATGAAAAGCATGCCTTTGCATCATTAGCCATGTTTGACATTCAATATCTTATTAAAGGATGACTCAATAATCGTGCAATTTTACCCCGTGAGGATCTGGGTTGTTAGAATAGATCCTCAGCACCCCTAGCTTGTTATAAGAGGCGATTAAATGGGACGGTCCTTCAGATGAGACCACGAAAACCAAGGCCCCCTGTGTAACAGCAGGTGTGGCACAACAAAGGTCCCTCCCTGCTCAAAGGCCATAAGTGCCGAGCATAGGCCTTAATTTTGCAGCCCTTCACCGGCAATGGTGACGTCTCCATATGAGTGGAAATTTCTCGAGCAAAAACAATATATAATCATTCAATCAATTGTGTAATTTTGTATCCAGGTATAAAACATGTATTGAAACAAGGCATAAAAATCGTGACTGTCTCGGTCCATCGGAAATGGGATTGGCTGGTTACTGTTTTTGGCCTGCTGTCTGGCAAAAAAAAAAAATTTAACTTTTGTCATATATTTTACACCATAATAGGTAGAGCTTTCATATTTGGTACTGGTATTTCTTATGGCAAGACCTTTCCATTGACACTAAAGTCTTTGATCTGATGTCCTTAACATTGACCTTTGACCTACATTTAGAAAATTTTAATATAAGCCATATCAAAGAAGTTTTAACTTGCATGCCCTGCAGTTCCACTTTGTTGTAATCCAAGGGCATCAGTGTTTCACAAGAACATATTGGGTTTGTTTGATTGGGGGGGGGGGGGGGGGTTATGTTGTTTTTTTGTTTTTTTTTTGTTTTGTTTTTTTTTGTAATTGGTTTTTGTTTTGCTTTGTTTTTTTTGGGGGGGGGGAGGGGGGGTTGTCAAACTAATATTTAAATATTTAAAGCATTTAAGCTTGATGAAATAGAGAGCACAATCACTGCTGACAAATATGAATGTTTAACAATGTCATATTACATAAAATATCTTGAAATTAACATGGGTGACAGCCATGGATAACTTTTCTCATTGCATATATTCTTCAAATTGCCATGCATTGATGACATCACAATTCTGCAAAAGAGACTGTATACTCAAGCAATTTGATAAGTCACACACACAGTCACATGCACATTTATGTATGCACAAACACATATTTGACTGACATTTTTGCCGTATTGATGAAGTGTTTTGGGATACCTTATTTTGGGGGGGGGGGGGGGGGGGGGGCTGATAAATGGTGAAAATATACCTTTTAAGCATGAAAGTTGCATCTTCATTAAAAACACTAAACTTGAAATGTTTCAATAGAAAGAAGTGGAAATTGGTCAAGGATCGGAAATATCTGGGCACTATTTTGTGATTTCATTTGTATCACACATACAAAAAAAACCTGCATTTAGTAAATTATTAAGTATGTGATCATTGTTGGTTTATGAGATCATATAGCTGAATATTTGATGAGTAATTGCATAACAGTGATCTGATTGTTCAAGGTGTATTTGTGTCACCTGCAAAGTGTAGCAGCACTTGGGAGATTAAATTGTACATCGTCAGTCCTACCGTCCATCTGTTTGTATACCCATCTGTTCAATCATAGAATTATATAACTGTGATAGATAGTACATTGATATTTAGCAATTGTGTTCCTTTATTTGACAGATATATATGTTGTGTGTGTGTGTGTGTGTGTGTGTGTGTGTGTGTGTGTGTGTGTATATATATATACCTTGTTTGTGACACCCTAGATCTTTGCAATTGGAAGAATTATAACTAGGTATTTAATGATTTACTCCTAATCTATCAGAAATTATGATGAGTGATCTCTTTGCTGGCTATGCATGCATTCAAAAACATTCTACTTCATATAAAACTTCAAATGAATTGGTAACGTGAAGTAATAGAAGTGGAGACTGCCGTGTGTAACGAGTTTAATTGTGTCACATTGTGTTGTAGGACCCAGGGGCGGGACAAGCCAGTGTGTACCACGCATTGGTTGTGATCTTTCTAGAATTCTTTGCTTGGGGATTGCTGACCTCTCCACTGATTGAAGTGAGTGCATTTCTCTCTCATGGATCAAAGAGATTTAAGCCAGATTCATATCATAGATATAATACATTTTATAGATATACTATATAAATGCACTTGATATCATCTGAAACACACCTGTAAAGGTGTTACACTGGGATACTCAACATGTTACAAAATGTTTATTGCATTTCCATACATTTTTAGTTGCTATTTATATGTCAAGGAGCAAGTGCATCGATAAATTCAATTTATTTTGTTTAATGACTCTACAAAATGACTGTTTTCAGCTGTTGCATGGAATTTATTTACTTCTACATATATATGCATACAAAGTAAATACATTCCAACATGCAACAGATACAAAATTTTATGGCTAATTTCTTATAGATGTAACAGGTAAATTTCTATAGATCATTTATAACAAACATTCCTTTCAAACTTGTCCTTAAATATTTTTTCAGTACAATTTCAAATGCATCTTGATTTTCTTGTTTCAGGTACTAAACAATACATTTGCCAATCACACTTTCCTCATGAATGGATTGATACAAGGAGTTAAGGTAAAATGTAAAACATGAAACTGTAAACTTATAGTGGTTTATTTACCATGGAATCACATCCAGTAAATGTGTTTTACTTAGTGAAATTTAACAAGAAAAATATGCATATATTGTTCATTAACTTGATGGTTATCATGAATGATTAAAGACCTCAGAACCGATGAACTTGAATTTCATCTTAAATGATTCAGAGCCTAGAATCCATTAACTTGATTGATTTATCTTGCATGATTCCAGAGCCTTAGAATCCATTATTTCATTTTTTTTATTGTTAATGATTCTGATCCTAGAGTCCATTTAATTTGATTTTTATCTTAAACAATTTAGGGCATTAAAATCCAAATATCTTGATGTTTTATCTTTTAAATGATCCAGGACCTTAGTGTTAATTTAATAGCTTGATGATTTATCTTAAATAATTCAGGGCATTAAGGTATTTTAGCTTGATGATTTATTTTGAATAATTCCTTGCCTTGAGGCCATCAACTTGATGATTATCTTAAATGATTCAGGACCTTTGTGAGTCCATTAACTTAATGATTATCTGAAATGATTCAGGGCCTTTGTGAGCCCGTTAACTTAATAATTATCTGAAATGATTCAGGGCCTTTGTGAGTCCATTAACTTATTAGTTATAATAATTATCTGAAATGTTTCAGGACCTTTGTGAGTCCATTAACTTGATAATTATCTTAAATGTTTCAGGGCCTGCTGTCCTTCCTGAGTGCTCCATTGGTGGGGGCACTGTCAGATACATTTGGAAGAAAGCCTTTTCTTCTGATCACTGTCTCCTTCACATGTGCACCAATACCACTGATGAAAATCAGTCCCATGTGTGTGGTTTTTGTTACTGTCTTGATAAATTATATTTTTGCTATTACATGCAACTTCTGTAACATGTGAAAAATGAGTAGAAAAGATACTGAATTAAAAAGATTCTCATTGAATAAGTAACACAACATGTTTAATGTTGCATTTATAAACTCAAGTTTGTTCTCTAAATTTGATTAGTTTTTTATTAGTTTTGTGGATATTTCTCTATATAAAATGTTGATTGGTGTTGTTAGTTGAGGCTGATGAGCATTGGAGTAGTGAGATTTTCGTTTCCTTTGCAGGTGGTATTTTGCCATGCTTTCAATATCGGGTATATTTGCTGTGACATTTAGCGTTGTGTTTGCCTATGTTGCTGACATCACAACTGAGGAGGATCGTGGTCAGGCTTATGGTCTTGTAAGTGAAGGAAACACATGAGTGGATCCAAAACATTCTGAAGTGGATTTACCCCAGATGATTTTTCAAGCGGGTGGGAATGGGGTGGTATGAGGGTACAATCTATTCAAGGAGTCCATTTTTTTATACCTTGAATTGCACTAAAATTGTCATAGATATATACTTGTGTTTCAAGTGTGACCATAGTCCCCTCCCCTCTGTGGGACCATACCCTGCCCCCTTCTAATCCATGAATGATACACCTGTGAAATATTTTGATCTGTGTTGACAGTAATACATTGTACATACAGTTGAACTTTGGTATCTCGAATGCCGATATCTCGAATACCTTGGATATGTCGAAGTGATTTGGAAGTCCCAACCACTTATTCTTTAAGTATTTTACCCTCGATATTTCAAATCCTTGGATATCTCGACGTTTTTTTCTCGGTCCCATCTCGTTCAAGATAACGAGGTTTGACTGTATATGAGAAAAACTTTTGTGATGACAAGCACAATGAAAATTTGAATGCACCTTTAGATAAAAAATATAAACTTAAAAAAAAATTAAAAAGGAAAAAAATGATTTTGTTTCTCTTATCTTTGGGCAATAATGAATCTAGAACATTTGTATTTTTGGTCATGTTGTACTCTGTAATTATGTACCTGTACTTTCACTCTGTTTAATCATGCACCTGTACTTTCACTTTCATTGTTTCAGGTGTCGGCGACATTTGCAGCAAGTTTAGTGACTAGTCCTGCATTAGGTGCTTATCTAGGAAAAGTTTACAGTGACAATTTTGTGATATGGCTGGCAACGGCTGTAGCAGTGTTAGATGTTTTATTTATACTAGTGGCAGTGCCAGAGTCTCTGCCTGATAAACTCCGCCCCGCAAACTGGGGATCACAGATTTCATGGGAGAAAGCAGACCCATTAGGTGTAAGTTATTTTTAAGATCTGAACAAATTGTACAGCATAATTCAATTAAAGCAATTTTATTTCCCTAAACAGAGAAAAATAAAGCATCACTCATTCGATACAAGAAAACTTATTGACACCTGTGTCAAATTTGGCTGTAATTTCTGGGGAACCATCAAGACTATTTTACAGGCACGAGAGATATCCATGAAGTGAAATTAACATAATGTACAACGAACCATAGTTTATTCTGTATGCTGACTGAGATCAAGTAGTAATGATGGCTAAGATACAGTATATATTGTTAAGATCACAATTCTATGTTAATCTGGGTCCTTTTTCTAAAATCTTAACATGTAACTGTCCAGCTCCTTGTGCCAATGATAATTGATTCCGTCTATATATAGCCGAAATTGGCCATCTCTGATGCATTTCTTTAAATCATGTTACACTGTATATTAAGCAAGTTTACAAAAGGACTGAAAAAAGTTCTTGCTGCCATAAAACTTAGTTACGGTGAATGTGTTTAGAATGAATTTATGCTTACAGTGAAGTAAATTTTAATTCCGTGTAGTTTTAAAACATGTTATGAATTCACTGTATATCATGAATCAAGATTGTCCCCAGTACTTTGCTATAAGCATGTTTTATTGTACATGCAGAGAGAATATATATGTAAGTCAGGATAATTGAAAGCTGATTATGGTATCTGTGTAATGACTTTGCTCTTTCTTCTTTTAGGCATTAAAGAAAATAGGCCATGATAAATTAATATTACTTCTATGTGTAACAGTCTTTCTGTCCTACCTACCAGAGGCGGGAGAGTACTCATGTTTCTTTGTTTACCTGAGATTAGTAAGTATATGTACCGAAAGGGAAAGTCTTTATAAAAAAAACAAAAAACATTAATATAAGGGTGAAACCGTGTCTATTTTGGGGGGTTCAGAGATGAAAAGTTGGAGTGGGGGAGATGAGAGGATTGATTTCTTTACAGGTTATGCTGTTTTCTGCTCAGGAAGTTGCTTCGTATATAGCTATGGTTGGTGTGTTGTCTGTTGTTGCTCAAGTAAGTGTAATACTGATATACAGTTTCACATTAACAACTTCTCTACAGTGAAATATGTCTCAATTCTTCTAACAAGCCTCATCAGTCGGCTAGTACTGTAGATATTCTGTTCAACGTTACTTCTTCATGTCATTAAAATGATAGTGTTTTGGCTTTAATGTCAGCTTTGAATCACTGAAGTAAAATGATTGAAATATTTAAATTCTTACATTTACTGAAGTTTTTTTCCCCCAGTAAATATAAACGTATGTTGATTCAGTGTATTTATTTCTCTGTATAAGCATTTCAACTTGAGACCTACATATTACAAACCATGAATATATGGAATAAATGTCGAGGTTCTTTATATTATTGTGGAGCAGTGGAACCTGTCTAATCCGACATGCTTTGGGAGCCAAATTTTTTATCAGAAACACAGTGTATCAGAATAAACAGTGTAAAAATCAATAAAAAATATGAAATTGAGAATGAAAATAAGGGTTGAAATGCTCAATGAAATGGATTACACAGGTGTCGGATTAGGCAATTTTCACTGTATATAAACAAGAGAAGCATAAGATACATATAATTTGTATATTCAATGTCTACCATACAATTTTATCTGTGTGTGGTGTTGTGTAAGTTATACCCTGGTTTTGGTTTCACAACTGTGGGTTTAATCTCGGGAGACAAAGTGAGATTTTGTGGAGGTCATGAAAATCATGCTTCCAATGTTTATATTCCCCCATAATACAAATACACTAAACTTACGTATCTCAAGGGACCATGATAAATTTTACGTTATAATCGGTGTACGTTATAAACGGAGACTGGAAGTTATCAGTACCTGTACTGTAAACACCTTTCAAACCGCTAGTGTGTTATTAATATTTCAAAGTATATATAGTATATGAATAAATGATTTACAGATGTGTTTGGTGTTATTTCTTGTATTAAGACAGATCAAAATTCAATTAACATTTTATTTACACAAACAAATTATTTCAAAATCACAATTTTGATGATCATCAGATCATTTAAGAAAGTCCGTAATGTTTGTATGGCCTGATGACATTTACAAAAGTCTTCTAGACATTCCATACATTATGTATGCAGGTAACAAGGAAGACTTACGTGCTTCTGATGTTTTATTTCAGACACTTATTTTAGCATTGTTAATGAAGTATGTTGGTCATAAAGGAGCCATTGTGTTTGGTCTTGTGTTTGAAATTGTGCAGTTGGCCTGCTTTGGGTTTGGATCTCAGACATGGTATGTACTATAAAGAATGAAAAAAAACGGGGAAAATGTGAACTTTGGATTTGAGGGAAAATGGTGAAGCATTTCAAATATTTCTCCCCTTTAAATATACACAATAGCAAAATTCCTATTTTATTTTCACTACTGAGACAATGAAGTATTCGTAGTTAAACCAATTAAATAATTACCGTTTTATGCAGGGTGATATGGATGGCTGGCTGTATTGCTGCAATGTCTAGTGTCGCCTATCCCGCCATTAGTGCATTCACGTCCTCCCACGCCAGTCCAGATCAACAAGGTAAAGCTCACATAAACCACCCCTATATCGTATCACAGTCAAAATATCGTATCACAGTCAAAATATTGTGTCACAGTCAAAATATCGTATCACAGTCAAAATATTGTATCACAGTCAAAATATTATATCACAGTCAAAATATCATATCAGTCAAAATATTGTATCACAGTCAAAATATTGTATCACAGTCAAAATATCGTATCACAGTCAAAATATTGTATCGCAGTCAAAATGATGTTTCACAATCAAAATTTCGTATCACAGTCAAATTGATGTCTCTCAGTCAAAATAACATCTGACATTCAAAATCATGTCTCTCAGTCAAAATATCGTATCACCGTCAAAATGATGTATCACAGGCAAAACGATGTATCACAGGCAAAACGATGTATCACAGGCAAAACGATGTCTCGCAGACAAAATAATATTTCGCAGTCAAAATGATGTCTCATAGTCAAAATATTGTATCACAGTCAAAATGATGTCTCAGTCAAAATATTGTATCACAGTCAAAATGATGTCTCGCAGTCGGAATGATGTAGTTGTATCAAATTCAAAATAACATAGTTGTATCACAGTGGAAGTAATGCAATCCTGCCAGATATTTCCAGAAGAACATGATCATGCCACTTGAAAGAATTGGTATATTTCACATTCGTCCTTGATGTTGTTCATGATTTGGTAAAGTGTTACAATAAACTAATGAAGGGAAATAGGCTTCAGTGGTGTACAGATCATGTACTCTTGTAATCTCGATCACGAACGTTTATCAGTGTTACATCAGTAATAAACCTTAGTTATTTCGTTGTATTTTATTTTTTGATAAAAACATTTGATGCAAAAGTGACCTTACACTATCTATATATGTATTTATGAAAGACACAAATGAAATTACAAACTTTTGATTTTTAAAACGTACTTGATTATTTGTATTGATGGGGATTTAAATTCTACATATTAATCATTATGCAGTTTGCCCCCATGTTTTCATTGCTTTTTATACCCTCGTGTTACAATGTTGAAAGTTTTCTTTAAATGTACATGTATGTTAATTTTTTTTGTAGGAGTTGCCCAGGGCATTATCACTGGTATTCGCGGCCTATGTAATGGGCTTGGGCCAGCTCTGTTTGGTTTTATATTTTATCTCTTCCATGTGGACCTTAATGAAACCACAGATCCTGATAGCAGGGTCATATCTCATGACAATAACACGTACCACAAAATCCAATCAGCAATACGAGTAAGTTTCTCAAATCTGTTTCTCATCATTTTAGTCATTTCACCTGTATGAACATGGAGATTTCTTTTATCAGTTGGAGAAAATTTTGGTATTCAAAACCTTTGAACCATTAGATATAAGAAACTCTTGGTGAGACATATTGTGAAGTTTGTCTGTCTGTTGGACCGCACTGAAGTACTATAAATCAGGTTGTCAGTTTTGAGTAATTCACAAGAGTGAAAACTGAAAAAAAAATTATTTTGTCCATATGAAATAACTCATTATCCTTAGTTAATAACTTTCAAGTTCATTTATACTGTGGGGGTCTGGGTTAGAATAGATCCTCAGTACCCCTTGCTTGTCGTAAGAAGCGACTAAATGGGGCGATCCTTCGGATAAGACCGCAAAAACCGAGGCCCCGTGTCACAGTAGGTGTGGCACATTAAAGATCCCTCCCTGCTCAAAGGCCATAAGCGTTGAGCATAGGCCTAAATTTTGCAGCCCTTCACCGGCAATGGTGATGTCTCCATATGAAGATTCTCAAGCGGGATGTTAAACAATATATAATCAATAATCAAGTTCATTTAGGAAGTGAGTCTATATGACGTTTTATTATGAAAGAAAAATGGAGGAAATTTGGATTTATGGAAAAGTTGTCAATGTTTTTGGAGTGCTTTTGAAAACTGAATTCTGATGGTAGTGCTGCTGATGATTTATATGGGGAGATTGACAGACAGTTTGACCATGTAACCTATATTTTTCAAGGAGAGTAAACAATCTAGTTGATAGCACTATCAATTTGAATTTCATCTGGACCAATGGTCCACTATGCCAAAATTTCAGCTGGACCGACAGTCCACCGCACAAAATTTCAGGGACCAACAGTCCTCGGTACCAAAATTTCAGGTGGATCTTCCAATTTTTTGGTTGTCTCAGGCCTCCAATCCACTGCTAGTGTTGAACTCTACCGAGTAGACTGTTACAGCTCAGTGGTTAGAGCGTTCACTTCATAACCTTGAGGTCGTGAGTTCGAGCCCTGTTTGTGCCATGGCTGCATCAAATCTAAGATGTAAAAATAGGTAGTGATTGATCCTTTGCTAAATGCTCAGCATTTAGAAGTGAGAATCACTGGATTTTCGGATATGACCTTAAAAACAGAGATCCCGTGTCACAGCAGACGTTAAAGATCCCTCACTGCTACGGCCCTGAGCGCTAAACATAGGTCTGAGTTTGTGGTACTTCACCTACAGCTGGTGATGTCTCAATATGAGTGAAAAATTCTCGATGGGAAGTAAAACAAACAAATAATGAATCTATCAATGGATTCATTTGGAAGTCACAAAGATGCAAGAGAATTCCAAATGCATATTAGTGGGATATTCAAAACAAATGCAGATTTTTATTTTTTTTTCGGTGATGTAAGCTCATTACCAACTTTTTATTTTATTGAAAATTTTAATATGGCCATTTGCATATAAAAATAAAGGGAAAATCAATAAAAATCTTGTTCTCAAGATCCATAATGCTATATTGTGTCGCATTAGATGAAGTTTATACATTCCTTGATCCACACCCCCAGCCAGGGCAGGGAGGAGTAGAAATTTAAAATTTCATGCAGGAGTTTATAAGAAAATCTTAACAGAACAATAGAATTGTACAGTATAATTGTTGACATCATGAGTTCACTGAAGATTAAGTAATAAGCAGGGAAAACCTTTTAAAATCTTTCCAAAAGTGACAAAATGATGAAAATTTGTTAAAACAATGTACACTATACAATTGTACAGAGTTTGGTAATTATCGATTTGGCCACTGTTAGTATTCCAACTTATCATTATAATTGTGCAGACAAGGTGGTTCAGGTGAGTTTTGTTGCCTACGAGTCTCTTATTATGATAAGCCAAGGAACTAAGAGTGGCCATTTGAGATGTGTAATATACTTATTTTGTTTTTATTCTATATTGGTCTAAAGCTGGTAGATGTGTTTTCAGATATCAACAAATTGCAGGAAAATGATGGATTAACATTATTGTAATTGACTGGTTTCAGAGCATTGTTCCAGGTCCGCCGTTTGCTTTTGGTGCTATTCTAGTCATAATGGCTCTTCTAGTAGCTGTCTTCATGCCAGAAAACCCTCATGGCAGTGTTCAAATTGGCAAATCAAAAGTCAGACGGCAAAATTCTTTGACATTAGAAGCTTTCCACCTAGATAAAAAAGGTATGTATATTCCAAAGCCTCTGATACACAGTCGTGTACATCATGAGCAAGTTAGGTTTTGCAATATTATGCAAGTTTTAGCTCACTTGGGCTGAAAACACCAGTGGGTTTTTCATCTGCCATAGTCAGTGTGAACTTTTCACATATTTTGGTGGACCAATGCCTTCAACCAAACAAGGTACAAGGCATATTTAGGTGAAGGGAATTTAAATATTTTCAAATGAAGAGCCACAGCCTCTTAATTGATAATTGATGACAAATGTAAGTCTTTAACATTTCATGCAAATCTTCAACCTTGGCATAAAGAAATTTTTGAGTGTCTTCAAAGGGGGATAACAAGAGTCGTGGCGTTTTGTTTTGATAAACTTTTCAAGTACCATTGAACCAAATGCAACAAGACTTGGCACAAAGTATCCTTAAGTGAAAGGATTCAAGTTGTTAAAACATAGGGCCATACCCTCTTTAAATGGACAATGAGTAATAATCAAGAAAAATGGGATATTACATCTTATAAATCTTTTCAAAAATCACTCAACCAATTCTAACCAAACTTTGCATAAAACATCTGTAGGTAAAGGGCTTTCAAATTTAGTCAGATAAAATGTCCTCTTTCAAGAGGAGTAGAAATGAGCTGGGCTTAATTGAAACATCTTCATCTCTTGAACCACTGGATGAAAAATCACACAGGAGCATCAACACAGAATGTAGGTTCTGGACTTTGAAGTGGATGTTGCACTGTGAAGTAAACATGAGGTCTACATATGTGGCCTACACTTATCTTCTGTTATCAAGATTCATTACAAACTCCACCTCATGTTTTCAAATTTCATAATTAAAGTACAAGCTCCAGTTATGCAAAGAACCATGATGGCTTTCTTTAAAATCGACACTTGGTATGTTGCTAAGTGAATCCTTGCACGGTGCAAGTGATTTCTGTTTATCAGTGTTTGTTTACATTTAAATATAAACTAAAACTTGTACAGTGTAGTTTTGTCTTTCTGCATTAGATTATAATGAATGGAACTAAATTGACCTATGTTTTAACGATATAATCTACCTTGGTCTACTGAAGTAAACATTGGACATACATATCAAGATTCGTCACAAACTCCACCTTATGTTTTCAATTCAATAAATAAAGAAATGCTCTGGTTATGTAAAGAACTGGGATGGCTACCATCACAGTTGACACTTCATAGGTATGTTGCTAAGTGAATCCTTGCACGGTGCAAGCAATTTCTGTTTATCAGTGTTTGTTTACATTTAAATATAAACTAAGACTTGTACAGTGTAGTTTTGTCTTTTTGCATTAAATTATAAGGAGTGAAGCTAATTTTCAATGTTATAGGATATAATCTACCTGTGTGCAATTTACGCTTCTTATAATCTGATTTGCAGATTATAAAGCATAAATTATTTAGTATAACACAGGTCAAAATTAGCTTCTTTCCTTAAATAAAAATCTTTTCAATAAACAATGTTTGTAAACTCTGTAAAAGAATAATAATAGATAGAGTCTAGTTGCTTGAAATCCAGAAATAAGGGTCACTTGTTTGGTGAGGTAGATTTTCTCATTATTTAATCAGATTCAATGTTTGGTGATGTAAATTTTCTCATTATTCAATCAGATTCAATGTTTGGTGAGGTAAATTTTCTCATTATTCAATCAGATTCAATGTTTGGTGAGGTAAATTTTCTCATTATTCAATCAGATTCAATGTTTGGTAATGTAGATTTTCTCATTATTCAATCAGATTCAATGTTTGGTGAGGTAAATTTTCTCATTATTCAATCAGATTCAATGTTTGGTGAGGTAAATTTTCTCATTATTCAATCAGATTCAATGTTTGGTGAGGTAGATTTTCTCATTATTCAATCAGATTCAATGTTTGGTGAGGTAAATTTTCTCATTATTCAATCAGATTCAATGTTTGGTAATGTAGATTTTCTCATTATTCAATCAGATTCAATGTTTGGTGAGGTAAATTTTCTCATTATTCAATCAGATTCAATGTTTGGTGAGGTAAATTTTCTCATTATTCAATCAGATTCAATGTTTGGTGAGGTAGATTTTCTCATTATTCAATCAGATTCGATGTTTGATGAGGTAAATTTTCTCATTATTCAATCAAATTTGATAGTCTGGTAATTGCGAGATTGCAAGTAAGACTACTGCCATTTGTGATATTATGAAATTTATTTTGCAGAAAAATGGTTATCGTTTTCTATTTCAAACAGCAATTTATATTCAAAAGTAGCAAATTGTTTCAATGATATGTACTTACAAAAAGTCAGTTTTGTTAAGCTTGAAGTACTTAATTTCTAGTACTTTGATATATATTTATCACCATACTACTACAGTATAACAGAGTACAAACATGTACTTTACAGATAAATGTTGTTCTATTTCAGTGACATAAAAAAAAAGTAAAGCATAAATAATAAGATGAAGAAAAAAAAATTGAGAGTATTTAAATAGTGACCACCTACCCTACCACCACCACTCCCAGGACAGAGCCACAATAGGATATAGACATTAAATATTTATATCAATCTACTAATTTTGATGTAGAGTTCATGTGATGTTACCAAAGGTGGAGAAGGTTAAGAGCATCATGGTCCATAGACCACTTGTTGATATTCCAAGAGCATTTTCTAGTAGTGTGAAATGTATCTTTATTTTCCAGGCTTTAGAGAAGACCAATCTCCATTAATTAGTCTCAGTGATGCAGATCAAAATCCATAATTTCAAACATAAAAGGGACCAAGATTTAAATCCAAGCTTCCAGCAGATGAAACTGATGAGAAATGTTGGAGAAATTTTACATTCTAAAGAAGGCTGAAATATATATGTTACATGAAGGGTATACAAGTCTTGGTTTATTAAGCCTAGTGTCAAGATATTTCTGATGCCATTATTTCTAATAACCCTAACCTTTATTACATAGATTTATTTCAGCAAAGTTTTAATCTGACTTGCAAGAGACTGCAGTCTTCTCTGTTGCTTAATACATTGTACATGTAATGTAAAATGTGCCAATCAAGTGCGCCAAGTGTCTTTGTGTAACACTAAGTGTTTTATTAAATACATGTACCTCCATCAATTTTAGTTTTGTTTGTATATTAGAACTTTCAAAGATTATTATTTAAGGGATGTATCAGTATTTTGATTTTTTTTCCTATCTTTTTTTCTCAGTTTGCCAGCATGTAATTTTTCATTTTGTACATGTATGTTTGAATAGGTGGAAGGTGGTACCAAAAAAAAAACAAACGATGAGTTCAGAGAACATGAGATTGTATAAATTCTTACACATCTAAGTATATTGATGAAATGTTTGTTCAGTGTAGATGTTTTGATGAGAAGTTCTGACACCAATATATATGGTGAAAGAAAATTTGTGAAATAACCCCCATCCCGATCCCCCTTGTATTTTGTTACTTGACTTTTTTGTATGTAATAATGTAAATTAGGAATCGATGATAGATATGAGTAGGTATTGCAAATCAAATTGAATATATTGATGTCTTCTAATATCAGGGAATAAATATTCTCCACAAATAGTTTCAGAGCAAAAGCAGAATGATGTCTGAAGAAGAAAAAAATAAATGCATTCTTCTTTCTTTTTCAATGCATTGCTGAATTCCTGTGTCGCAGAATGTGTGTTTTGGCATTGTGAATTTTAATGTATATCTCTTCTTGTTGATTGGTTTGGAATACTGAATTGTTTGATTTATTAGTATCTTTCTTGGTAGAATATTTAATAACAGGAAGACAATCAGTATTCTTGTCACAGAGTAAAACATTTTTCTCATTCACAGCACTTTGCTGTTGTTTCATGTGTACCTTTAAAAAGCAAATAAAATAATTTTAAAAAAATAACCGCGTAACAAAATTGATCAACATGCTCTTCAATAAATCATTACTTCGTGATCTTTTTTTCTGTGGTTCAATATGATGATTTGGAAGACTTGTGTTTTAACAAGGACCCTGTCGGTGATACATGTTTGTCAGTGTGTAGGTACATACTGTAATGCTTGATTTTTAATTTGTTTAAATAAAATTATGTCTCTGTTATGTTGCGTTTCATTTGCAGTGTGAACAATTGTAAACATGTTTTATCAGTGAATTTAAGCACAGTACTATTTATATAAGGAATTTTGTGGACTGAAATATTAATACTGTTATACAATTAGGACTTGTATAAGAAAGGAACAACCACACACCTCATAGGGAAAATAACATCTACGCTACCAAAGAGACATTAAAAGTGAAGGTCGTTTTAACCAAACCAATGTAGCCTTTCGTGAACAGTATATATCGAGAAAGAAAAATGCATGTTATGATTTAACGATAGTCTTCTTTCTTTACGTCAGTTACTTTATTACCTAACACTATCGCTGTGACCAATTTGATGATATATTTGTTTACCTGTCATTAGAATTTGAATTTCCTGTCTTGATTGCGTTATCTATATGCACAAACATAAATTGTAAATTTCAGGACTCCTGCATCCCAAGGGCCTTAATTAGGGGTGGAGTAGAAACTGCTAAAAAAAAACACAATATTCAAAATTTACAACCACTCAACTGTAAGAAAACTAAATCAATAGTCATATAGAGCAGAAAGGTTTTAACCAAAACCAAATTACCAAGGTTCTTCACTCCTGATTGGGACCAATGAGATTGGGGGGACCAAATTTATTTGTATGTAAAACTTTAATGCTGTTTTATTGGAAATGGAATCTAGAAAGAGTAGATAGCCCTTTAACATAATTGTAAATTTCAGCATTCCAAGGATAAGGGTTTTGGTACTAGGATGGGGACAAAGAGGGCAATAGTGATTAAATGTCTTTAAATATCAATTGAAAAACTTCTTTAATTTTGCTGATATAAGAAATAAATGCATATTGTTTCAAAGAACACGTAGGATTTAGCTTAGATATGCACAATAGGAAAATAGCCCGTGGGCCGAGTGATACTTTTTAACTAATACTAAGGTGATCGATAAGGCCCGTGGGCCTCTGGAATGAAATTTGACATTGAGATATAAGAAGCATCTTCCTCTTGCCATGGAGAACACGCGTATAAGGACTGACTATCCCAGCCTCATTAGGACCGTGTGAACAGACAAATCCTGCATCAGAGATCATTAATGATGGATGAGTTTCTTGATTCTTAGTACTGTTGCCATCTCGTACGACCCGTCAATGACAAGCGTCCAGAAAAATGGTGAAGATGAATTTCCCCCTCAAAATTAAGCAGCTAATTGGCGGTTTCCGTCGCATATTTAGTGCCTGTCAGTATGATCATGTGCTCTCAATTACGCCGGGTATTCGGATATGAAAAACCGAGTGGGACAGTAAGAGTCGGGTCTCGGATTTAAAACGTCATTTTGGAATAAGTACGTAATATTCACTCTCGGCGATCGTATACGATGTTCACAACAGAAATGAAGGAACGGTTACCTTGGCTGTATTCGGGCTTTGTTCTAACCAAATTTTTATGGAGCGCCAAATTAACATAGACTCAAGTAATTGAAGAGGTCTTTTTAAACAATTGAATTAAAGGTGTCTTCAAATAATTAACGGTGTCGTCCATTCTGAAGAATTGAGCGCATTAATTGAAATGATGGCATTAATTATTCTGATGAATTGATGCTTGCTATAATTGAATTGTTTCTCTCTTCAAATGAATTAATGACATCAGCAACTGAATCATTGTCACAAACTACGACTGAAATGTACGCTCCTTTCCCCATTTCACCCGTGGCTCTCTGTGTGAAAATGTTTTCGTTTCTCATAAATATACACACGACAAGAAAAAGTAGAGGAGCGTACATTTCAGTCGGGGCTTGCGACGATGCAATAATTCAATTCATGCGCGCATCACTTCAATTAATGCGAGCAGTAATTGAATTATTGCTCTCTTCAATTGAAGTAATGATATCATTAATTCATTTGAAGCGCGCAATAATTCTTTTTGAGAGAGCAACTATATAATCGGAGATATCTTCAATTCAACTTGTCCACTATTGATTTAATGGTCTCTTTTGGAATTTGCATGACAGGGCTTTTATTGTCAAAGAAAAAACATATAAATCCTTCTTCACGGTTGGTAACCTTTTAGCAATTCTAGGACGTTTTGCATTTTCTGATCTCCAGATTCTGTTAGAACTCTTACGTTTTGGCTCAAAATAATATACCCAAGTCTCATCACCAGTAACTAAATTATAAAAAGTCTTTTTGGTATATTTTGAATACAATTTCAATAATTTTATAATATTTTTGGAACACTCCTCGTACTGCTGATCAGGGATTGCAACTTTGTCTCTTCTTCCATACATGCTGCAGAGGTTGTTTTAATGTGATCTCATAGATGAGATATTTCTGTATATCCATGAACTTGGTATCCCAGGCGCGGATCCAGAATTTCCCCCCTCCCCCGGGGGGGGGGGGGGGGTCGAACCTTTTCACAAAATCGAACCCGTGATATACTGTTCTACCATTTATTTTCCAACTCTCGAAGGAAACACTGTATGTAACCACTGCACCACGCGGGCGACCTTTTTGTCGTGTATAGGTGTTTTCTGGTAGGAAGTGTTATTTAGCTGAAGAGACTTGACTGAAATAACCTTCGTTTTCCTTGCCTGATAAATGATTGTACAATTTCCTTTTGGTCAATTTCTAATGAATGGTGAAGATGCATTAGTGCAAGTCCAGTCAATCTGTCCTCTTGCATAGTACTGCGCATGTAACTCTTGATGCGTCTTAATCCAGAAAAGGATCTTTCGGCCTCACATGTTGTGACACATCCAATGTGAAGAAGAATTTTCACGTTCGGTAAAACGTCCCCATCTACAAAGTTGAAAAGATTGAGCAGATTGCAGAGCTTGTCTGAAGTTTCTTTGCTCATGTTAACACAATAACGTCTCCAATCTCTGAGTTCTTTCTCCAAGTCCTTTACAGAAAAAGAAGGCAGGTCGCTCCCCCAAAATATATTAGTTCTGAGGCAAGTTTGGACAATTCCTCGTGTGAAATATTTGTCACATTGAAGGCAACAAAGAGCATATCGAATATGCCGCCAGATCTTCTTTCTGAAACCTCGAATTTAATTCACCGAGGAAAAAGTCCAGAAATGGAATGGCCACGACATATCTATAATAATCTCTTGAATTACTTGTGGAGACAGTTTCTCTGTGTTGCTACTTGGAGCAAACCCTTGGGGTTTTAATCACTATATCAAGGTCGTCTGCAATTTGTTTTGCATCTTCAAAGCAAGACTCAAATTCGGTATCTACTGCTCTACGAATTTCTTTGATCCTATCCACTTGTTCCTCAATTAGCTTACTTGCAGTGAAAATGTCATCTCTTTTCTGAAGTTTGAGAGTCAAGGGATTTATTGTATCTAGGACATACCTAACTAACACAAATGTTATCAACACAGAGAAGGACGTCATCGAAGCCATCGTTAAACAATATTTAATCAATCAATTATTGAGTCTGAAGCAGACTGGGAGGTATATTAAAGCCGATAACTTTATGATGATGCAGTAGATAATGACAAGATTATGACGTCAATCACTCGCAATGGGATATTAAACAAATCGTTTCTGCTTAGATTCGTTTAAAAATTCGAATAACATTTGTGATTAAATTCTAACCTCATAATGACATCACAATACTAAGAAAGTTAATTCAGAAATATTCACAATATAATAACAGTCAACTTATTTTTCATATAAATTGTTATGTTGTATTTTTTTTTATCTTTGCAAATTCCCGGGGGTGGGGTGGGGTGGGGGTACGGACCCTCCCCTCTAGATCCGCGCATGACTTGTGTAAAAAAAACAAAACAACAACTTATCTATATGGTGTTTGTTTCATTTAATTACCCACAAATCCGTACAATTTCCTCTTTATGAAATATTGTTATGATTTTATGTATCGAAAACTCCTATAATATACAATATCTCCTAGCATTTTTTTTTTCTGCATCTGTTTCCTTCCTAAAAATTTACATTGTCAAAAATTTTCCCATAGTATAGATTATCATAATATAGTTGTATAAAATGCAGAAACATGTAATACTATATATTCTATATGTTAAATAAGGGGGAAAAAATGTTATGCTAAAGCCACTATCAATCGATATTTTTAATATTTAGTAAACCATTTTGATATGATATCAAACAATGCTGTAAGCAAAAACAACAGCAAAATAAAACACGTTAAAAAAATCTATTTCCAATATTAGGCAAAAACAAAATTACGGAAATGCGTGATTTGTTTTTCCTCGTAAAAACTCTGGGGCAACTTTTACATAAATAAAAGTCCTTTATCAAATAAGTAGGCAATATTTTCATATACCAAATTCACAATGAAGACACTTGTTGATCGTCTTAAAACATATTCAGTAAGATACTTGAAGAAAAACTAACGTATAACGATAAATCGTCGAACATCAATATCGGACATCGAGATGCATATGTGCTTGCCTATAATTACACCTACCCTCATATAATATAGCAGTTTTAATAATTTTATTTATTATTCCGTGTTGTGGAAATAATCATGGAAATTTAGAATATAGTTTGGATCAGTGTTTTGTACGAATTGGATTACTTTAAACCTAATATAAATTTTACAAGGGGTTGTGGTGTGTCTTTGACCGTGTTTGGGTTCCGACATTTATAAACTGGTTTGCACTAAATTACTGCAGGTGAAAACTTTGGTTCGGTGCGTTTGTAAAAGAATTCTCAGAAAAAAGTATATATTTTTATGTACATAGGTTGCAAACAGTAGCCTCTGCATATTGTGTTTTGTTTTGTGCTGTATTAAGAGAAAAATCGCGAAAAAAATTGACTTTGGGGTTTCGGCTTATGACCGTATTACATTTACCGCTTGCCTTATTTTCATTGGTTGATATTAATGGAGGAATATTTGAAAGACATTTTTCCAATTTTGGCCTAGGCAGCAGGGTAATATTTTGCAGGTAAAATAAATATAAATAGAGTATAATGTATGTATTATTATTATTTTAAAACTGCGTGTATACATTATAAAAGTTTGTCGGATTAAATGATCAATAAATGGTCAACAGATTAATAATTATTATAACAGGTAGGCTATTTGAAATTTTATACTAAAATGTAAAAGTAGAAAGAAAGAAAGAAAGAAAAAACCCACTTAACTGACTAATCCATGAACTGTACTAATGCATGATTTGGTCGATTGTTGCATAAACGTATCTAGAACATACTAACTAACGTCAGAATTGAATGAATTTTATTGAGAAAATTTCGAACTCCGGATCCTGTGCTCAATATTTGGTGATAGTTCATGATTGTCAGATTGAAGTAAGTTAGATGACAAGCTTTATTTTTTGTTGTAGCCAGATGTCTTTCTGTTGTAACTAATTAAGATTGTAAAATCCCATGGGAGAGTCTCCGGCATAAACCTTAAGTGTTTGTTTACAACCTACAAATCTGTGAGATTCGTTGAGGCTGGATATTTGGACAGACACCTCTACAAACATCCAGCCTCTATGAATCTCGCTGACTCTAGCTATGGGTTATGGTGAAATACGTATATACGTTTAAAATTAACATGTATATACAGTATATGAAGTGTTGACTATATGTCTAATTTGTGTCACTTTTATTTTTTGCTTAAAATAAAACTGAATATGCAATTTAGAAATGTAACAAGACCACAGCTAATATATTGATCATATTTATCACAATTCTAAAATCTATGCATAATATTACTATGCATTGCTTTGATACAGTTTTAAGTTCTATTTGTCATTTATCTGGAATAACCCTTCATGTGGCAGAAGTTTAAAATGTGTTTGTCACTTTTTTATTACAGTAATTTTCATTTGCTACTTTTATACTAGCAATAAACTACATGTCAGTACAGTAGATATTGTGATATTTAACTTGGAAATGATAAATTTAAATGTACTAAACAACAGAAAGCTATTGAGAAATCTTAAGTTATTAGAGTCATGAAAATTGTAAATGTGCATCATATCATGAGGTAACTTGCTATACTTTGGCCTGTAGGATCAGTGATTGATAACTGGTAGTTACATCCTCTTTGTGAATTACATGAAATGTTTTCCACATTTTGTTCTCTTATCTTGATGATAGATGTGAATTCATCATGTGAAATTTTAAAATTAATAATTAAAGATTGCATTATGTGATTTAGAGGGGGGTGGGGGTAATCTGAACTCAAAGAAAGGCTACAGTTAGATTTTGCATAGCCCACAAAATGCTCTTCTTGCAACCCCTCCTTTTAAATGACTTATATTCAAGAAGTTGTTGATGAGAATTAAGCATAACTTAGAAGTAGTGCCTTAAGTATATTTAGAAGTGAAGGTAAATAGTTATGAATTAATAGTGAACTTCAAGGAAAATAGTTATGAATTAGTGTTTATCAGTGTTTTGATTTATGGTGTTTTTATTTTACAGGGGGATGAATTAGTGTTTATCAGTGTTTTGATTGTATGGTGTTATTACTTTTACAGGGGGTGAATTAGTGTTTATCAGTGTTTTGATTGTATGATGTTATTATTTTTACAGGGGGATGGATAACATTCAGGTTGCAATCCGTGCACGCCCTTTGATTGCAAAGTAAGTAAGATATGGAATTGAAATTTGAATTCAAGTGTTATATGAATGAACTTCAATATCTAAGTAAACATTTAGAATATAACCTGAAGATTTCTTTTAACATAATATTTCTGTGATTGCCTCCACTCAACAAAATCCTGGTAAGATGTTCTAACAGAATAAACCAAGAACAATGGAGTCAAATCTTTATTTTGATAAATAGGAAAGCTAAATTTTTAATGTTGAATTATACTTAATAAAGAAAGTTTTGATATGTTGTACATTGATTATAGTGTAAAATTGTGGCGTGATTTTAATACTAGATCTTGTTTTTGCTAGGGAAACAAATGCAGGACAGAATAAAGTATGGAATATTAAAGAAAATACATTGGAACCACTTGACCAAAATGGCAAACCGGGGATACCCTACACCTTTGGTAGAACTTTTGAAATATTGTAGACAAACTCTGTTTTTATGCAAAGAGTATATATTGTTTGTGTGAGCACTTTTTTCTAGCAAACATGTATTTACCATTAAGAACCAAGTTTTTCTTTCATGCAGAAATTAAAGGGGCATGGACTTGATTTGACCAGAAAATTTCCAAATTTTACATGAATTTTCTCATTTTTCATGTTTACAATGCTTAACTAAGGTATTTCTAATGGTCAGCAAAAATGTGAATGTCATTTGTTGAATTTAAAAAGAACTACAGCTCTCACAATTCTTTGTTATACAAACAAGGCTCATGTCATGTTTTTGTGTACATACAAATTGCTTAATAGGAAATATCATGTCTAAAACAAAATGAGATGTGATAAACACTTGAAACTGTTCAGTGATGTTTAGAATTAACTTGTAAATTGAAACACCTGCTTTAAATGAAACTTTTACTAGTATATTTAACTTATGTAAACAAAAACATGACAGGAGCCTTGTTTACATAACAAAGAATTGTGAGAGCTGTATCTCTCATCTAACTCGACAACTGATTTTCAAATTTTGGATGACCATTAGAAATACCTTAGTTAGGAATTGTAAACATTAAAAATGCAAAAATAAAATTTGAAAAATTTCCAGGTCAAATCATGTCCATGCACCTTTAAACAGTGTACATGATTGTAGTGGATGTATTTTCCATTGAAAATTCACAATTGAAAGATGGTTGATTACACCATGTGCTCATGGTCTTGCTAGTTAAATGCATAATTCATGTACATGTATATCATAAAAATCAACCAGCAGTGACTACTTTTTGTTTCAGACCGGATCTTTGATGAACACATGACAACTTACGATGTGTTTCAGGAAATTGCTAAACCTATCATTGATGCTGCTGTACAAGGATTCCATGGTAACAAAAATAATATTCATTTGATTATAAATCACAATTACCGTATGTATTATACTTGCATATGCAAATGTAAGTCATTTTTGGGGGGAGGGGAGTAAAATTATGTCTGACATTTATGTGCAAAATATTGCTTAAAAGTATTTGCAAAGTTTGCAGTTTCATTATAAATATATTTTTCCTGGGGGGAGGGGGTTAATGCTGATTTGTCTATCAAAGCACAAATATATGTCATGTATTGCAAAATGTGTATTACATGATGTCACATCCCATTGATTGATGTAGAGCTGTTAATTGTTTACATATTTTACTGTGTTGGATTTGATTGCATGCTATGGTGAGTTATAATGTAGATCTAATTTAAAACTTTTTTATGAACTCAAAAATGTTTAAATCGCAAATTATATTGTGTTTTCTGGTTTTCTAAATGATGTATTTTGTGTGATGCCATATCTAAACTTTCTGTCAGAGCGACTCTAAAGTTGATCTTGTGTTGCAGACATTAGGTCTTCATATGCCACCCAGATGTGTTTTCTGTAATTAAGATTCGTTGCAAACTCCACCTTATGTTTTCAAATATCATGAACAAAGTACATGTTCCAGTTATACTAAGAACCAACATGGCTTCTTTCACATTCGACACTTTGTCAGTATGTTGCTAAGCGAATCATTGCGCTGTGCAAGCATTTTCTATTTTATGTTTAAATTATAAACTAAGACTTGTACAATGCAGTTTTGTCTTTTTAAATTATAAGGGATGAAGCTAATATTGACCTATGTTATACAACATAATCTAACTTGGTGCAGTTTAGGCTTATTATAATCTGCCTTGCAGATTATAAAGTATAGAATGCACCAAGTTAGATTATATCTTATAGCATAAGTTAATATTAGATTCATTCCTTATATGTGTGTGTTTATGTTGGTATTCATAGTAGATACATGTATTCATCACTGTATGTACTGACTTTTGTTTTTCTAAAGGCACAATATTTGCTTATGGACAAAGCTCTTCTGGCAAGACTTTCACAATGTCTGGCGATGCCATACATCCAGGAATTATCAAACTAGCCGTTAATGAGATTTTTACCAGAATTGACAAGGTATGTAATAATTGGATCTGGCCTATGAAAAAAACAAAGTTTTACATTTGAAACATTGCAGGTATTCCAGTCTTCAAAATTACCCATTTGCCCATGGCCAGTAAAACTGGCTTTCATCATGTAAAATATACAGTCACCACTCCATAAAGACAGTTGATTTGAAGTTATTGAATATTACTTCACAATCTAGGTTGTAAGAATAGATCCTCAGAACCCCTTGCTTGTCGTAAGAGACAACTAAATGGGGTAGTCCTTCGGATGAGACCGCAAAAACCGAAGTCCCATGTCACAGCAGGTGTGGCATGATAAAGATCACTCCATGCTCAAAGCCATAAGCGCCGAGCATAGGCCTAAATTTGCAGTCCTTCACCGACAATAGTGACGTCTCCATATCAATGAAAGATTCTCGAGCGGGACGTTAAACAATATTTAATCAATCACAACTGAAATGAGGTGATGTTTGAAATCAGAATGGATAATAAAGATCGAACTTGTAATGTACATAAAAGGAATTTGAGGGAAATCCTCTAAGTAGTTTCACTTAAACGTAGCACACACACACACACACCCTCTTCAACATTTTCTTTTAAATTGAACACAAGAGTGTAACTTTGTGCTTGTTACGAGCCTGTATATTATTGTATAGTCTAGCACACAATCCTGCCAGAGGCCAAAATGGCCAGTGCTAAATGCTATTTTTCATGATGACTGGTGTGTTGTTAATGTTGAATAACTTAGTCTCAGCTCTTTATGGATATGATCTGTTTTTAATGCAATCCTTTCAGTTACTGTTGTTAACCAAATGAGCATCAAAAATAAAATGTGAAATGAAAAAATGATGCTATTTTTCTTTTTGTGAAATAAACTGTTAAGTTCATTTAATAGTTGATTCCAACTTTTCTATCTTTTTTAAGATTCCAGACAGAGAGTACCTAGTACGCTGCTGTTACATGGAGATTTATAATGAGAAAGTGTCCGACTTACTCTCCACAGAAGACAAAATCATCAAGATTCAGGAGGACACAGTAAGTCGTGTCAACATACCACTAGTTTCACTTCTTGTCATAGTAACGTTATCTATGAATAGTTAATGTGCTAAGATTATGACTACATTAAAATATGCATCATTTTAATTTTTTTTTTTTGATTTTCTGAAAATTGATTTTAGTACATATATTTGATATTCTGACCATCTGACTACTCTGAGCAACAGATTACTCATTGACATCCCTAAATTTACTTCAAACTGTCATCTCAAACTATGCTTATTGAACATAAACAACATTTTAGCTCATCTGAAAGCTGCAATATTGGTGCCAGAGATATATTTCTTAGTACTTGGTATTAAAATTTTAAATAATGTTTTAAAAATATCTGGAAAGAGCAATTTTATAGCCATTTGGCAACATTGCTTTAGTGTACCTTACAAGAGTTTATGTTCTTGTTGATTCAAAAGTTATTAGGTACTAATGAAACAAAAAAGAAATAAGAACTTAGGATTTTGATGTCATTCAGTTTGATAATTGTCATGAGTGTGTTACAGGATATCAAAGACATGATACCAAAAAATATGATAATGTTCCACCTAATGTTTTACCATGACAATATTCCATTTAATGTTCTACCATGACAATATTCCATTTAATGTTCTACCATGACAATATTCCATTTAATGTTCTACCATGACAATATTCCATTTAATGTTCTACCATGACAATGTTCCATTTAATGTTCTACCATGACAATATTCCATTTAATGTTCTACCATGACAATATTCCATTTAATGTTCTACCATGACAATGTTCCATTTAATGTTCTACCATGACAATATTCCACTTTATATGTTTTACCATGACTATATTCCACTTAATGTTTTAATGTGATAATATCAAAGACTGAACCATGGAATAGTGTTATGCAAAAAAAATAATGATAATAAAATAGAAGTCTAAAGATCCGTTTTGTTGCTTATTTTATTCCTTCTAGTAGAAAATTTCATTGAGTGAAATAAATTCAAGGTATTTTCTATTGCTGTTATAAATATTGTACTGGAAAAGTCAGGCCAATATACAATGTTCTATTGCTTACATTGGATATACTTAGTATACTTGTAAAATTTTCATGGACCTAAAACTGTTCATTAACTATGAGTCCCAAAACTTGCCTAGAAAAATCCCTTGAGAAAAGAAGAAAAGTAAACAGAACTAAAATGAATGACATGTTTATAATATTTATTTTGAGAACCAGTACAGTGAAAAACATCCACTCTGAAACTGCAGTCTGTTTCACTGGGCATTCCAATCCTTATTTTCATTCTCGATTTCATATTTTCTGTGATTTTACACTGCTTAGTCTGACGCAGTGTGCATTCCGACATAAAATTTATCTCCCAGTGCATGTCGAATTAGACAGGTTTCATTTTATTATTGTACTCCGTAAACTGTTTTTTTCTTCAGGAGAGAAATGTAAATGTGATTGGTGTGGTGGAGCGGTATGTAATGAATGAAGATGACTTGAATGCTGTCCTTAAAGAGGGCGAAGGTAGCAATTTTAAAATAAAATTTATATTGTCAGACAATTCTATATATTTATATATATATATATACACACACACACATCTGTATATTCAAATGCATAATGATTGTGCTCACATTTTCACAGCAAGAAGACATATGGCAGAGACCAAACAGAATGACAGGAGCTCACGATCTCACTGCATACTGCGTATTGTAAGTGTTTGTGTGGAGTTTTTGTCTTAGGACTGTTCTGGTCTGGTTAACTATACATGGAGCTAGGGGAAGGGGTTGCTTTAAGACTTCATCTGATTTCATATTTTTGAAGTTAATCTTTTTTAAGGCCTCACCAATCAAATTTTCTTGATCTTTGTACAATTGACAAAGACATGTTGAAACAAGTGAATGATATTATAATTAAATAATTTTGTCCCAACAAATTTTTCAGGCAAGACAGAAATCATTGTAGCGAGCAGTGACATTTTTAAATGAACTATCAAAACCTGCATACCATCTTTTATCTATATCATATACAGTGTAACCTCCATATATGGCGAGCTTTTGTCCCCACCTGTTTTGGCATTATATATGAAAAAAATGTGTTTGATCAATTCATGAATTATGGTCATCCACTTATGTCAAGATATGTACATGCATGAAATTGTTTTTCCTTATTTCTTAAAGCTTCATTAAATAGTGGGATGTTGTGCACTTGTAAAGGTTCTCTGATGACTGAATATATCGAGTGGTTGTCAAACACATGTCATGGTTGCAACTTGTTTTTCTGGAGCACAGCAATATGATGTCACACACATCCAATACACATCAGTCACATGGTACACAAAATTTACAGCAGCTAATATGAGTCTCATTTCTGTTGTTTATGAGTGGGCAGTTCTACTGGGCAATTTCAGAGACGGTTTTTAAATGATTATATTCAGGCTGTTATTGAAGTTACCTATACTTACCTGTTTCCATGACACATGCTAACTTTAGATTTGTCAAGATGCACTGGACAGACGAATTATGTATAATTATGATTCACTGGAAGATCAATTCTTATTAATGTATAATTATGGCTTCTGATTGTTAGTGTTATTATTGGGAGGGATGTTTGTTGATATATAAGGGTAATTTGACCTTTTGTACCTTGAAACAGTTGACAAATGGCGATAGGTTTGTTTGACATTGCATCAGGTTTTTTGTGTGAAGTGAACTGTGTGTTCTAGATTAGACGACAGTATAAGTAGGTGGTGATGTAATGGTTGGCAGTATACAGAGGTGACACTGTATAGTTCTTACAGTATTGGGTGGCGATATACAGAGGTGACACTGTATAGTTCTGACGATACTGAGTGGTGATGTACAGAGGTGACACTGTATAGTTCTGACAGTATTGGGTGGCGATATACAGAGGTGACACTGTATAGTTCTGACAATACTGAGTGGTGATGTACAGAGGTGACACTGTATAGTTCTGACAGTATTGGGTGGCGATGTACAGAGGTGACACTGTATAGTTCTGACAGTATTGGGTGGCGATGTACAGAGGTGACACTGTATAGTTCTGACAGTATTGGGTGGCGATGTACAGAGGTGACACTGTATAGTTCTGACAGTATTGGGTGGTGATGTACAGAGGTGACACTGTATAGTTCTGACGATATTGGGTGGCGATGTACAGAGGTGACACTATAGTTCTGACGATACTGAGTGGCGATGTACAGAGGTGACACTGTATAGTTCTGACAGTATTGGGTGACGATATACAGAGGTGACACTGTATAGTTCTGACGATATTGGGTGGTGATGTACAGAGGTGACACTGTATAGTTCTGACAGTATTGGGTGGTGATGTACAGAGGTGACACTGTATAGTTCTGACGATATTGGGTGGCGATGTACAGAGGTGACACTGTATAGTTCTTACAGTATTGGGTGACGATATACAGAGGTGACACTGTATAGTTCTGACGATATTGGGTGGCGATATACAGAGGTGACACTGTATAGTTCTGACAGTATTGGGTGGCGATGTACAGAGGTGACACTGTATAGTTCTGACAGTATTGGGTGGTGATATACAGAGGTGACACTGTATAGTTCTGACGATATTGTAAACCATAATTTCTTTATACTAGTACATGTACTGACGAAAAATTAAAATGATGATTTAAACACACATAATGTATAAAGGTAGCCTTGCTGTAAACCAGAAAGTAGATACAATGCTTTGTGGTAAATGTTTTCAATCCACGTTAACTTAAACAAATCTTAAGAGGTGAATTATTCACCTATCCTCTTCAACAATTTCAAATTTTAAAACTGACGACTTTTACCAGTTTAGGCTACTTGTATGTTTTTTACCCAAGTAGAAATAGAATACCACCGAAGTCAATTTCTCTTTTTCTAAGGGACAAACCTTTCCCCTAAGTTTTAGTGCCTTTTTCATCATTTTCACAATAGATAGTACAGGTGAGTGTTGTTGATACATGGATATACAGTGGAGATCTTCTGAAGAACCACATTGAATACAAATAACATGGAGATTATGCTTCAGTGAGGCAGTCAAGTAACTTATCTCCGCCTTGAATGTGCATAAAAAAGCTTCCCTAATAAACCATTCTTGTCCAGACTGTCTTGAATCTCTGGGACAAGACAATCGGCACATGCGCAGTAACACCTTGACGACCTATTGTAGTAATTCGTTCTAAATTAATCACACCTGGGTTAATTCATGTACACATGTATCAGTTATAAATTCCATGAAGTAAGTGTAAAAGCTATTTTGATATTCATCGTGAAGTCATCTCATTTTCACATCAATAAGTCCGCAGACAGGTTTGGTTTCTTCAGTGACACATTTTTCAAACAGTTTGTGGATCTTTCTACCTGCAAAGTTGTTGGCTGTATTACAAAACACAACAGCAGCACTTCTTTTAGTTATTTTCATAACCAAAAACTGTCATATACAAATCAGTCATGGTTAATTTTCTTTAATGAATATTTTTATTGCAATCTGAGAGGAATATAGGATTCTGAAGGAAATTGAACACAAATTTCTGGATATGGGGAAAGTTTTTGTTAAAAATTTTAAATGGATATGATTTGACGTCAAAAGAATCAAATTTTTCCATTTTAACATTTACAATTCTTGAATAAGGTATTTTTAATGATCAACTAAAATTTGAATGTCAGTTGTTGAGTTACAACTGAGATACAGCACTCACAATTCTTTCTTATGTAAACAAGGCTCATGTCATGTTTTTGTTTACATATAGATTGCTTACTAGAAAATACAGTGTTTAAAATAAAATGCAATGCGATAAACACTAGAAATTATTTAATTGTGTTCATAATTGACTTGTAAATTAAAAAAGTCTGCTTTTAATGAAGTCAGTATATTTAACTATGGTAACAAAACATGACACGAGCCTTGTTTACATAACAAAGCATTGTGAGCTCTGTATCTCGCATGTAACTCCACAACGGACATTAAAATGTTTGCTGACCATTAGAAATGCTTTAGTTTAGCATTCTAAACATTAAAAATGGGACAATAAAATTTTCAGCTTGAATCGTGTCCATGCCCTTTTAAATACAAGCAAGTTTGTCCAATGAACAAGGAATTCAGTTGATGTTGCTGTAGAATGGAATATCTATGTTGAAGGAATTATTCATATTACTGTTTATGTATATTCTGTAGATTATAGAGAGCAGACAAGTAGATGATGAATCAGCTGTTATGGTGGCACATTTGGTATGTAGTAGTGAAACTGTTATAGTGAACTATTCCTTCTGGGATATGTAATGAGATTGTTAGAATGAACTCTTATTTCTTCTGTGGCACAAGATTATTTTCACCTCATGTTTTTTTTTTCCACCTTTCTACCCTTGCAAATGGTTTCACCACATTTTAAATTTGCCCCATCACAGTTGTTTAAGAAATAAGACAGAAAGTAGTTTTACCCAGTTTTAAATTCATCCACTGACAATGAGGGACAAATAATAAAACTGAGCAAATAATTCTTGCATGCACTATGTAACAACACTGTTAGAATGAAGTCCTTTTCCTTTTTGCCCTTTTAATTTCTTCTCTGGCTTTGCTTTGGCAATTCTATTTGAATGTTTGAGAAGATTCATCTTTATGGGTCTGTAAATCTCTCTCTATCTCTCTCTGTGTGTGTGTGAAGGTCCATCCTTATGATTCCTGTTTTTGAAAAGATATTTCTTTATGGGTCTGTGAGTCTTGTGTTTGGAAGGTCCATCCGAGTCCTTTGTGATCTATAATGTGTAATTGCTGCATCTAAGAGTGCATACAATCAGTCTCGCTTCAAATTCCATTGACATTTTATGGTATCAGATCTGTAGAGACCTATGTATGTCAAAATTCACACCCTACACATTATAACGATGTAAGTCATGTGTTGTTGTGAATGGATTGTTGCTTTACAAGTCTTGTTTGGTGTTGTACAGAATTTTGTGGATCTGGCAGGATCGGAGAAGGCGGGAGAAAACACAGGAGACAGATTTCGTGAGGGCTGCTCCATCAACAAATCCCTCTTCACTTTGGCTCGCATCATTGCTAAACTAAGTGAAGGCGTTAGGTCAGGAACTTTTTGTCATCCTATCACGATGTCCTCCCTACTTAATACTCTGATGCCCAATTTTGATATCTTAACTTCAGGTATATATGTTGTATCAAGAATGATCTTTGAATTTTTAGTAATCAGCACATTGGATATCGAGACTCGAAGTTAACCCGTATTCTGCAGAATGCGTTGGGAGGAAACTCTAAGACAGCTGTTATTGCCACCATCACCCCGGCTTCACTGGAAGAGTCCCACAGCACACTCAAGGTCAGACAGCATTCTATGTAAACACCACAAGGTCATTGTAAATTCAGTTGGAACACATCAATTATGATACCAGACAGACTGTCCAGATTACCCACAATTTTCAGAGAACAGAAATTATCTAAACCTTGACAGAGTACTGAAGTTATCCAAACATTTTGAAAGATGAATGTTTTGTGAATTTGCATATTTTTATTTTTGGTACTCTTGGTCTATCCTTGATCTTACACAGTGTTAATTACTTGAAGTACACGTATACATGTATGTCGTTATGGTTTATTTATAACTTCATAACTTTCAGTTTGCAACCAGAGCCAAGACAATATCCAACAAACCGAAAGTCAACGAAGTTCTGTCTGATGCTGCGTTACTAAAGCGAAGTCGAATGGAAATCCAGAAACTGCAAGAGAAGATCAAAGCGGTATCGTCTGGTTTTTAGTTTATTCTTTTTGGTTGATTTTACAAGTACCTGTGAAGTGTACTTTCATATTTCTGCTAAATATTTTGTATCTTGGGTACAAAGCTAAATATGGCAGTTTACATCCCATGTATGAGGAAAAGAAGTGGTGTATCCTATTTAATGATGAAATCATTAAGAAGGATCCTAAAAAAGATTAATTCAGCAAAATCAGCGGGGTGCACTTCCTAATGATGTAATGGGACGGTGAAGATGGGCATCCATTACATTTTACGTCTTCAGCTTTTAACTTGGACTCTCTGAGGTCTAGAACCACTGAAAACCTTATCAGTTGATGCATCTGTAGGGTAATGTGTTTTGTGACCTAATTCTAGGTCACAGTGGCCTAATTCTAGGTCACAATGACCTCAATTAAAAATGATTTTAACTTTGCCCAGCTCATAACTTGTATACTATGAGGTCTAGAATCATTCATCTTCGTTAGCTCATCTGAGACAATGGTTCAAGTGTGCTTATATTCTGACTGAAATTTGTCTGTCATCTGTCATTGTGATTGGTGTGGTGTGATTTTCACATTTTCAACTCCTTCTCCAGAACCAATTTGTTTAAACAGTGTCCTGGGTGGCAGTAGGGGTTTTATATTTTGCATACATATATTTGTATGTAGGAAATTAAAAGATAAATCTTTAACAGGTAGGATACAGTTAGTGTTATTGATAAAGAAGTGTCCTTGTGTAGAGTAAATTTAATTTTCTTCATTTCACAGCCCTGGAGTCAGAGTAGCTACACAATAGGGCTTTCAAGATTTACTCCCTTGTATTACTTTATATACATGCTTATAATGGACATATAAAGCTTATTTCTTAAACTGAATTATGATGTCTTGAGTTAGTGCTATGTACAGTAGAGATATGAAGATTTAGACTTACAGAATCTATCCAACAGCTTTATAATAATTACAGAACATGAACATAACAGCCAGAGCAGTACATTTATTGTGTTTAAAGTGGCTGAATACCAGGGTTTGACTTATTGTGGAGCAAGAATTGGTGTTCCACTAAGATTTCTTTTGGGGCAAGGTGGACTTGGTCCCACCGTCAACCAACCTACTGAATGACCGGGTCCAACCTACTGAATGACTGGGTCCAACCTACTGAATGACCGGGTCCAACCTACTGAATGACCGGGTCCAACCTACTGAATGACCGGGTCCAACCTACTGAATGACTGGGTCCAACCTACTGAATGACCGGGTCCAACCTACTGAATGACCGGGTCCAACCTACTCAATGACTGGGTCCAACCTACTGAATGACCGGGTCCAACCTACTCAATGACTGGGTCCAACCTACTCAATGACTGGGTCCAACCTACTGAATGACCGGGTCCAACCTACTCAATGACTGGGTCCAACCTACTCAATGACTGGGTCCAACCTACTGAATGACCGGGTCCAACCTACTCAATGACCGGGTCCAACCTACTGAATGACTGGGTCCAACCTACTCAATGACCGGGTCCAACCTACTCAATGGCTGGGTCCAACCTACTCAATGACCGGGTGTTGTGGTACTTGTACTCTTGTCAGTTTATGCATCATAAGGGAAAGGTGTGACATAAAACTAGATTGTAATGACGTCCATCAAGATGTCGGGCTCACGACTGGTATACTGCCTAGAATCATCATACACTGACTTTATTGTGTTTGTCCATTGAAATAAAGGGATTGTTTTACTGATGAAGACAGTGTCTTATTACTTGTTTCAGTGCTTTAGTCTAGTACAGTAATAATGATAGATCTGGTGTCTGGGTTTGTAACGAATTGTCATTTGTTTTATTGTTACAAGGACTGTTTCCAGACAAGCACATCATGTGACTTTTTCACAAGCCAAGTGTCTGACATATTTACTCAAATGATGAGATAAATATGAATATATAATATGTGTATATGGTATATATAAATGTTGTAGATGTCTGTGTATATGGTATATATAAATGTTGTAGATGGGTAACACTGATGTCTGCGAGTTACAAGGAGCAAAGGAAGATTTAGAGAAAAAATTAAAAGAGAAGGAGGAAACGGAGCAGAAATACCATGACCTTTTGAATTCCTTGAAGTATGTCATCCAGTCAGGAACCACACAGCAAAATACACTCCCCCAGGTAATACAAAAAATAATTGCTCCCCTCTGATCTTATTTAGAAAAGGGGTAGGGTATGCAATTAAAAATAAATAACTACAAAATTGAGGAAATTAATTCATATGTAAAGTCGGTCAACGTAATATTGACAATTGTACAGTGAATAATGTATTTGTGGTTGCTTTAGATTTACTAGCCTGATGGGATAACACAACATTGATTTTTGCTTGCCTGACCCCTAAAATCAGTAGCCCGGGGCGTCAGGCGATGGTAATTGCACTCCCCTGAAGGGTTAGGAACATGAGTATTACTAGAAGACTGCTTTTTGTCCATAATTTTCTTATCAAAAATGTCAAGTAACTAAACAATGTTTCCACAACCACTCACAACCACACATAGGCACCTTTCTTTAAAGGAGCAATTTCATTCCCATTTTATTCCAAATGAAGGAAAAATTATTTAGAGGTGTAGTTTCGTTCCAATTTGATCCCAAAAGAAGCAAAAACTTATTTAATGGTGCATTTTCATTCCAATTTTATCCCAGAAGAAGGAAAAACTTAGTTATAGGTGCATTTTTATTCCCATTTTAGTCCAAACGAAGGAAAACGTGGTGCCCAGGAAAAGGAGCCTCCGTCAGTTCACCAAGGCGCTTCAGTTTCATCAACAGGATGAGCTTTTTCAATGGTAACTACTGTGGATGTACAGTTTACTGTCTTGGACTGTGACTTGTGCTGCATTTTGTAAATGACATTTGTTTCATGGACACTTGACCTACTTAATCTCAGCTGAATAATTCATTTCACTGGTGAAGGCGTCTGTCCAAATATCCAGCTGAGCTGAAACTCAGCTGAGATGATTAACATACTGTATCAGGTATTAAAATTAAATGTATTCAGAGACAATCCCCAAGCAGAAAACTTAAAATGCAGTCAGAAATGTACATGCAGTATGTGTGAATTTTGGTAACAATAGATTCATGCTGTGTGGTTGCTTTGCAATGTTAATTCTAGAGCCTAATGAAATTTTACAGAAGCAGAAGAAATTAACATTGAAGATATCTCTCCCCCACATTCAAGAAAACGACGCTCAGATGAAAAGGGGGAAGAACCTGTAAAAAAGAAGCATGTAACATTTCCACATTCTGATCCTGTCCAAGGTGAAGAGGATGATGAAGCATTTCTTGTAGATCCCTTAGCCAGAGATCTCTTAGATTTGTGAGTAAAATTATCTCATTTATTACAACAGAGAGCTTTTAGAAATTTGTTTATCACTACACACAAACACAAAGTACAAAATTATTTGTGAGAATTTTATTTTTGGCAACTTATTGAATTAAAACAAAATTAAATGTCTTGTGAGTATAAGGTGATTTACAGTAATAAAATGCGACATTATGTTTCCAGGCAAGACAGATATGAGTCTCTGCTACAAGACTATGAAGAACTGAAGAGAGAGAAGCTGGAGATGGATGAATATCATTGTCTGGAACTAGAGACCAACCAGGAGGGCTTGGACAGAATGAACCAGGTGCAGTATCAATGCATGTATATGTGAATAAATGTTTGAGCAACTGGGGTTAATGATCAGACCACGAATTGGAAGTAAAGCCAATCATATACAGTGTTTGTATTGGAATCACAAGCTACAAACTTATGTTTCCCCATATTGACAAGGTGAAAAGAATGGCCCCACATAGTCCAGTTAGGTTAGTATTTTTATACTGTTATGTACTGAATTTCAAAGAAAATCGTCAATTTACATTTAATTTGTCATGTTTATATCAATCTCGCCTGACCACATGTTTATGAATATTCACTAACTTAAAAAATAGAAGCAAATATATCACAATTAAAATATTTCATAGACAAGATTGGACATAAAACTGCAAAAGGTGCTGCTGTATGTATGTCTATACAGCGATACGGACCAATCAGCCCCAAGACTGGTAACCCTAGAGAGGGAAACTGATTCTAAAACAATTACCCACCCAGTGTACTGCAGTACACAATGGACAGTTTCTGAAGCCCTGAATTACTTGGCACTATTGTCTGGTCTACATGATCAGTGCCCTCTGATGCAACGCGAGATTTCCTGTCACACAGACTGACTGAATTAAACAGTGTTTGACTGAATAAACAAACAAGTGACGAAAGAAAATGTAAATCATTACATTCAAGTCACTGCAAAAAAGTTATTTTTGTCACTTAAGAATTTCTTTTTGTCACTTTTGAAAAGTATTCACCCTTGTCAAAAATAGCAAAGTCCAGCTCAAGCACCGGGCGATGATGTATGGGTAATTTTACTATGTATTGTAAAAAAAAAATAAAAAAATAAAAAAAATAAAAAAAAAAGGGGGGGGGGGGGAATGTACCAATCATTTTGTTATAAGATTTTTGTCATTCATTTGAACAGTTGGAAGAAAGTGAGAAAAAGAACCAAGAAGAAATGGAGAATGTAAAGAAAGAGCTAGGTGATTTGGAAGAAAAGTTCATTGAAGTAAGTTACAGACCTAATTTTAACATATGCATTTTCAATTTCTAGGAATATGGATCCTCTGTTATAGAAGTATCTCTGGCAAAAAAAATCATGCCTACCTCGAGGACATACATGACATTTCTGACATTTTCTCGAAATTATTTTTTTCATCTCCTCAATATGACGAGTTCTTGTATGATTTCTGAAATGGGTTTAAATTTTATATCGTAGTAATATTACCATATTTCATATATTAGACAAGGTAGCTTAGTGGTTAGATCACCTAACTACATGTAATGCAAGGGTACCGGGGTTAATATCTGATCGTTCCAAAGATTTTTCTCTTCCTTTGCTACAATAAACTAACTGTAATACATAAGAGCTGATTTTACATTTTTACTTGCAATCAGGAACTATAAAAATATGTTAACTCTGAAAGAGACATGGTAATACACCCCCAAGAGTTTTGTAGAAATGAGATGCATGTAAAATGTAAGTGAATTCTACATGAAATGTCACCAAATAATTGTTTATCACTGTTATTTCTTGCACCAATCAGGGCTCAAACTAAATGGACATGCTTATGTTAACTTTTCACATTTAGACTTCTCCAGAATTACTGGACGAATTTTAAGCAGGTTTGCCACAAAGCACCTAAGGGTGTAGGAGATTCAAGTTTACTTAAATGAAGGGCCTCACCCTCACACCCCCCCCCCCCCCCCCCCCCCCTTACTAGGGAGATGATAATAAATAGTAGAGGTAGGATGGGGTCATTTATAAATCTTCTCAAAGAGAATCTGGGTCAGATACATGTAAGACAAAATTTCATTACTTTCTTATGTAGTGTAAAAAATATTACACCCCCCCCCTTCCTCATGTAGTGTAAAAAATATTACACCCCCCCCCCCCCCCCCCCCCCCCAAAGAGGGTTTTCTTAAGGTTCATTTGTAAGGATGGAGCCACAATAAGGGTGCAAAGTTTTGCACAAAGATTCTTTGAAAAAAGGGTTCATAATCGCGCTTTACTGATATTTGTTCCACTGATTTGCATATAAACATGTAACTTGGGCTTATTCAATATTCCATAACAGAGGGGTCAATAATTTTGAATGATATGGATTTCCTTTCTTTCTCTGTACCCATCTTGCAGGGTTCGAGACCACCAAAGATTCGGAAGGTCTACCTGAAATTTTAGAATGGTGGACTGTCGGTCCACCAGAGACTGCTAGTGCAATCAGCTAAATTGTTTACTGTCTTTGAAAATGCAAGTGACTTGGCCATATTATCTGTAAATCTCCCCCATATAAATCAGTAGCAGCACTGCCATCCGAATTCAGTTTTTAAAAGCACTCCAAAAACATCGCCAACATTTTCATAAATCTGAATTTCCCCCATTTTTCTTATATGATAAAACATCATATAATGTAGATTCACTTAGTGTATCCACTTCCTTAAACAACTTGAAAGTTATTAGGTAAGGATGAGTTATTTCATGTAAACACAACATATTTTCAGCGCCTTTTTGTGAAGATAAATCTTTGAAGCTGTACACTTCGTGTGGGGAGTCTAATCACCAGAAATGGAGACATTGTAAACTGCCTTGTGTAATGGGACAAAAAGAAATCTACCCTTGGGATGTAGATTTTAATGGAATATCAAAGTGTCCCACATATATCTTGTTCGGGGATTAAAACTCGGATCAATTTCCTCAAATTAGAAATTCTGGACAAAAAAAATTGTGATTTTGAAAGTGTCCAGGAAAGCCTGAGAAAGCAGGAGTTTGCCTCAAGTGGCCCCCAGACCCCGGTCTCAAAACCACCTCACTTTGTGAGGGGATGAAAGTTACTTCACAACTCAAGTGGCCCCCAGACCCCGGTCACAAAACCACCTCGCTTTGTGAGGGGATGAAAGTTACTTCACAACTCAAGTGGCCCCCAGACCCCGGTCACAAAACCACCTCGCTTTGTGAGGGGATGAAAGTTACTTCACAACTCAAGTGGCCCCCAGACCCCGGTCACAAAACCACCTCGCTTTGTGAGGGGATGAAAGTTACTTCACAACTCAAGTGGCCCCCAGACCCCGGTCACAAAACCACCTCGCTTTGTGAGGGGATGAAAGTTACTTCACAACTCAAGTGGCTCCCAGACCCCGGTCACAAAACCACCTCACTTTGTGAGGGGATGAAAGTTACTGCACAAACCTAATTTTTTTTTTTCAGCCGTTTTTTCTTGCATACTAAAATCGTGCCTGATAGATATAGATAGATAAATTTTAACTGATACTTACACAGGAAAATAAAAGAAACTTACATTGATTATAATACATAAATCAAGGTCATAGTGGAATTAAAAATCTGTCTTTTGTTCTTAAAAACATATTTGCTTCTGTAATGTCTATCATTTTGAAATTTTTCTAAATTCAATTTAGTTAATACCCTGAATTTTCATAGGGTGGTCTTTAGCTGTAGTACATCGGTGTCTGTACATCTGTCTGTTTGGGGTTTTCTGTTCCTATTTTTGTTTCTCTTTCACATATCAAGCTGAAACTTGCTGGGTAGCATCATTGTGGGTCATTTAAGATGTGTTGCAATTTTGATCCATTTCGACATCTCTTGCAGGAGTTTTGCCACTATTCATATTTGTAATTTAATGTCAGGAGATTCATAATTTCTCTGTCTAATTCCTCCCACAGTTTTCAAGTAAGGATCTTCTTATTTTACAGAGTGTTTGCAGATGTGCAGATGACAAGAATTTTGATTTTCTTCAAAAAAAAAATCATTTTTTTATTTTATTTTTTTTTAAAGAAAATTACAGGTTGTTGAACTGAGACAATATCTGGGGGAAATATTTTATACACAGACCTCATGATTTGTTTATATCTGTCTTCTGTCACAGTTTTTTCAATACATTTATTTATACAAAGTTTATTCATACAATGCAAAAAAGCTTGATGATGGCTGATGCTTTCTTTAGTAAAATTTTACAGCTCATGGCTCAAGAAAACACTTGCCTGGTACATAAGCTTGTGGTGGGAATATTATGTACTATTTCTTGTACTTCTGTCACTCTTTAGTTGGACTGTTGTATGGAAACATCTGTTAGCCTCTACATACTCTAGTTCTACATTGGCCAGGAGTCATAGAAATCTTCTACAAATCTGTTACATTCTCTTTCCTTCAAAAATGATTCAATTTGAAGGAATTTGAATAGTTCATACACTATATTTAAATATTCATTAATATTATTAATTCAAATTCACTTTAACAATCCTTTTAGAAAACTCAAATGATGAAGTCGATGGAGATAAAAATGAATACTCTGTCAGATGAGAATTTCCATTTGGAGCACCAACTTCAAATTCAGAGTAAAAAGGTCAAAGAGTACCAATCTGAACTAGATGAAGTCCGTAAACAAGGAGAGGGAGGCCAGGAAAATGTCTCACAAGTAGAAAAGTTGAATTCAGCCAATGAGCAGTTAGGGTCAGAAGTCAAGGAATTGAGGTCAACCAATGAAGATCTCAAAGGAGAGGTTGAGAGACTGAAATCAGCCAATAACGAGCAGATACTGGAGATTGAAAAGTTGAAAACAATTAACGACGAACTGAAAGAACATCAGGCAACGGTGGAAGCCCTCAACAGTAAAGTGCATGAACTTGAGAAGGTAAACAAAATTTCTGTAGTGTACATGTTAAACATGAGTAATAGCATGTAAGTACCTATATATATATATATATATATATATATATATTTTATTTTACTTGTACGCAGATTATAAAGCGTAAACTGCACCAAGTTAGATTATATCGTATAACATAAGTCAAAATTAGCTGCATTCCTTAATTATTTTTCAGACCATAAAGGTTTTTGAAGAAACTGTTAATGAATTTCAAGTTGAGAACAAACAGATTCAGAGTGCTTTGGAGGAGAAGACACAGAAGATGGAAGAGTTGAGAGCTATGACAGAATGCAGTGCAGACAATTATAATATCATCCAGGAGATGCAGCAGAGAGTTGTATTGATGGAGGAGGAAGCTAAAGAACATGTCTCAGAAAAAGAGACACTACAAGTAAAAGCACAACAGCTGGAAGATGCTTTGGCTGAAGCGAGAAAAAGTCTTGATGATGTAAAGAGTGTTAAAGAAGATGAAAAAGTGATGGAAGATGTGAGGATTCAGCTTGAGGAGGCAAATGGAAAAATTACGGAGTTGGAAGACAAGGTAGAAGAACAGACGGAAGAAATGAAAAGACTTTCTACAATGGCTGAAGAAAAACAAAGTGAATTGAAAAAACAGATAAAAGACAAGGATTGTGACTTGGACAAAGTGAAAGAAAGCTATCTCGAGAATGAAAGGGCAAAAGTAGAAAGAATACTGGAACTAGAGACAGAGTTACAGCAAACCGTATTAAAACATACAGAGGAACTGAGTGTTGTCAGGAGAGAAACAATAGAGTCTGTAGAGAGAGATATGTCTATAGAGAGAGATACGTCTACGTCTGTAGAGAGAGATACGTCTACATCTGTAGAGAGAGACACGTCTACATCTGTAGAGAGAGACACGTCTACATCTGTAGAGAGAGACATGGCTGTAGAGAGGGAGGATTGTGTGAGGTGTAGAGAGAGAAAAGTGGATGAAAAATTTAATAATTCACAACAAAAGTCTGAACATGTGCAGAAAGTTGATAAAAGTGTTGATGTTTGTCTAGAGGAAGACTCTTTAGAAAACTTATCAACAGAAAGATTTAAAAATGATGAGGAAAAAATAAGATTAGAAGAGAAAATTATGGAGTTGGAGGAAAAGATAGCTATGATAGAACAGGAGAAAGAAAATCTGAAAGATCCTGCAGAGTTGATGGGGCAATTTCAGAATATTGTGGAGGTGATGAAGAGAGAGCATGCCAAAGAAATAGACAAAATGCAGGAGGATTACAAATCTCAACTGGATCAAAAAGTTGAGGAGGAATTGGAACAATTGCGAAGTCAGTGTGAAGAATTAGCTCAGACAGTGAACGAGAAAGACGTCATATGCAAAGAGCTTAAGGAAGCTGTCACTAAAAAGGAGACTCTGTGTGTAGAACTGCATGAAAAGATTATGCAAAGTGAGAATTTATCAGGACATGACAAAGATGGAGATTGTGTGAACTGCCAGAAATGTGCAGAAAACATTAGTGATTCTAAGAAACTACTTGCATTAGAGAAGGAAGTTGAAAGACTTCAAGAGTGTACGTGTAAATTGAAAGAAGAAAATGAAGATATTAAGAGACAGAATTCAGTTATTTCAAACCTACAGGATGATATAAATAATCTTCAAAGTGAGTTGAATGAGAAGGAAAGCAAAATTAGTAATCTTCAAGTTGAAAACGAGAGACTACTTGATTGTGCCAAAATGTCCAGCTCCAAGAGACATAGATCTGAGAGCTGCAGTTGTACAAGTCACGCACACTCTGAAAGCATGGACTACACTGAGATGTGTGAGAGGCTATCAATGGAGAATATTTCTCTTCAGGAGCGTGTGGAGGAGCTTCAGGATCAGATGAAAAACTACCAACAGGTCAGGTGACAAAGGTGCAAGGATGAATTCTGTGCACCTGAAATGTAGAACATCGGCAATGCAAGGATGAATTTTGAATAATCATATCATTTGAAACGCCATCAATTCATATACTATAAATTGGGAATGGGAATTGATCTTAAGGATGAATAATACATTGTCATAATGGCAAATTGCCTTTTAAACCGTATTATAAATGGGACATTGGGCATTAGTAATATATCTCATTTTGAAAATTTACTGTGGATCTGTAGATGGTGAGTTCAAGCAGGGTTTTCCATAAGAAATAAGTAAGGAGTCACCCAATATTTTCTTTGTATTTGGCAGAATATTTGCATATAGAAATAACAGATAATGATCATTGTCCAAAAGAGGGGGGGGGGGGTAGTGCACACCTCTTAGGTTCTATTTATATGCCTATTAAAGTTGTAATTTTTCATGATATTAATCTCTTAATGAATTGGTAATGATGTTGGGACAGATCTATGAGTAATATACATGGTAACTAATGATCAATTTAGAAAGACGTGGGGTTTTCATCTGACTTTTTTTGGAAAATAAACAATGGAAGAATTTGGGACGAATCTGTTTTTATTTTTTGTGAAAGTCTTATGATGCTTTGTCTCTGCTTCATTCTTTATGGTGTTTACGAATGGTTACTTCTTGTAGGAAGTAGAATTCTTAGAGGACCATCTTAAGGAGGCCCAGGAGGAAAGCCGAGTGTCTCGTGACAAAGTTTGGGAACTGGAGGAGAAGCTAATATCTCAGGTGAGTTCCTCAGAGTTTAGACTGAGTCAAGAAACACAGACTGAGAAACTCACTGCAGAGGATGTCGAAGAACACGCCTCACAGACTGACGTACAGACAGATCAAGTGTCACAGAGGTGTGACGATGATGTTAGCAATACAAGGGAACAATTCCAACTGTTGGTGGAGGAAAATGTGTGTCTGAAGGAAAAGTTGTCCTCCTTGGAAGAGGAGGCAAGGAAACATGAGGATTCCCACAAGGAGGAAGCTCAGGTGCTGGAGTTCGTGTCTTTGAAAGGAAAGCATGAGAAACTGGAGGAAAGATTACAGGATGTGACCAAGAACTGGGAGGATGCTGAGGAAAAGGTGTTAGAACTTCAGCAATTTCTGGACGAAACAAAGGAACAGGTAGTCAACTTAACAATGAGGCATGAAGGGTCCCAAGAGGAGGTTGCAAATTATCAGAGAAAGATTGAAGCTTTACAGAGTGAGATGTCAAATCTCATCGATCAGACTGAACGTAGTGATGTGACCAGTAGGGAGTTGGAAACAGAAATCCAGACACTGAAGGATGAAAAAGAAAATTTACAGTCTGTACTGGCAGAGAGGGAGAAGCGAGTATTAAATCTTGAACAGGTATAACATCCATAAAAAAATTAATGAAGAAAGTAGTACTTTCTAAAAACTACTGTAAACATTTGATTTTCAAATTCTGTATTCCTTGTCATAAGAAATGTAATGAATAAGACATTCTTTCTTTGAATTCTAGCAAATAAGTCTTTTAGAAGAAACCCAAAGGGAATTTCAGTGTGAACTTAGGAAACTAGAAGAGGAAAAGACATCATTAGAAAAAACTGTTTTAAACCAGTCCACATGGACATCAGTTGATGACCAGAAGTTAAGTCGTGAAAAGGAAGTGGAAAATGTCGAAGAAAAAATCAAGACACTGTCATGTGAAAATGGTAAACTGAGAGCAGAAATGGAAGAGAGAATGATAGAATATGCTAAACAGCAAGAGATTCTGCAGACACGGTGGGAGCGCATGTTGGAAATGTCAGAGGAGAACAGCAGCCTGCAGGAAGCAATGGAAGAGCTGAAGCAGACAATGGCATCAGCCACTGAAGAAGTTCACACTCTGAAGCTGGAGAACATGCAGCTGGAATCCACAGTAAGGGAAAAGGAGAATGAATTAGAAGATGTGCAGGACCAGCATCAGTTTCTGCAGGCAGAGGTGGAACGTCTGAAGTCCGAGATTGAATCTACAGTAAGGGAAAAGGAGAATGAATTAGAAGGCGCGCAGGACCAGCATCGGTTTCTGGAGGCAGAAGTGGAACGTCTGAAGTCCGAGATTGAATCCACCGTAAGGGAAAAGGAGAATGAATTAGAAGGCGCACAGGACCAGCATCAGTTTCTGCAGGCAGAGGTGGAACGTCTGAAGTCCAAAATTCAGAGTCTGAATGGGGCACTTCAACAGGTAAACTGTAAAAATGAATTTCAGCAAATTTTTTAAATATTTCTTTACTATTTAGTTATTGTCCTTTATATGGAGTTCATTTTCTGTCATTTGTTTGGTGACTTGCTCTGGTGTATTGTTGTAGTCACATTTCTCAGATGTTTGTTAATAATTGCAAAGACTAAGTATATGACCACAGTTATTAGTCCCCAACCGGCTTTGCTGGAGGCAACTGTTAGTTTACCCTCGATCTGTCTGTCCATCTGTCTGTCATTCCACTTGAGGTTTTCTGGACTTTTTCCATATTGGATGCAGAAATTCAACTGAAATTTTATACATGGCTTTTTCTTGGATAGTTTTAGATCAAGTTGAAGTCTCGTTTCCCTTGTCTTACTTTTGACTGAATTGTTCCAACAGTAGGGGACACTCAGAATGCTTGTTCAATATGTATTAGTTATGGTAATGGTTTCTTAAATTGCTTTAGAAAAAGCCCTTTTGTATATATTATTACTCTCCTGTGGATGTGTGTAGAACATTTCTGTCTTATTGTCTAGATGTGTGTAGAACATTTCTGTCTTATTGTCTAGATGTGTATTGAACATTTCTGTTTTATCGTCTAGATGACAGAACAGAGTGTTAACAGATCCACACAAGAAGAACTGGAAAAGGAATCCACAATCAGCGTCCTGAAGAATCGGGTTCAGTCATTGGAAAATGAACTAAAGACAAGCGAGAAAAAACTTACAGAAGTCACCATATCTATGCAAGATGAATTAGAGGGGAAAATGAAAGAGAAAAACCAGGAAATTCTCTCACTTAAGACCCAGAATGAATCCCTTTCATGTCAGCTGGAGGAAAATGAGACCAAGCTTAAGCATGTAAGTAACTATTAAATAATGTCTTTAAACGCTGTCAAGATTTATCTATCTTTGACTGCACTGGCAAGTCTGAGCTAAAAGATTATTAGTCGCAGTTGATCACAATTACACCTCAAAACACTTCACACTAATACAGTTACACCTCAAAACACTTCAAACTGATAGTTACACCACAAAACACTTCACACCAATAGTTATACCACAAAACACTTCACACCAATAGTTACACCACAAAACACTTCACACCGATACAGTTACACCACAAAACACTTTACACCGATACAGTTACACCACAAAACACTTCACACCGATACAGTTATACCACAAAACACTTCACACCGATACAGTTATACCACAAAACACTTCACACCGATACAGATATACCACAAAACACTTCACACCGATACAGTTACACCACAAAACACTTCACACCGATACAGTTATACCACAAAACACTTCACACCGATACAGATATACCACAAAACACTTCACACCGATACAGTTACACCACAAAACACTTCACACCGATACAGTTATACCACAAAACACTTCACACCGATACAGATATACCACAAAACACTTCACACCGATACAGTTATACCACAAAACACTTCACACCGATACAGTTATACCACAAAACACTTCACACCGATACAGATATACCACAAAACACTTTACACCTATACAGTTATACCACAAAACACTTTACACCGATACAGTTACACCACAAAACACTTCACACCGATACAGTTATACCACAAAACACTTCACACCGATACAGTTATACCACAAAACACTTCACACCGATATAGTTATACCACAAAACACTTCACACCGATACAGTTATACCACAAAACACTTCACACCGATACAGTTATACCACAAAACACTTCACACCGATACAGTTACACCACAAAACACTTCACACCGATACAGTTATACCACAAAACACTTCACACCGATACAGATATACCACAAAACACTTCTCACCGATACAGTTATACCACAAAACACTTCACACCGATATAGTTATACCACAAAACACTTCACACCGATACAGTTATACCACAAAACACTTCACAACGATACAGTTATACCACAAAACACTTCACACCGATACAGTTATACCACAAAACACTTCACACCGATACAGTTATACCACAAAACACTTCACACCGATACAGTTACACCACAAAACACTTCACACCGATACAGTTATACCACAAAACACTTTACACCGATAAAGCTGTACCACAAAACACTTCTCAAAATAGTTTAAGTCAGTGAGACATATCTCTTTTGATAAAGTGGATTGGCAGTTTTAAATAACTGAACCAGTAAATCAGGACAATGAGAAGTCAAGTTCTAGAGAATGTAGTTTGAGCCATTGAGAGTCACCTGGATTAAAAAAACAAAAAAAACTTGAGAACTCTTTGTTTCAGGTCATAACTTTATTTTGCTCAAAAAATAATCTATTTTTGTTTGCATCAAATTAAGTGATGAAAAGTTATTTTTGATTTTGAAATTGAGAAAGATTAGAAGAATTGGATGTCACATCTGATCACAAAAACTGAAGTCCATACAGTTCCTGAAGTTTGACATATGCATTTGTTGAACCATCGATATGCAATATTTCTAATATCCATGTAAGGTTTTTGTGTGTGTGATATTAAGGTTATCATTAAGGTCCGTAGGCCTGCCCTGCTCTGTTACATACAGCATGATATTCATATCTGCTGACATTCTTGTGTAAGACATGGCAGCCCACAGTGTACACGTCTGAATGATGACAAGTATCTGAACATGGCAGCCCACAGTGTACATGTCTGAATGATGACAAGTATCTGAACATGGCAGCCCACAGTGTACACGTCTGAATGATGACAAGTATCTGAACTTTCTTCCTTGTTTTAGACGTATCATCAAAACATTTCAAATGCTGTGCAAGAGGAACTGCAGGCAAAGATTGAAGAGAAAGACAAAGAACTGACCTCCCTTCAGACTCGGATCCAGACTTTTAGAAATCAGTCGGAGAAAGAAGGAGTGCAGGAACTCCATTACACGATATCAGAGCTGGAGGTCAAAGTTCAAAATTACAGTCACAGATGTTGTAATCTGGAGCAGTTAGTAGAAAAATTACAGTCTGGGGATAATATTCCTTCGACTTTACAGGTATTATAACTGTCTAGAACGGGGGTTAATGTTGAGACATCTAAACTTTTCATTTTCGAAACAAAGCTTGAGCACTGTTTATGTTGACATGTCACATGATTCAACCATCACAGTGTCACCAAAGTTGATGGCTTCATTGAAAAAAACTTTTCTAATGAAAACTATCTGTTCATTCTTCTTTGTGCTTGCTCCCTATATTGATTTATCATTAACATACAGTACTAAGACAAAAGTATTCACGATTTTCAAAATGGCAGATGTAAACAACGATGCGCTTTGTGAAAACAAACAATGAATTGTAAAACAAATAACTGACTTACCTTTATCAATACTTGGTGAGGTAGTCCTTAGACTTCATTACAGCTAAAAGTCAACAGGGAATGGATTCGTACAGGTATTTGATATAGTTTTCATCAAAAGATTGCCAGATGTGTAAAATTGTGTCAAACATTTCTTCTGGAATCTTGATATTTGGAGCTCTATTTTGCAGATTTCTGTTGATTTTAAGCCATAAATTTTCTAATATATAAATGTCGGTGATTGAGCTGGCCATACAATGGTAGGAATACTATGATTTTGTTTGTATTCTTGGGTAATTGAGCTCTGTGGACAGGGGCATTGTCATCTTGATAATGATAGGTTTTGTTGAGGAAATGTCAGACAATAACAGGCCAAAGTTAATCTTCTAAAATGGATATGTATTAAACTGCATTAATATCCCATTAATTATACATAGTGTATCTACCCCCATAGTAGGTGATGCATCCCCACACCATAACTGCAAGTCTTCTCTGCCAAGAGGGACACATGCACTGCGGCAAGTAGAATTCTTTAGATGTTCTCCACACATACACTCTAACACTCTATGATTCTCTCCTAAAACTACCCGACTTTCATCTGAAAAAATTCCAGTAATTATTCACAGAGTTTTCTTTCTCTCAACACCAGGCAACACGCCTTTTCCTTCATGGAAACAACATTTTTTTCCTCACAACTCGTTGCTTAAAATCATGATCACTTAAATACCTTTGGACAGACCATGGGTGAACAGAGTCATTTGCATCCCTGCTTTCATTTAATTCATTAGTAATGTCTTTTAACATTTTTCCTCTGTTAGTTTTGTGTATGTCTAATAATCCCGTTCTGATAGCTTCCAGGGGCTTCCTATTCTTTTCAAAGCTCTGATTTCACCAGTGGACAAACATTTTTTCTCAATAGATCTGATAGTTGATTCAGGTATGTGTAACAAATTCACAATAACTGATGTTTTTTGCCCCTCTAATTTCATGTCCACAGCAATTTTTTTTGACATCATCTGAGATTTCGAAAGATTTTCAAGCCATGGTCAAATTTGCTTGTGCACATAGACTAACATGGTTACAGATGACAAATTGTATCTAGTTACGTCATTTATGTCATGAAGATAACTCTGTAAGGAAATGAAGGGATAATTTGTATTTTCCATAGAGTTATCGCCCTTTTCTTAATCGAGACCCAAAGGAAGGAGGTCACCATTTATTAAAATTGTGAAGACTTCTGTCATAGTGCTGTATATCAAAATGTTGAACGCTTTTGACATGCTTTTAAGAAATCTTGGTGTTATCACCTCCACATGTGGTTTCTTCGTTGTGACGAGCGTGTTGACAAACATGATTTTTGAAGTCAAATTTTATGTAAATGCAATATCCTGTGTAAAAAATATTTTTAATTCACTTATTTATAAAATATTTTTATTTCTATAACAAAAACTGTCAATTACAATGAATCAAAAATCTTGTCCATGCCCCTTTAAGAAATAAATATCTACATTATTTGTTGGCAAAGAAGATTATGCCTCCGAATTCTGTTCCCTGATACCCCATTACATACATTTAAATAATTAGACTAATTAAACAGTATGCTGATATATTGTTCATATACTGTGTAGATCTGTACACTTTTTTTTGTTGCTTCCGACAGAAAGAATTGGAGCAAGTAAAATGTGAGAATAAGACTTTGAGGAATGAGCAAGAGAAATTCCAGTTTGAAGAGAAAATGAAGGTACTTTGCTTCCTAACTCTTTACTGACTTTGATACATACAATATCTAGAACAATTTCAAGTCGTAGAATATCGTGTGTAATTTTTAAAATGAAGGAAAGCCCAGTCAAGAAATTGTGATGTTTTTGGCAGGTGCCTCTTGGTCTGTACAAAATTGTAGTGGAATTCATGATGTTTTGTGGATTTTTATTTTAGTATTTTGTTGTCTCAAAATAAAGGTATGTTTATTGTAACATGCATTTTCACAGAGATCCAAACTGGTGTCAGAATTCAACTCTCTGAGGTTAACCATCAAAAAGCAAGAGAAGTCCATCCAAGAGCTATTAAAAGAAATTGATGTAAGTTTGAATGTCATCTGTGTTAAAAAAAATAATGGAAAAAAAACCAAAACCTTTTATACTGCATCCTGTACCTTCAACTTGAATACAGTCACATAGGACATCATCAGAATTCATCCAAAATTTCAAAGTACTGTCTGAAATATTCAAGAATCAGTTAAAAAGATTTGACCAATTTATTTTACTAGATATTAGCCTAGCCCCACCGAGCACTTGCTGAATAAAGGTCAACTTGGAGTAACCTGTATTGTATTTTGTACTTCAGGAGGTGGACTTAAAGGCTGCAGGCAAGGAAGTAGTGGACAAACTGGCTAAAGAAGAGAAAGAAAACGACAGGTTGTGGGCTGACCTAGGTGTTAAAGACAGGGAGATTGAACGCCTCCAGAAATACCAAAACCAAGTGGTGGATCTCACCAAACAACTTTCCGAGTTAAAGGGAGATAAATTAGAACTGGAGAAAAAGTTACGAGATTCCAAGAAAGATGCAGGTACTGATTGAAAGCCTTATTTAAGGAACCGGTGCACATGAAAGAGTGCCAATAGAGTCATAATTTGAAGCCAATCAGGAACGAGAGTTCTATTTAATAGATTGAAAAAAATTACTAAGGCCTGAATGAAAAGAAATTTTAAAAAACATGATATACACTGAAATGTGAGTGAGTGTTGCACCCATTGTCATATAGTATGTATTGATTGGTTCACTGGGTTATTTTTTCATTGAGTTTTACCGTTAAGACAGAAAGAGTTTCTAGTCTATTACATTAGTCTGTTATGATTGAAATTGGTATCAAGCATCAATCAGTGCAGAGACACATGAAGTTAAGGTCTTTGCTTCTCGAGGCGCTGATCACTAACTCTTTCCTACTGCCCAAACAAGTACGGTACACTGGCCTCTCTACCCTTATGTTTAATCGTACAGTTTTTAATCGTACATTTTTTAATCGTACAGTTTTTAATCGTACATTTCTTCAGCTTGTTGTGTGCTAAGTCTTCATCTTTTCCACAGTGGAAATGTATAGATTCAATCTGCTGGTGTCACTGGTCTGATGCTTATTCAGGTCACTATTTTATAGAAAGATCTTGAAAGCTTGGGTTTGTCCTCCACGGGAACAGTGTTATTTCTGCTACAAATATTAATCTTTCCTGCTGGGGCCTCTGTTTTATAAAGTCTCATCCAAAAGACCCGCAACTCTCACTTCTGATATCTGTCAATTTGGCGAAGGAGCAGTCACCGGAATCATTTCACAAATACATCTTGTTACGTCTTAAATCAGAAGTAGCAGGGCACGAATGGGGCTAATAATAATAATAATAATGATTGGTTTTTGTATAGCGCTTTTCCAGCATATGCTGCTTAGAAGATATCTCAGGCAGTGAAACACTTCCATGAAGAGTTTGAAATGTTTCCCCAGTCTAAATGCACAAATAAATTAAATATTATTTTAAGTGGGAATCATCTTCACTGGACTTGCTTGTTTGTAGAGAGAATTGAAGGAAATATGTTTACTCCACATGCGACAGAGCTTGCTGACAAGAAGAGGGAGAACTTTGCTCTCAGAATGCAGCTGGAGAAAGTCCAAGACTCTGCTAAAAGCAGGTGAATATTAAGAGAGTAATTAGAGCCACTAAAAGCATCTTCCTCTTGTGTCATTTTGATCCTTGCACAATGTCGTATTCTTCCTACTGAAATATGTGAATGTTGAATATTCAGAGAGGAGGCATACAGTGAAACTGTGGACAAGTATGAAAAGAGAATATCGTCCTTAAAAAATGAAATTCGACGTCTACAGCAGGATACTGAAGTCACTGGTACGTGTCCGTTTTATTGTTTGATATTTTCCACTGAGGCCACTGGTATGTATCTGTTTATTGTTCGATATTCTCTACTGAAGCCACTGGTATATGTCTGTTTTATCACTAGATATTCTCCACTGAAGCCACTGGTATATGTCTGTTTTATCACTAGATATTCTCTACTGAAGCCACTGGTATATGTCTGTTTTATCACTAGATATTCTCCACTGAAGCCACTGGTAATGTATCTGTTTATTGTTATATATTCTCTACTGAAGCTGCTGGAAATAAATGACATGAGAGAATAACCCAAAGAATATGGTACCTTAAAGGACATATCATGTTTCAAAACTTGCATGTCTTTTAGCAAAATTAATTCTTCCCGTGCCCAAAATGATTTCAAATGTGTTTTAAATGAAATATTTTGTGTACTTTTCGAATTTGAAAGCAATGAAATTCAAATCTTGCAATATGCATATTTTACTTTCGATATTTTATGCATCATTATGTATGATGTCACGTGTGATCTCCAAGCGAGAAGTTTTAAGCGAGCCATTTCAAAACCAGTGATCACATTAACGGCTTGTGGATAGCATTGCATTAGAGCGTTTTGTACCGTTTAAGGGTTATTAGGTGTCAAAAGAAAGGATGTAGACTGATTTTTTTTATTTAAGGAAAGAAGGTGTGAAGAAAAGACGTGGGTCATTTTTTGTCAGCACAGGGACTTTGGCATATAAAAAAAAGGTCAAGAAACAGGCGCCGGTCTTTGTTCATGTACTTTTCAAAAAAGCCCCCAGTTAAACTATGAGGAAATGGTTATATACTGAAGCTTGGCATACAGTGAATGCATTTGTTCTGGTCTTCATTTCACAAATGCTCGCACCTTGTGAATTAAAAACTGACCTTGTGACAACATATACTTGTGGAACCTGTTTCTACTAACTCATAGATTAAAAAAAAAAATTTAGATAAAAATCGAGAATAATTGAACTTGCAATTATACATAATAAAATACTCATAGATAAAAAAAAATATATAAAAAATTAAAATAATTGAACTTACAATTATACACAATAAAATAGTGTAATTCCTAGCTTCAATTGAATTACATTGCTTTATTTTTATTGTAAATCAAGTACAGTATGTATATAATGGCGTGTTCACACTTGCTAATCGTGTAGATTACAAAAACAAAAAAACTATTGCTTTATCAAAGTAAGTATTGTGATTTCTACTTTAAATTTGATTTTTTTTAAATTTATTTATTTTTTTGTTTGAATTTATTCATATTTTTCAAATTACACTTATGATGTACAGTACGATTAGTTATCAATGATGTATGTACGGTAGGATTAGTTGTCAGTGATGTAGCATGTGTATCATATGCTTTTTCTAACCCAAAAATAAATAATAATTGCACACTTTATTACAAAAGCAATGCCAGTTATAGACATTTTAAAGGAATAACCCTACCAGATAGTGTTTAGACAGCAACCCATGTATAGATTTATTTACTCGCAATTGCTGGTTTCATACTCGCTTTCCTCGCTACCTTTGGGTATTTGTATGCACTGGTGACTCAAACATATAAGGTTTGAATGTTAAGACTCCATGGTGAATAAAAACTTAAGTTTTTCAAAATTTCTAACACTCTTTACAAACAGCTGATTGAGAAAGACGCCTGTGACATCACTGAACCACATGACTACCTAACTAATTAACGAGACTTTGAAATCGGGGCTTAGATTTAGATCCATATTGTGATTAATTGTCGCAATATTTCGGTGAACTAACTATTAGAATTAATTACTATATGCATAAGGAAGATAAAATGCGTATAATTTTGTATACTTTTGAAACATGTGATGTGTCCTTTAAAAAATACAATTTATAAAATATGGTACATACTTATGTATGAAACAGTCCATACAATAACAAGAAAACATGCTTAAATTGATCTAGCTAGTATCTACCTACAGTTCTATGATTAAACTTCATTAAAAATACAAAACAGAGCAGTACTGTACATCACCAAAAATAGTGTGACTAGCAGGACGTAATTAGAGACCCAGTATAAATGGGCACTGTTACATGCGACTACCAGTGATAAGTTCCATGTACAGAAAGACTTCAAACTTAGTGATCATTTCACTTTTCTATCAGTTCAGTAGAGTATAATATGTTAAAGTGTCAGTAACAGTTGAGCTACATATAAATTGTTCCAGCACAGGTAGACATGTTCAGTAACAGTTGAGCTACATATAAATTGTTCCAGCACAGGTAGACATGATTGTTCAGTAACAGTTGAGCTACATGTAAATTGTTCCAGCACAGGTAGACATGTTCTAGATTAGGCTTTACCCACAATTGCTGAATTTTTTTTGGTCCTGTATACATGATGTTAAATAAATGATTTTTTTTTTCTCCCTATTTGAATTGAAGTTGTGCCATCTGTATCAAAGAAGACCTTATTCCAAGAAGCCGCAGAGAAGTCTGGTGATTTGTCTGGTAGTGGTACAAATGACTCGGGTGTCGTGTATGGATCCTCGTATTGCGGGGCTATGGACCAGTACTGCAATTTGAAACTGAAATACGAGAACAAACGTTTGGAGAAAGAGAACAAAAAACTCCTCCATAAACTCGAACAAATACAAACAGAACGGCAACGAAGTAAAGAAAATCATCAACAGAAGAGGTAGGTCAAGGGACGGGAACCAAGAAAGGCGTAAATAATGTATGCAAATGTATTGTGAAATCACATGTAGATTGACATTGAACTTATCAGTTTATCTTTTTATTCACCCGTCTAAGATGGGACATATGTTATGGCGATCATGTCCATCCATCTGTTGAGCTGACCGTTTGTCCATCTGTCACGCTTCATGTCCGGCTCGTAATTTACATAATATGAGACCTAGATTAATCATACTTTGTCAGATGCTACATCTTGGGCAGAGGGTTGATCGCACTGTAAAGTTAGGTCACTATGACATGATTAAGACGATATGGCCAAACATGGCAAAATTCTGTCCGACTTGTAATTGGACAATTATTTGGTCTAGAATCATCAAACTTGGTAAGTTAATGCATCTTTGGAAAAAGGTGTGTCACACCCTAAACCAAGGTCACTGTGACCAATAATTAAGATGCTTGTTTAATTTTTGGGCTTATGTAAATATGAGTCCTAGAATCAACAAACATTGTCAATTTGTGCATCTGTAGAGAAATGTAAATTGTAGCTTAAAATCAAGTCATTAAAACTTTTAAAATGGTAAGTATTTCAAAAACAACAACAACAACAAAAACCCATTGTTTTTAGGGAGGTAATCCCCACAAATGTTACAGAGTAATGCAGTAATGATAATTTTGTGTCGTGCATTTTTCTCTGTTTATAATGAATAAACATCAGACGGGTGTGTCGTGGCAGTGCACTTTATTATTAGTGTAAATTTCATTTTAAGGTATACTGAATCATCATAATGACTGACTTACTTTTAAAACTTGAATGAAAATGTAAATATCAGTGATATATTTCTTTTCCTGTTAGATTTGATTGCCTAGCTGTATAGCTCAGTAGGTTAGCACGTAACACATCGTTCAGTGTAAATTCAGTATTTGTAAGCTGTAGTGCCACATTGTGATGACAGGGGACATGATATGGGTTAGAAATGTACTGTGTATAACCTCCTGGTACTCCTTGGGTCTTATATACTTGAGTAGTTTCCATTGTGCAGGTCTGAAACACTGCTGTAAATTGTTATGGGACATCTCCAACCCCATCCTTGTGATTAATATTAACAATGATTATAAACATATAACCACCACCACCCCCCACCCCCCTAGTAGTAGTGAATGTAACAAAAGCAGGCTTCCCTTATTTAAGAACATGTTTGATGGAAAAATTTTTATACTTAGACTTCCACACGTATTAGGAATTTGAAAATTTAGCTAAACAGCAGGGGCTTTTATTGTTCTTTTTTATTATTTGTGTGCTAGTTGGTTTTATTTGTTTCTTACTTTTTCTCGCTCACTCTTTTTAGCTTGTCAAGAAGTTTTTTGAGTTTCTTCTGGCTGAAAAGTTTAGAATACACATTTCTACCTAAACATTCTACAGATAATGCATTGTGTAACAACATTAACAGTCATTCCAACCCATTGGATTAACATCCGACCCACTGGATTGACATCCAATGCACTGGATTAACATTGCACTAATGATTACTGCAATTGTCAAGTTACATTTCTACATTTACAGTGAACAAATGATGCATTGCATAGTTACAAATACACAGAGGAATAGAATTTTGACCTTGTTGGCTTTCCATAGATTTAATGCTTTAAAAATTACATGTGTTAGGCTAAAATGGATAAGATATCTTAAAATTAGGGTATACCAGGACTCAATTTGAGGAAAATTTTTACCTGTCCACAGGGCATATTGTGAAAAATCATTTTTCCAAATAAACTCTGAGTTTGTTCAGAAAGAAAAATATGCCTAACAATTGAGGAGTAGGATGGTTTCTGCTTAACTGTAGATCAAGTAATGCAGACTGTTGTCATATGGTGTTTGATATTAATGGTAAGACCGATAAATCCCAGCATGTAATAACTATCTACGTATTCGTAGTTACCAAGCCAGTGTGGAGAATGAAAACGTTTCCAGTGCTGTCAAGAAAGAACCATTAGAAGGTAACGTGCTCCACAAACATACACATGTATTGTCAAGTTCATACGATTTCACCATTTTTAAAAGTAAATGCAAGAATTTACCAATGCAAAAAATTCATGACACTTGTTTACACTCTTGCAGATTCCAAGTTACCACAATTTGACTTTTCCATCCCCAAAGTGAACACTAGTGTTCCTGTACAGAGTCGTTTTAGGATACCAGAATCTGCCAGGGAAAGAGACGTTCCTTCTGATCGCATCAACCATGATGATATCAACGCTGATGACAACTGCGCAACGCAGTAAAAACGAGACTTCACGAGGGTCATCTCCTCCTCCTTCTGAAATGAACTGGTGATGATGATTGTTTGTGTTTGGGAGGTATGATACAGGACAGGTGATGATTGTTTGTGTTGGAGAGCTATGATACAGGACAGGTGATGATTGTTTGTGTTGGAGAGCTATGATACAGGACAGGTGATGATTGTTTGTGTTGGAGAGCTATGATACAGGACAGGTGATGGTTGTTTGTGTTGGGGAGCTATGATACAGGACAAGTGATGATTGTTTGTGTTGGGGAGGTATGATACAGGACAGGTGATGATTGTTTGTGTTGGGGAGCTATGATACAGGACAGGTGCAATACTCAAACATTACCAAGGAAATCAAGGTCTATGTTATAGGTGTCCTCTCTATCTGTCTGTCCTATTCTTTTCATTATTTTCTAATTAAGATTGCTAAAATAGCATTTTATAATGAATATGTATATATCATGTTTGACTTTTGTCACAGTTGACTCCTATGTGGGGGGTGGGGGTTGCCACTTACAAGTATTATATTAGTAATGCTGTGAGAATGCATGTTTGAGATAATTGAATGCTTTGGGACTTATGATGATATGAAAATGTAACTTTTTTAAATTTGTGATTTTATATGTGCATATGCTGCATGGAATAGAAATGCCTGCATTTAATACAGGTGCACATCAGTTCATTTCTGAAAATTAATGAGAGCATAAATTGATACTATATGTCGGCATACTTTCCATGAAACACTATGCTATCATGTATTTTCAGAGGAAATGATTTCTTGAATAAATGGTTTCGTACAAGTAATTAGTATGTGCATCATATCCTTTATCCATATATTTGTTGATGTTTGAAAGTATGGCACAAGTAACATGTAAAGTTATTTGTAAACACTAATTTAAAACTAAATTCTTGTACATTGAATAATTATGAAGCAGAACCTATGAATTCTTTAGAATATTGTATTTGTACTTTTAATCAAAGCAAATAATGTACAAGACATGCAAAATTTGGTTGGTTGGTTGTATATTATTTAATGTTCTACTGGAGAATTTTTCGCTCATATGGAGACCTCACTATAGCCGGTAAAGGGATGCAAAATTTAGGCCTATGCTCGGCGCTCAGGGCCTTTGAGCAGGGAGGGATCTTGATCGTGCCACGCCTGCTGTGACACGGGGCCTTGGTTTTTGCATTCTCATATGAAAGTCCGCCCCATTTAGTTGCCATTTATGACAAGCAAGGGCTACTGAGGACCTATTCTAACCCGGATCTCCACGGGATCAAAATTACGTAATATTCACTACAGATGTCATTTAATACAAAAGTCGAGGAGTGGATTTGAAAACATCCAGTATTAGCGAAAGTGAGACATGTATGAATTATCTAGAACTGAACAGCTGTGCTGCTTCTGATGCCGATGTTTCCATGCCTAGATTTCATAGTTACTTCAAGGTATAGGAAAGTACAGTACTGTTTAGTGCTTGACTTGTAAGTAGATGCTGTGATTTTAGTTCAGTGTGTGAATTTTTTGTCTGTCTTGTACGCCATGGTATAACTCCTTTGTTTTCTGTTTTTACAAGAAAGTCGAGTAACTTTATAATCTTGTAAACAGTGCCTGGTTACAAATCTGATTCAAAGACGTCATATCTCCTATATCTTGGATGTATCCATCCACACACACGCACACACACACATATATATATATATATATATAGTGTGTGTGTGTGTGATCACATTTATTTCAAGAAGCATTATTTGAGTGCTTTTTGGGTCTATTACCATTTGCGAGGAATGTGAGATCGGGGTTGAAGCATGAAGGAGATTTTTACTTACACATTGAGTGGAGTGGGGCGAGATCTTTTAATCCCGTGGCTCCTTCACCACCCCAATAAACAAAATACAATAGTAGACGCATTTTAACATTTATACAGAATAGAAGCCAGCCGTTGAACATGAATCATTTTGTGACCTTCAAATGGCATTAATTTTATCATGGGGTAAATTCATTTGATTGGGGGGGAGGGATAAATTTGCCGAAACGTGTACCCTTGCTAACGTGACCTGTCTTCAGACGCAAAGTAATGACAATAAGTTTGGGTTGTCTCTCTTTCCTGCAATCAATCCGAAAGTCCGGGAGCATTGATCCGTTTTATACCATTTCTTTGTGCAGTGGTCTAATCAGAGATTCTCGTGTGTTCTGATTCAACATTACGTTCACAGCGGCTGTGTTAAAAAAACAAATCGTGGCATCTTTGAAAAAAAAAAAAGTCCTTCACCTCGTCTGAGGTTCTTCGACAGTTCATCGCCTTGCGCTACCGAGTAAGACTAATGATATTATTCTGATTTTCTTCTTGGACAATTCCAGCGATGCCACTGGACGTGACAAGCATTATATTAGACTGCCATGTTAAGAACGAAAGTGGACTCAAATTAGACCTTACACTGACAAGGATTTAGTGATTAGTAAAAATACTTCAGTAAATCTTTTTAAGTTTTCACTAACATCAACTCTTTGGTTTTAAAGAATGCAGCTATTGTTTCGAGATATGCGCACGACATTCCTTCACGAAATTTTATGGTATTTGCGACGAATTTTCATACTGTTCGTTTTTCATTTCAAGCTAGGACGGGGAAATTAAAATCACATCGCGTCCACACTGTTATTCATTAACATTATAAAAATAAGCTTTTGTCTTGAAATTTTCTCCTTAACTCGAGAGTAAGGTATTGGCAAATGTAACTGGGAGTGAGGACAAAGTGTGACTGATATTGATGAAGTCGTGCTACTACATATAACAAATAAAATGACAGGATTTAGTTTGATTGTTGTTTCCCGTCACACTACACGTAACAAATAAAATGATAGGATTTATATTATCTAATTGTTGATTGATTGTTGTTTTCCGCCACACTCAGCAATTTTTCAGTTATCTGGTGGCGTCCAGTTTTTGTTGGTGGAGGACAGAACCCAGATACAATGTACCCGGGAAGCGACCACCGACTCGAATTAAGCTCGTGTCACTACATGTAAAACAAAATGACGAGATCTATATTTATTGATTTATGCGAGATATTTATCCTCGCGTACATTGACTTTAATCCACTCGTCCTCTGCATGTGCGTATAAAGCTGGAATCTTGAATATTTCTGGACTTCAGTGGAAAGGAATATAAGGATTAAAATTTTATTAGTCTAACAAACATTATATTGACTGTCCAAACCAATTTTTGGATTGATAAACCTTGATATAAATGGATACTGTCTTATGGTATCTAGAATCTATGTGAGATTAGGTTAATGTATACTTTTTTTCCACCTGCTTCGCAAACTCGCTCTTTTTCTTCATTTTTAACCGTACTGTGTGATAATGCTTAATGGAGAACAACCTGTCTCTGTTAAGGGGAGATAATTTTCACCAGGTACATATTGGGTGTAACGTTTTTTATATCGCCATGAGCTCCGACTGAAAAAATACCATGATGCACGTGGAGCACGGACAGAATGTGCACTCTTGCCATCTTCATGCCATTTTGATGTTCATTTGTGCTTGTATTAGATTTGATAGTAGCACAATATTCTCCTAATGGAGGTGTAGTGTTCTTTTTTGCGGTAATGCACCTGGTTCCTCCGCGTTGCTGGCATCCAAATAAAATTTGAAAGAAATTTATATAATAGACTTATGTGGCCCCAATAAAACTGAAAAAGGTTTTAAATAAGGACTAAATATTTTATGATGATGATGATTATTCTATATTTATATAGCGTTTTATTTAATCAAAAATTGCCCTAAAGCGCTTTACAATTACCAGTAAAACAAAGTACAATAAATGCATAAAAATGACATAATAATACTAAACTGAATTCATAATAGAAACTAAAAGTAGGTAACATAACTTTTTTTTAAAATGAATACTAAAAACTTAGCTAACGCATTAATAAGCAAGTCTAAAAAGATGTGTTTTTAAATGTTTTTTAAAAGCATCCCAAGAATTGACTCGCTTTTTGTAACAGAAGAGCTTTCGACAAAAAACATATCACTTGAGTGTATTGAAAAGATAGATGTAACGCATATAATCTTTGTCCAAGCCAGCACTCGTTGATTTCTGAGAGAGAGAAAGAGGGGGAGGGGGATTTTCAAAATACAAAAATGGGTGGAAAACGTCATCTTTTATGGGATTTCGTAATTTAGATCAAATTGAGAACGACTGAGTTACGTTGAGATTTTTGCAGTAAATCTCACATAATTTTGAAACAAGAGCAGGGTCATCAAAAGGGACAGAAAAAAGAGCCCCTGTATATATTCCTATTTGCTTGCGGATAACGATCCCGATCGCTTATTTGTGTTTTGATTTTGAATTTTCAGACGGTTGGGGATTACAAACCGTCAAGGGTTCCAAAATCTAAATATAGCTCTATAAAAACTGTTAAGGGTTTTGATGCCCAAAAAGCAAAGACTGTTTCGTGCGATTAAATGATACATGTACAAATACATGGGAAAAGCTAATTGTTGTGTACACATTAGAAACTTCACATTAAAAAAAACAAAAAAAAAACGCAGTAAAGATGATGTGCTTGTGAAACGCTGATTGCCCCCCCCCCATTTTTTAAGGCAGCAAAGTGATTCTGATACCCAAAGACATGTCTTTTCTCAAGGAATACAGATGTGAAATGTGAAAGTCAAAAGTAGGTCATACTACAAGTTCAAATATTTTGGTACCAAAGAAAGGTTATTTGTTGGGTGTTTGTTTTACGTCGAATCGAGAATTTTGCGTCTTGCTTGAGAATTTTTCGCTCAAATGGAGACGTCACCATTGCCGGTGAATAGCTGCAAAATTTAGGCCTATGCTCGGCACTTATGGCCTTTGAGCAGGTAGGGATCTTTATCGTGCCACACCTGCTGTGACACGGGAACTCGGTTTTTGCGGTCTTATCCGAAATGCCGCCCCATTTAGTCGCCTCTTACGACAACCTAGGGGTACTGAGGACCTATTCTAACCCGGATTCCCAAAGGACAGTCACTTTTGTCATGACAAAATTAACTTTTGTCTTGACATAATTCATTTTTGTCAGAACAAAATGCAATTTTGTCATAACAAAAAATAAGTTTGTATCAAAAGTTAATTTTGCATACAAACTAGTTTAATCGAAATACTATGACAAAGACAATAATTATTTTGTGAGACGAAATTGATCCTGTTATAACAAAACAACTTATGTCTTACAAAAATGTATGTGATAACTTCAAATCCGTGATGACAAAAATAAATTTTGTTATACAAAATTATCTCAGTGGACAAAAATCATTTTTGTAGAAAAGTCATTTTTGTGATGACAGAATTCATTTTTGCACGTTATACATATGAAAATAAGCCTATGTTTGCTCGCTCACCGATTGGTTGAAACGCTTACGTTTAAATTATTCTTGGGTTAATATGACTTGGAAGGTACGATCGTAATTTGGCTGTCGTGGCTGAAGGTTGAGAAAAAATGACTTCGCTTCTAAAAACGCTGCACCCCTATTATCACAGTACAGTTGTCCCTATAATTTAGAGTGATATGATCGCCATGGCATTTGAATGACGAGACGAAATTGACTTCTTGCAGAACTGTCGCATCTTCAGTAAACATTCCTGGTACATTGAGAGACAATTCGTATGTGATGTACATGGCTTTTGATTTGCGAAAGTTATTCCAATCTTTAAATCTTTCGGTGTTTTCCCCATCGCATGGACAGGGATCTGCTCTTTCGCATCTTCTATCTTTGAGTCGTCGTCCTTAAGTATTTATGATAAACATCGCTGTTTTTGTTTAGTTGGTTGTATCATAATTATTTCTGAATTTTCACGGAAAGAGGAAAAACAATGTGTAAAAAAAAAAATAAATAAATAAAAAAAAAAAAGAAAGAAAAATATATAGTATTGTATTTACCAGCAGCAGATACACCCAGCAATTATCACATTATATGAATGTGTTTTCGCATTCCGAGACTAGACAGTAGATAGACCTACAAATTTTTTGACAACACATCCATTTCTTTGCTGCAGACAAAAAAAGTTACGCCACTATTGATTGTCTTTGGTGTGTTTCTTGCGGGACCTGAATATTGACAAAACAGTCTCAAGGAACATAGATTGTCGCAGTTTATTCTACAACCCATATTTTCGTCCATGAAGCGACATATTATCTCTGAAAGTAATAGGCACTTTCACCAGACGAGAATTGGCGAGAGAAGCGCGAAATGATGACGCTAAGGTTTCTGGGTCACTAGGCATTAATAACTTCTTTTTTCCGCTGCAGAGACTACGTGTCAAATTCACTTAAGACACAATTATACGGCCCACGTACCACGATTATTTCTTCAAATTGTATCTAAAAACAAATAGCTCCAAGACCAATAATTTAAAAATGCTGAAATAGCGAGTCGTGTTACTAGGGAGATCAGCCCGTTTGCAGACACGCAAGCAATTTTTAATGTCTTGGTGTTCTCGAAAGGAATGTGTCGCTTTTGGTAGTTAATCCTGGTCATCGATCTTCAAAATTTGATAATTTTACGTCACCAAATCATTCATCCCAGTTCTGAACTAACAAAGTAATTTGTATAAAATACTGATCGGATAAATATAGACACTTATTGTTCAACGATGATCAGTCCAAACTTTATAGGAGAATGAATCAATGAACAAAAATCACTACAGATAATAACGTTTTCGATATTATGATTTAAACACATGCAAGCTTGGCGTATAATGAGGGGCGTTTGATATGTCACCTCCCATCACTGTTCTCACGTGGAAACGGACTGAACAAGGTGTTCAAAAGAAAAGGAGGGTTTGCGATAAGGACTTTTTTGCACCTATGCTGAATCTTTAACACATATGTTTTCAATAAGTTGGGCTCTTTGATGAATCAAATCAGTCGGTTTAAATCTTGATTTTATGGGTTTACTTTTGATCACGTGGTATGCCTTTATTAAACCATCAAACACAGAATAATCTCAAATACATTTTTATACGCATTTTATGCGGGCGTATTATGCTATACCGCTGTCGTCCATCCTCTTAAATTTGTCTTCGCAACTCCTCCTTGTGGGATTTTAATGAAACTTGGTACAAAGAAAGATCACCATATGTAGATGTGCATATTACAAGGGGAACACTGTCCAATTTTTAAAAAAAAAAGAGTTATGGCCATTGTGCTTAGTTTCTTCTATGCAACAATACTTTGTCTTTTCAACTCTTAAATCCATGGAGGATCACAATATTACAAAGCGAATACTATCCCAATATTTTTGAAGGAGTTCTGTTTGTTTGTGGGAAAAAACCTGAGCCATATTTTTGGAGTTGCGTCATTACCCATGGACTTAGAATTTTCTATGCAAAATACATAGAATTCGTAACTCATTGCAAACCATTCCGTACATCTTTACATTGATTCAAAATTTTACCGGTGTTTTTGTTCTCGGCCATGGATTTTTCTATACGATAGACTTGCTCAAGTCCCTGTGTCAATAATTGTGCGAGCGTACCGTGTACAGGTTTAGTGGTGCTCTATTTTTGAAACATGAGTCCATTTACGTAAAATTATATCTATATCATTATGAGTTACTGATGAAATATTGGTTCATTTGAAGTTATGTATTTTGTACTTCATATTCAACAATCTTGTAATTTATGTTCAATAATAACTAGTTCAATAATCTTGCGGTACACAAAATAATAGCGTATGCGAGATAGGGGTCCTTTAATATTTAATGTACAAGAATAAAAAACGCCGACACCTTTTTTAAAATTGTCCACCCTCGTCTAGTTCAATTATTTTTTATTCTATATGCAAGTTTTTGACGTGGTGGTATCTATGGTTCTGTCTGACGTGTTTCATATCAACTTGTAAGGCCATTCTTAGCACACTGATTTTGACTGCGGTATACTATGTTTACCTGATTAAGATATGGGGATCACGGCGGGTGTGACCGGTCGACAGGGATGCCTACTCCTCCTATGGATTTGACCCCACCTCTGGTATGTCCAGGGATCCGTGTTTGTCATACTCTCTATTTTGTATTCCCTACAGGAGTTATGAGATCGATCACTGTTCGTTATCTTCACCTTTTCGTTCTTTAGACAGTAGTCCAGATAGAACACATGTACGAGTAATTAGGTGTTATCTATAATTCTTTAGGCAGTAGTCTAGAGGATGTGTACGAGTAATTAGGTGTTATCTATGATACGCAAGAGCTTGTTTTGCATATGATCATTTTTTAAATCGAGGCAGGCTACTGACAAAGAAGTTGATGTTACAGGGATTTGCATATCTCGTCTAAAGGCAACATTTAGCAAATCTTATGGTCGTTATAACCATCTAGTTTGCCAGTACAACTTTCCATTAGGTCAAATGCTGTCTGACATGTTTCATACCAATTGTTAGGTCATTCTTGGCACACTGACTCTGACTGCGGATTGCTCCGTTTACCTGATCGGGATGTAGGGCTCACGGTGGGTGTGACCAGTGACCAGTGCTTACTCCTCCTAGGCACCTGATCCCACCTGTGGTATGTCCAGGGGTCCGTGTTTGCCCATCTCTCTGATTTATTTTTTCTATAGAATCATGAGAATGAATACTGTTAGTTATCTTAGCCTTTTCATTCTTTAGACAGTAGTCTAGAGGATGTGTACGAGTAATTAGGTGTTATCTATAATTCTTTAGACAGTAGTCTAGAGGACGTGTAATTAGGTGTTATCTATAATTCTTTAGACAGTAGTCTAGAACACGGGTACGAGTAATTAGGTGTTATCTATGATTCTTTAGACAGTAGTCTAGAGGACGTGTACGAGTAATTAGGTGTTATCTATGATTCTTTAGACAGTAGTCTAGAACACGTGTACGAGTAATTAGGTGTTATCTATAATTCTTTAGACAGTAGTCTAGAGGACGTGTAATTAGGTGTTATCTATAATTCTTTAGACAGTAGTCTAGAGGACGTGTACGAGTAATTAGGTGTTATCTATAATTCTTTAGACAGTAGTCTAGAACACGTGTACGAGTAATTAGGTGTTATCTATAATTCTTTAGACAGTAGTCTAGAACACGGGTACGAGTAATTAGGTGTTATCTATGATTCTTTAGACAGTAGTCTAGAGGACGTGTACGAGTAATTAGGTGTTATCTATGATTCTTTAGACAGTAGTCTAGAACACGTGTACGAGTAATTAGGTGTTATCTATAATTCTTTAGACAGTAGTCTAGAGGACGTGTAATTAGGTGTTATCTATAATTCTTTAGACAGTAGTCTAGAGGACGTGTACGAGTAATTAGGTGTTATCTATAATTCTTTAGACAGTAGTCTAGAACACGTGTACGAGTAATTAGGTGTTATCTATAATTCTTTAGACAGTAGTCTAGAACACGGGTACGAGTAATTAGGTGTTATCTATGATTCTTTAGACAGTAGTCTAGAGGACGTGTAATTAGGTGTTATCTATAATTCTTTAGACAGCAGTCTAGAGGACGTGTACGAGTAATTAGGTGTTATCTATAATTCTTTAGACAGCAGTCTAGAGGACGTGTACGAGTAATTAGGTGTTATCTATAATTCTTTAGACAGTAGTCTAGAGGACGTGTACGAGTAATTAGGTGTTATCTATAATTCTTTAGACAGTAGTCTAGAGGACGTGTACGAGTAATTAGGTGTTATGTATGATTCTTTAGACAGTAGTCTAGAGGACGTGTAATTAGGTGTTATCTATAATTCTTTAGACAGTAGTCTAGAGGACGTGTACGAGTAATTAGGTGTTATCTATAATTCTTTAGACAGTAGTCTAGAGGACGTGTAATTAGGTGTTATCTATAATTCTTTAGACAGTAGTCTAGAGGACGTGTACGAGTAATTAGGTGTTATGTATGATTCTTTAGACAGTAGTCTAGAGGACGTGTACGAGTAATTAGGTGTTATCTATAATTCTTTAGACAGTAGTCTAGAACACGTGTACGAGTAATTAGGTGTTATCTATAATTCTTTAGACAGTAGTCTAGAGGAAGTGTACGAGTAATTAGGTGTTATCTATGATTCTTTAGACAGTAGTCTAGAACACGTGTACGAGTAATTAGGTGTTATCTATGATTCTTTAGACAGTAGTCTAGAACACGTATACGAGTAATTAGGTGTTATCTATAATTCTTTAGACAGTAGTCTAGAACACGTGTACGAGTAATTAGGTGTTATGTATGATTCTTTAGACAGTAGTCTAGAGGACGTGTAATTAGGTGTTATCTATAATTCTTTAGACAGTAGTCTAGAGGACGTGTACGAGTAATTAGGTGTTATCTATAATTCTTTAGACAGTAGTCTAGAGGACGTGTACGAGTAATTAGGTGTTATGTATGATTCTTTAGACAGTAGTCTAGAGGACGTGTAATTAGGTGTTATCTATAATTCTTTAGACAGTAGTCTAGAGGACGTGTACGAGTAATTAGGTGTTATCTATAATTCTTTAGACAGTAGTCTAGAGGACGTGTACGAGTAATTAGGTGTTATGTATGATTCTTTAGACAGTAGTCTAGAGGACGTGTAATTAGGTGTTATCTATAATTCTTTAGACAGTAGTCTAGAGGACGTGTACGAGTAATTAGGTGTTATCTATAATTCTTTAGACAGTAGTCTAGAGGACGTGTAATTAGGTGTTATCTATAATTCTTTAGACAGTAGTCTAGAGGACGTGTACGAGTAATTAGGTGTTATGTATGATTCTTTAGACAGTAGTCTAGAGGACGTGTACGAGTAATTAGGTGTTATCTATAATTCTTTAGACAGTAGTCTAGAACACGTGTACGAGTAATTAGGTGTTATCTATAATTCTTTAGACAGTAGTCTAGAGGAAGTGTACGAGTAATTAGGTGTTATCTATGATTCTTTAGACAGTAGTCTAGAACACGTGTACGAGTAATTAGGTGTTATCTATGATTCTTTAGACAGTAGTCTAGAACACGTATACGAGTAATTAGGTGTTATCTATAATTCTTTAGACAGTAGTCTAGAACACGTGTACGAGTAATTAGGTGTTATGTATGATTCTTTAGACAGTAGTCTAGAGGACGTGTAATTAGGTGTTATCTATAATTCTTTAGACAGTAGTCTAGAGGACGTGTACGAGTAATTAGGTGTTATCTATAATTCTTTAGACAGTAGTCTAGAGGACGTGTACGAGTAATTAGGTGTTATGTATGATTCTTTAGACAGTAGTCTAGAGGACGTGTACGAGTAATTAGGTGTTATCTATAATTCTTTAGACAGTAGTCTAGAGGAAGTGTACGAGTAATTAGGTGTTATGTATGATTCTTTAGACAGTAGTCTAGAGGACGTGTACGAGTAATTAGGTGTTATCTATAATTCTTTAGACAGTAGTCTAGAACACGTGTACGAGTAATTAGGTGTTATGTATGATTCTTTAGACAGTAGTCTAGAGGACGTGTAATTAGGTGTTATCTATAATTCTTTAGACAGTAGTCTAGAGGACGTGTAATTAGGTGTTATCTATAATTCTTTAGACAGTAGTCTAGAGGAAGTGTACGAGTAATTAGGTGTTATCTATAATTCTTTAGACAGTAGTCTAGAACACGTGTACGAGTAATTAGGTGTTATGTATGATTCTTTAGACAGTAGTCTAGAGGACGTGTAATTAGGTGTTATCTATAATTCTTTAGACAGTAGTCTAGAACACGTGTACGAGTAATTAGGTGTTATCTATAATTCTTTAGACAGTAGTCTAGAGGATGTGTACGAGTAATTAGGTGTTATCTATAATTCTTTAGACAGTAGTCTAGAACACGTGTACGAGTAATTAGGTGTTATCTATGATTCTTTAGACAGTAGTGTACAAGTAATTAGAGTGAATTTGCAGACCGTAATGGGTTTCTTCTCCAAAGTAGAGTGGATTTTCTTTCCAAGTTACTTGTACTTGTCTAACAGGACTAAATGCTGAATAATGGGTCAGTGTTGGATCTTAGAAAGGATATACTGGGATTCAAGCTCCTTCCAGTTTCGTCATTTTGGGATCTCCCTCTCCCTTTAATTGGGAGATATGTACAAAACTTGGGTTACAACCCCCCCCCCCCCCCCTTTTGAATTTTCTTCAGGATTCGTATCTGTGGGAACGAATTTTACTTTTCAAACAAAGAAAATGACTTTACAAACAAATTAACACATTATGTCATGTTACCCATAATGCACTCTATCTAAATCACATGAGAAAGAATATAGACAACAAAATTTCAGTTTTAAAATTACATGACCTGTGACACATCACATAGCATAATCCATAAAGCACTAAAGCTTAATGCAGGTGTAAAGCATCGCAGTTTATAACCTCATGTGTTTTCAAAAATGAATTTCATTTCTTACGTCTATAATCGCTTTCTACTTTCATTTTTGTTGAAATTCCAAGACGTTGATTGAACGTACTATATCTATCAAGATTCATGCGCGCATTGTTCACAATCCATGGGGAGATGGCTATCATTACAACTGATAAAGACATTAAGGCAAAAACATGGAAAAAATATCTGAAAATGAATTACAAGACAGAAAACAAAATATAGAATATAAAACCACAGAATTGGATTATTGAACATGAATTGCAAGATATATATCTAAACAACAAGTACCTAATACAGTTGCATGAACAGGCCTGTGTTTGTTTTCGAGCAGGTTCACTTCGTCGTAACTAAACATTTTCCAGTGAAATTACGTGCTTGAAATACATTTGATGAGACTTGACTCGTATGGTGTCTTAGTTTGGGATCAGTGACCAAGTTAAATCTGGGATGGGAGGACAGGAGTAATTCTTTCCATGGCTATGCTGTTCGCATGGATTTTAAGAATAAGTTCATCCAGATTTACTTCAGGCGTTAAGAGTGACATAAATGAACTAGGTTTATAACATTCAAGTTTGGCCCTGATTCTAAACTTCATTCATAAAAAGTATTTGTATTGAATTTGTTAAAAACAAGCGATATTCAATGCAATTAGAATTTCTATTAAGGAAATTGTTAAATGGCAAAAAATATCATTACTCTTGAAATCCCGACTGTTTAATTTCGAAGGGTATGGTTATTTTTTTTTTAAAATTTCTACGACGAGTTAATTATTTCTATGCTATTAAAGTTATATATGTAAACTGCGCAAAGTAGAGCTCTTCGCGAGTAGACGTACGTCCATGACACATGATGTCAGATAGTAAAATCTCCAATAAACCTCCTGACGCAATGTTATTATTATTACTTTTTAAACGTTTAACGGTTATTAGAAAAAATATATCAGTACCGGTGGTCCTTGGTAGAATAAAAATTGACAAAATAGCAATAACAATTCGGAGTCAGCTGTCTTATATTACAAAATGGAAACTTTTCCATTTTGAAAATAACGCGCTTCATGAACAGAATACCGGCGTGCATAGTTACAGTTTGTATCCTCATGCATTTTATTATTTATATTTTACATAATAATTTATTTTTGTCGGAATTCCCAGCTTTTAAAGTAAACATACATATATTTATCGAGATTCATTCGCGCATCGCATGGCATTCCTCAGGAAATGGCTTACAAACTGTGAGTATCACAGCCTTTGAACGAATAGAACGTGTCCTAATTAGCTCCGTATTTTAATACATTTTATTTCATTTATTTTAAAAACATTGATTAGCAATCCAAAACCAAAAACATGTAATTGGCAAATCTGTAGATTTAGTGTAGCTTTAGTTCTAGGTGGATTTTTGTTTTGGCTTTTTGTTTTCTCTTTTTTTTTTTTTGTGTGTGTATTTTATTCTCTTACTATTAGCCACATTATGTAAAACATTTCGTTTGTCCTGAAGAAGGGACCGGTCGTCCCGAAAAATTGATAGTGTGGTTGCTCGTGTCGTTGGTCATTTTAGTCCCCTGTATAAATCTTATACTAGATCTTGTATTCACCTTGTGGATCCGATATTGCTAGGTATCGGGTGTTATTGGAATTTAGCACACACACACACACACACACACACACACACACACACACACACACACACCGTATAGCAATTTTTTAGAGGGTGTAAAATTTGGCGTTTTACCTGGTCACTGATATGCCAATAATTTTGGCGGAATTATTTTTGGCGGACACAGATTTTTGAAACATTTCATACAGAACCCAATTTTTACCTTCTTAATAGGAGAGTGTTCCATTTACCTTAGATATGTAAAGAAACAATACAAGAAATTATAAAAAAAAATCCAGAGCTTGAATAACCCTGATATCATCGGTATTGTTTTAGTGTGACATAAATTTTCGGTAAGGTAGACAGGGGAACTTCATCTTCAAGGTTAATTTTTAGTACGTTTATAATCCCTGCCTCACTAAAGCCACTGCGAATGATTGAAGTCATCTTTCTTGTGTGCAGTACTATCCCTAAGGGTACAAATTTAGCGATTAAAATTTTAGCGGATTACTATCAAAACGCTAAAAATAAGCCTATATATATATATATATATATATATATATATATATATATATTCGGTTTGCCTTGGTCTTATTTTATGTATAATTTTTTAAAAGAAATTTAAAAATTCATAAAAAAGTGAAGATAACCAACACTGGTCAATCTAATGCCACTAAAGAATACAAAGTTAAGAGTAAGGCAAACACGGACTCCTGGACATACCAGAGGTGGGATCAGGTGCCTAGGAAGAGTAAGCATCTCCTGTTGACCGGTCACACCTGCCATGAGTCCTTGATCAGGTAAACCGAGTATTCTGTAGTCAATATTAATGCGTAAAGAACGGACTAACACTTGGTATGAAACATGTCGGACAGCAGTCGACCCAATGACAAGTTGTATTTATAAATTAGATCGTTATAACGACCATGGAATTTGCAAATTAGTGTAATTCAATACTATACATGTACTTAGAAAGTTTAAGGTTCTTTAATTCATATAATTCAGCACAGGTGTTATGTTAAAGATTATTACAGTCACATTTTCACACATTACACATATTGCCCTGGTAAATTTCATCCGTGTCGTATATATAGCGGTGTGGAGTTGCTTTTGGCTCACTCGTCCAAAAATTTAGGTCAATTACATTGTGTGATTCATTTGATCCTTAATGGCATCCATGCACGTTTTAATTTTGTAGATTATACTTGACCTTGTCCCCCCAAAAAATCAAAACTGGTTACAATCCGGAAATATAGATCAAAAATTGCAGCATCCGATAAAAGTTTTATTGAATGTTTTACAATATAGTTAACTAGAAATCTTTGATTGATGATGATTCGGGAATTCTGATTGGTTGATAATTTTGTTCATACTACAACCACCTAAAATATAATATGATGTCACGATATCATTTTTATCTATCGTAACATCGCTCAGCATTTTTCATCACGTCGTAAAAAAATCCTCTGATGTAATACGTCACCATATTGGGCTTTTTTGAGTCACTAACAAGAAAAAAAATGCGTTGTCCGACGGTTGCACGTTTGCCACACTCTCCAGATTTGTCACATTAAACTGATGTTAATTGATATGATTCTTAACTTAAACGGGATTTTACTTCCTATTTCTTTTAAAAATCATCCTACTTCTCATATTCTATATCATATGGTGTTGATGTCTCTCAACTGATTCAATACACAAGAGCATGTTTTGTGTATGATCAATTATTAAATTGAAGCAGGCTACTGAGAAAGAAGTTGATGTAACAACAAACGACAATTTTTTAACTTCGACTCGGTACAATCGCCGGATAGCTGAAAATTTGCTCAGGCGACTATAAATAAAACAAACAAACAAAAAAAACCCCCAAACAAATCGACTCGGTAACTTTTAAGGACGGGGCTAAAAACTTCGCTCTTTATGATCGACTTTGAAGTCTTTCTATATAATACTTTGCTTTACACTCCTAAATATTTCGTTTAAACACTCTGAACAATTATTTTCATAATATTCATCTTATTTTTACGACACAAGGATTAAATATTTGTCACTTTTTTCATGTAATACGAATCACTGGCTATATATAACGGACCAATGAAACGAGCCAAAACATTTTCATCCACTTAGACCTCCTGTTTGCTTGCGATTAGTGGAACAAACCACTGTGTGTTGGAATAAAATGCAAGATAGTAATAGTTTGTCATAAAGGAACATAAAGATGAAGGAAAAAAAGTATTATTGCGTAACCTAACTTGATATGGAGACACGCCCCCTTAACACCCAAGCTGGTACTACTTTTAATTTTACATTTACATTATAGCATTGTTAAGTTGTATAATTTTGTCAGACAGATTTTTAAAAATAAAAGTGTAGAACAAAGATTAGATATTCCAAATAATGCCATATCAAGTGGAGCCTTTTTAATCCGGACACTTTGGTTCCAAGCAAAATGGTCCGGATAAATTAAGGTACATTGTTATTAGAACTTAGTTATCCATGGGACTGGACCCACCTTTAAAATGTTAACTTAATCACTCGTCCATAAACTTCTCAAGGTAAGTTTTCATGTAGCCGTATATAACACACTAGATGGGAATGATCAAAAATGTATCGGGCCTTCAGAAACTGTGATGATAATCTTGTGACTGCGCGATTTCAGGACATGAGGTTTGGAGAACTGGAGGAAACATCTGTATAAAAAATATACAATCAACAACAAATAAAAACATTATATATCAACAATAAATGATAATTAATATAATCAGCAATAAGTAAAAAAAAATATACTTTAATCAACTTTCAGTAAAAACACTGTACAATCAATATATGAATAGATCATTATACAATCAACAATATATATATAAACACATTATACAATTAACATTAAGTAATACATTTTACAATTAGCAATAAGTAAAAAAGAATATGCAATCAACAATAACTAAATAAACAAATAATCAAGAATAAGTAAAAAAAAAAAAGAAATTATACAATGAACAATAAGTAAAAAAATATATACAATCAACAATAAGTACAAAAAATATACAATCAACAATAAGTACAAGAAATATACAATCAACAATAAGTACAAGAAATATACAATCAACAATAAGTACAAAAAATATACAATCAACAATAAGATGCTCGAGACTACTCAATGGCGGGTCTTACCAATGACAATGGCCGACGCATATCCATAGTTTTTAATTTCCTGTTTGCTGCTGCAGTAAAGGTTACCGTGTGTGAAGATAAAATGCAAGATTGATATATTTTGTCAAAATCACATAGCTGTATGTTGGCTGGTTGTATAGTGTTTAACGTCCCGCTCGAGGATTTTTCGATCAAATGGAGACATCACCATTGGCTGTGAAGGGCTGCAAAATTTAGGCCTATGCTCGGAGCTTATGGCCTTTGACCAAGGAGGGATCTTTTACGTGCCACACCTGCTGTTACACGGAGCCTCGATTTTTGTGGTCTCATCCAAAGGACCGCCCCATTTCATCGCCTCTTACCACAAGCAAGGGGGTACTGAGAACCTATTCTAACCCGGTTCCCCACGGGATTACATAGGGTATGAATGAACGACTAATTAAAAATCATCCTTCTGACTTGCCTGTGATTGCAAACTCGTAAAGCAGAGCTCATTTACCTCGGAAATCCACTTTAGAGTGAGGACTTCCTGATAGTTTATAACAATTTGTTTCTCACTTTATCATAATACTAAGTTAACGAGGAATAGTACATTGTCATAACGACTGGGTTAGGGTTAGGGTTAGGTCTGGTAAGATATATTATGAGACAGTTCTTAGATTGAGAAAGAAATTTCTGACTGGCATAGAGTTCGTCAAAGATTCTGCAAAATCTGGCCGACCTATGACTGTAACAGGAAAGGCAAATGTCTCAAAAGTCATGGAAATAATTGGAAGTGATGGCAGGTACACGATACGTGATATTACCAAAGCTGTTGGCATATCACAATCGCGGCCAGGCGCGTATCCAGAAATGTTTTCCAGGGGGAGGGGTCGAACCTTTTCACAAAATCAAACCCGTGATATAATGTTCCACCCTTTATTTTCCAACTCTCGAAGCAAACACTGTATATAACCACTGCACCACACTGCTTTATGTCGTGTATAGTTTTCTGGTAGGAAGTGTTATTTAGCTGAAGAGACTTGACTGAAATAACCTTCGTTTTCCTTGCCTGATAAATGATTGTACAATTTCCCTTTGGTCAATTTCTAATGAATGGTGAAGATGCATTAGTGCAAGCCCAGTCAATCTGTCCTCTTGCATATTACTGTGCATGTAACTCTTGATGCATCCTAATCCAGAAAAGGATCTTTCGGCCTCACATGTTGTGACACATCCAATGTGAAGAAGAATTTTCACGTTCGGTAAAACGTCCCCATCTACAAAGTTGAAAAGATTGAGCAGATTGCAGAGCTTGTCTGAAGTTTCTTTGCTCATGTTAACACAATAATGTCTTCAATCTCCGAGTTCTTTCTCCAAGTCCTTTACAGAAAGACAAGGCAGGTCGCTCCCCCAAATTGTTAGTTCTGAGGCAAGTTTGGACAATTCCTCGTGTGAAATATTTGTCACATTGAAGGCAACAAAGAGCATATCGAATATGCCGCCAGATCTTCTTTCTGAAACCTCGTATTTAATTCACTGAGGAAAAAGTCCAGAAATGGAATGGCCACGACAGATCTATAATAATCTTTTGGATTACTTGTGGAGACAGTTTTTCTATGTTGCTGCTTAGAACAAACCCATGGGGTTTTAATCACTATATCAAGGTCGTCTGTTTTGCATCTTCAAAGCAAGACTCAAATTCGGCATCTACCGCTCTACGAATTTCTTTGATCCTATCCACATGTTCTTCAATTAACTTAGTTGCAGTGAAAATGTCCTCATCTCTTTTCTGAAGTTTGAGAGTCAAAGGATTTATTGTATCTAGGACATACCTTACAAACACAAATGTTATCAACACAGAGAAGGATGTCATCGAAGCCAAAAGCCCCTGTGCGGTCACTTTAGTTTGTCTATCCCAAGACCAGTCTTTACTGATACTTTCATAAAGATTTTGATTGAGAATGTGCTGCAGACATTTGATGACGAACTTGTACATAGTGTAGAACACATCAAAGCAGATATGACGCTTAACACACCACCTAGTCTTACAGAGACCAACTAGTTTCTTTCTGGAAAAATCTACAGACCCATCATTTTCTATAATATTCTCAAGAAACCCTTGTCGTTTAGGGAAACTGTCAAATAAACACTGAATTAACGACATCTATCATATTCCTCACAAGCAATGATTTGCAGGCTGAAGTGACGCTCAGATTCGATACAATACTCCGACAGTGCGTGTATAAAGCTAGTTGGTTTAGAGACTTGATTCGTCCCTGACACCCCCGTTTTTCCGATGCCATTACTGTTGCATCATCGTATGCTTGCCCTCGCATGTTCTCAATCGGAATTGCAAGCAAGCGGAGGATCTCAATAAGTTTATCAGCAATTGCTTCCCCAGTAGTTCTGCCTATATTTGCAAAGTCAAGAAATTCCTCCTTAATGATGGCAGGGTGTTCTCTAGTATCTAGAAATCTGAGACACAAGACTAAAACGTCTTTGTTAGCGTCAGTTACCTCATCGGCTATGATGGAATAAAACCCCCTCCCTTGTAAACCCTTCAAAATCTTACCTGTGATGTGATTTCCAATGAGTTGGATAACCTCATTCTGAATGGTTTTGCTAGTATATAAGGCATTCTTTTTTGCGTTTGGTACATGAGACCTGAGCTGCTCATCATGCTTTGCCAATAGCTGTAATATTGCCACCTTTCACCCATGATATTTTTTGCATCTATTCCTAAGCAAGTGTTAAAATTGGAAGGAAATGATAATTGGATTACTGTGAGAGAATTCTATTTATATTTACTTAGAATGATAAACGAATACTAGTCTGTCACATTGATTATGAAGCAGACTGAGAGGTATACAATACTAGTCTGTCATATTGAGTCTGAAGCAGACTGAGAGGTATACTAAAGCCGATGACTTTATGACGATGCAGTAGCATAATGACAAGATTATGACGTCGTCACTCGTAATAGGATATTAAACAAATCGTCCTGTTTAGATTCGTTTAGAAATTCGAATAACATTGTGCTTTGATTCTAACCTCATAATGACATTACAATAGTCAACTCATTTTTCTTATAAATCGTTACATTGTAATTTTTTATTTTTGCAAATTCCAGGGGAGTGGGGGTCCCTCTAGATCCTCGCATGGCGGGTGCATTTCATTTTGAAGCGTATTTTGAAAGAACGAAATATTTCTCTCAATATTTCTCTCAGATGGATACTGCATATATTGACAGATGACCAAAAACGGGTACGAGTACAAACCACTAAGCAATTGCTTAAAATGTTTCCCAAATTAAATCAAAGGCAATTTGTAAACATTGTTACTGGTGACGAAACATGGGTTCACTATTTCGAACAGTGAGAAAAATTGGAAACAAAATATGACTAACTAAACACGGTAGAAGGCCCGTAGTTGCCAAAAGAGCCATATTTCGAAATAGGCAATTTCTACAGAAAATGAACTGAAGCTTCTGGGCGTTTCTGTAGAATTCCAACTAAAGTTTAGCAGCCATGTTTCAAATATCTGTAAAATAGCTTCTCAATAGCCAAACGTCCTTCAAAGAATAGGTGTATATCTAATAAAATGAGGAAAACTAACAATTTATTACACTGTTATCTTGTCAAATGTCAGTCACCGTCCACTAGTCTGGCAGTTTTGTGGATAAATCATAAAAATAATTTAAAAAATCAGGAACGTTATCTTTTTTATAAAATCAAAATGACCCTGTCTTACACTCAGAGGCATCAGAACAATGGCCGTGGAATGTTTTAGTCTTGTTAACAATGGCCAACCTACTTACAGCATTTTATTTCAGTTTGAGTTTAGGTGCACATAAGTGCGGTTTTACCAAAAGTTAATTCTTCATTATACGGGTTAATACAAAACCTATATGCCCCTGAATCCCTGAATACGAATGACGTCTCGTTATGTAACGGCTAGGTATCTAGTCAGAGTAGGTATATATATACATTATATTCACAAATAAATAATGCTGATTATAAAACAAATTACACTTGGTATTACGTGAAGAACAATTTGAGATCTTGGAGTTTAGTCAACCTTAAGTTTTAAAACCTGCATCTTAAAGCACAACGGATTTAGTATTTTTCTGGTGAGTATTGGTAACTTTTGGAATATCTGGTAAGGTTCTGAGGGTTTGAGGTAGCAGGACGCTGGGTGACAGAAGCCCCGGAAGTACAATCTGCTTCTCTCAATCCATACACTTCAGAAGTGTGTCATTGAATGATTTACGATATATAACTCATTCTACGGTTTATATAGCTGCAGATCTGTTGCTCTATGGAAAAACAAAAACAAAAATAGGGCATATCAGACAGCTACAGATCGATCCGTTATTAAAACCTTTGGTTTACGGCGCAGTTTTTTTCTTTCCCCTGATGTCTTATTGGTATCGCTGTAGTCTTGCATTACCGATTCGAAATTTTAATACCAAAAATTCACAACATATTTTCCCTCAATACTTTCAAACATACTTTCAAACATTCTTTAAAGCCCCATGCGAACCGAACACTCACAGCTTCAAAAAATTCTTTTGTTGACGTATCCATGTTTATTTTATGAGTTGTTTGATAGTAAAAAATAAAACGGACAACTCGAAGGTTTCCTCTGCTTCTTGATTTATGCATGTTGGGTACGGGATCAAGGGTGCAGAGTAGGTCCATCTGTTCCACTCGTCGTAAGAACTCTAGGACTGCCAAACCTCTCATAAAATCAAACTGATATGGAGATCCCGAATTAAAGATACAGTATTGTAGCGGACAGTGTATAGGGAATTTGTACTGTCTCACTAGTGAGCTAACTTTGCTAATGGCATAGTCGAGTCTTTCTCTTTAATACGCAAGTCAAGCATGGATACTAACTCTGAGCCACAGGTTTCGGATGGCGGAGAAGGTTAAAGCCTTTAAAGCAGTTTAAAGTTTTTGGAGCAGGTCACATATCAACTACTGGTCCTAACCATTCAGACTTGCATGGTTGATGTAACTATGTATATGGAGTACAGAGCTAGCTTCAGACACGGAGTCTGATCTCAGTTATCAGTATGCTTAAAAAGGACAAACAAGAAAATGTCACATCAGACTTGCATGGCTAATGTTCTATGAATATATAACATAGAGCTAGAATCAGACATGGAGCCTGCTCTTGTCTTGATGTTTGGTTGATATGACTAGGTATATGACATATCATATACCATTATGGTAGGAAGTTGGATCAAATGTTAGAAAAAAAAATCCTGTTCTACATATCTAAGCTAAATTCTGATATTCAGCAAAGTATGATATGCCCCCGAAGGTGCTTATACCAATGAAAAACATTACAAAATGTATATTTAACACTAACACGGTACGACTAATTTGGACCCATCCTGAAGTCCAAACCCTGAGGTTGGTACAATTTTGGTACATTCTTCTCTGCTTTTCCTGAATATGCAGCATTTTAGTATCTATCTATATATCTTACTATTTACACCAACACGCACGCGCAGGCAGGCAGACACCTCATTATCTCGAACTCAATGAAACCGAGAAAACACTTCAAGACATCCGAGGGTTCGAGATATTGACGTTCAAGTCCAACAAGGGTTTTAGTTAGTTTTTTTTTTATTCATATTACTTTCTACTAAAACTGCATTTTTCATTAAATAATGTAAATTTGAAAGTTTTCAATTTCATAATATCATTGTATCCTCTGGTGGAGTTCCCGTCACTGCCACGACAACGAATCCCAGCTAGAGCTGTAACCGCAATTAAGGACAAATCAACTAAGACTGGTGATGACGATACACGAGTGATTGAGTCTTTCATTAAAGCCTAATCAGAAATGCTGTGGAGACCAGAGAGGTTATTAACCCCATATAGGTCTTTTGTGGAAGAAAAAAAAAAACTCCCCTCCCCTTCGAGAAGATATCTTAAATAAATGTAAATCTGAAGATGTTTTTTTTTCATCTAGTGTGCAGGTATGTGTTGTTTTTTTTTTGTTTTTGTTTTTTGGTTTTGGGTTTTTTTTGTGTTTTTGTTTTTTTTTACCAAACTGATTTCTATCATTTCGTGGTATATTCTTAAATATCACATAAACGTGTTATAATTTATGACAGTAAATTATATCTTGTTTCAAGATGTATAATTCACAGATTCGGGTTAAAAACCTAGAAGAATATGGAATCATACATTTTGCAACACAAACCAGCACACTTTTTTGCGAAATTATAGATCAGATTAAAAAAAGAGACCATCTCCACTCCACACATTTGCTGTATTCAGAATGATATACGTGGAATTAGTTGGATATCAATGGTGCAATTTGTTGCTCTGTAATCGTGAAACACAGTTTCAGATGTTGGGACACTGACTGAATCTTCTGCATTGTGTTGGACTGACTGGGTTCATCAAACGCATCCTTAAAAATCTGTTAACTTTTCGCAGGCCGCCCTCTAGCGGACGGTTTTCCTGGGGTTCACTCGTGCAGGGACATAGAACGTAACACTTTACAACTGGAACTGCATTAAAATAGGGAAGATATTAATGCATTTTGACAAATCACGAAAGAAAGGTCCAAACTTCCGGTCATTCACTCCTCTAGTTTTACGCATATCTTTGACCGTATTATTATACATTTCCTTGAAATTGAATCTTTTACTGTAACGGGGTGGGGGTGGGGGTGTCCAAAAGTGCTAGATTCCAAACAAATCAGTAACAACCTTTAATTTTATTTTGACATTTTTTTTCAATATGTAAAATGACACTTTATGTTGTCTTACTTCAGGTCAGCGCGTTAGCGCTTCATTAGAAGTATGCCGGCGTGAAACGTTGCTGTTCATACCCTCATGTATTTTCAGAAATGGAAATTTATTTCTTATATTTACATTCTACTTTCATTACTGTTGGAATTCTCAGCCGTTAAAACAGATGTACTTTACTTATCGAGATTCATACACAAATCGCTTACAACTATATCTCATTCATGAGGAAATGGTTACCATGACAATTAGTAAAGATATCAAAGACAAAAACATATAATACTTGTAGGTCTAATTTTTTTTTTTTTTTACTTTTAAACACGAAAAGCAGTAGCAAAAAAATATGAGAAAATAGGAAAAGAGATTGCACAGCTGTCTTTCGGGAATGGTCTTAAGACGGAATAATATATTGTCATAATGGCCGACTTCCGTTTAAAACATGCTAATCATATCAAACCAAATCATGAAAGTCGTTGGTTCAATAACCAGATAATGATATATATTCTTTGGAAATTAGGAGAAATCTCAATAACAATGATTGAAAATAATCCCGATCGAAATCCCCAAAATTGGTAGGTGATCAATGTAAATTACTTCTGGAAAAAAAGTTGATGAAATTGGCAGTTTCATGGGCGACAAAAAAATCGATCTGATATGTTGTTCTCGAATAAAAGGCCACTGTGGTCAAAAGTTTAGGCGGAGAGGGTTGAAAGTCCAGGGCAGAAGTTTAACCCAAGTAATACCGACATTTAAGCAGTACATTCGTGACAAGGACTAACGTAGTAGAAATGTGTAACGCTAATAGATATTTCATTACAGAAGTCTAAAGTATGGAGGTAATTAAGGTTAGGCCTTCAGAAATTGGCATAAAATGTTGCGAACAATGAAAGCGAATATCGGGGGAAAACTCCCAGTGGAATTTAATATATATACAAACAAGCAGGGAAAATGTTATCCACATTTATCAAAGAATGTCAAGCTGTGGTTATTAATTAACGAAGAAAATATCTGGTCAGAAAACCAATTTCGACACTCAAAAGGCCCCCTTTTTTCCTCGCGCGCGTTCCGTGAAGCGGTGTCACTAATATTGTCATTATAGGATAATTGGAAAGATTTTCTCAGATTGTTTTTATCCGTCGAATCTTTGTTCATTTAGGTGGTTATACCAAGCGAGTGTGAACTGTAGTTCACAAGGAACCAATCAACTCAGTACGCAGATGTCTTAGTGAGGAGGACTACAATAAGAACATCCGGCGAATTACCGCCATCAAGCGCAGTGAGATAAAGCAATAGAAACTTAATTAAATATATGCTTCAGTGGCAAGTTCCGAATCCTAAGCGCATTTCTTTAGTGATGTTTGAGTAAAAGATAGATGTTACCCCCGATCAGCTTTCTACCCTCCAAACGGGCATCTTTTAAAATCCCCTTCAGAAAACTGCATACATTTTTATTACATGTCCATATACAGGTGCAAAAGTATTTCAGCAACAGAAAATTAAAATGCCTCACACAGTGCAATCCATTGCTTTTTGAAAGTACTAATATGTACGAATTATGTGTAAAACTTAAAGATTCAGACCTAATTTTGAATATCAATTCGATGTCGCTGACATTTATGTCTACATATTGACAGGTACAATATCGTGTTTTCGTCGTGCATTGTCTTCAGCTTGTGTCAGCGTGGTTTATATCTTGTGACCGGCCTGTTGATATACTGTTGACCGTGTACACTTATGTAAGTAAGTAAATTTTATTTAATGTCGGTACCATATACATATAACAAGACAACACCAACTCTGGAGAGCTTTTTAACCGACTACCACATATATCGAAGATAAATTAAGACACATATCATGCATATACAATGTACAGACATGTCACAGATTAACGAAAGAAAAAAAACTCCCATAAACATTCCATGCTAGAATATATACAGAAAAGTTATTAACTTGACTCTTGTGATCTGCCTAAATAATCATGCTTATTCTGGTAATCTGCCTAAATAATCTCGCTTATCCTTGTAATCTGCCTAAATAATCTCGCGTATCCTTGTAATCTGCCTAATTAATCACGCTTATTATGGTAATCTGCCTAAATAATCATGCTTATTCTTGTAATCTGCCTAATTAATCACGCTTATCCTTGTAATCTGCCTAAATAATCTCGCTTATCCTTGTACTCTGCCTAAATAATCTCGCTTATCCTTGTAATCTGCCTAAATAATCACGCTTATCCTTGTAATCTGCCTAAATATTCACGCATACCTCGTAACCCAGTAAAACATTAACCCATAATTCTTGCACCCGCCTAAACAATATTCAATTATTGACTGTTTATAAGGTTAATACGATGATTGAGCCACATGCGTAGTACAACATTCATCGAGTTCGTCGCATTAGAAACGCGAGAACTTGTATCCATTCCATTTGTATGTATTATACAATGACCAAAATTAATAACAAGTCGTGTGACAATAATAATACGTAAGCGGCCTTTCACTAAGCAATTCACGCACTCGCCACAGTGTTGATGTTTCTTGAATATATACTACACGAATACTGTTAAAGCACATGGTTTTTTTCGATCTTGAAATGCAAGTCTCTTCACAAACCGAATAAATATGGAAATTCGTAATCTATTTTTGGTCCGACGTTTTAAAATTAAATGTTATATCTGAGGGCGTATGGAGTTGATGTTCTAGTTTTTTGGATCTGAGCCAGAACATGGGTAAATTTATTAAGAATTTCTAGAAATACCAATGTATAAGCACAATATCTATTCTCTCTGGACCTTTATATGATTATATAGTTATCATATTGTATACTTTGTCTATAAAGCTGTATTTGCTTTTGGCTAATGATAAACAAACGGTGGGAGAGCTCGGAATTATTCAATCATATAATTATTATCTCTAACCTTTACACTTGGCTCAGATATTAACCCTAACACCCGTTCGTTTCGTTTGCTGTTATGCGACCTGTTTCGAGAATTTTGACTAATGAAGAAATGTCACCAGCTTTAGGAAAAGTTTCCAGATCTTTGTCTTATGCACGACGCCTACAGTGAGATTCGTTACCATGCCAATACCCGCCACGGTACGGGCTTCCATCTCCATGGTCATATCCTTGGTTTTCATTTCATTGGCGGAGGAATAATCACTACCTGTGTGAAACGGATCAGACTACGCTATACCCATTAAAAATCACGAGATATATTTTAAATACATTAATAATAAAATAGCATAGCTGCCTTGGAATTCCAAATAAAGCGGGTGAAAATGCAAATAAGTATTTAAACAAGCCTCACTTGCACGCATTTCAGACATGCAATGCTTATTTTGATTCTCTGCTTAATTGTCTGTCCCGACTTTAGTTTCTCCCAAACGGTCAGATAATAAAACATTTTCCATGCCAAAGATTATCTTAACCATTAAGATGCAAACTGGCTTGTACAAGAGGCGTCTTACGTTTCCACATCTGCAAGTTAACGTTCGTGCACGATATATATATTTTTACCACACGAGGTAAATAAATATATATATAAATCATAGATCAATCAGTCGACAGCTATTTTTGTGCTGAATTTGGAAACACTTTCCTGGTTAACCATATTTTGAAAAATGTTTCGTTACGATCAGTCATTAAATACATGTATAGCAAAAAAAAATATCAATGAGGATATAAAATATTATTACACTGCTTGTGTGTGTGATATGATAAAGTTATGATACAATACTTGTGTGTGTGATATGATAAAATTATGATACAATACTTGTGTGTGTGATATGATAAAATTATGATATAATACTTGTGTGTGTGTGTGATATGATAAAATTATGATATAATACTTGTGTGTGTGATATGATAAAATTATGATACAATACTTGTGTGTGTGATATGATAAAGTTATGATATAATACTTGTGTGTGTGATATGATAAAATTATGATATAATACTTGTGTGTGTGTGTGATATGATAAAATTATGATATAATACTTGTGTGTGTGATATGATAAAGTTATGGTGTAATACTTGTGAGTGTGATATGATAAAATTATGATTCAATACTTGTGTGTGTGATATGATAAAGTTATGATATAATACTTGTGTGTGTGATATGATAAAATTATGATATAATACTTGTGTGTGTGATATGATAAAATTATGATATAATACTTGTGTGTGTGTGTGATATGATAAAATTATGATACAATACTTGTGTGTGTGATATGATAAAATTATGATACAATACTTGTGTGTGTGATATGATAAAGTTATGATATAATACTTGTGTGTGTGATATGATAAAATTATGATATAATACTTGTGTGTGTGTGTGATATGATAAAATTATGATATAATACTTGTGTGTGTGATATGATAAAGTTATGGTGTAATACTTGTGAGTGTGATATGATAAAATTATGATTCAATACTTGTGTGTGTGATATGATAAAGTTATGATATAATACTTGTGTGTGTGATATGATAAAGTTATGATATAATACTTGTGAGTGTGATATGATAAAGTTATGATACAATACTTGTGTGTGTGTGATATGATAAAATTATGATATAATACTTGTGTGTGTGTGTGATATGATAAAATTATGATATAATACTTGTGAGTGTGATATGATAAAGTTATGATATAATGCTTGTGAGTGTGATATGATAAAATTATGATTCAATACTTGTGAGTGTGATATGATAAAGTTATGATATAATACTTGTGTGTGTGATATGATAAAATTATGATATAATACTTGTGAGTGTGATATGATAAAGTTATGATATAATACTTGTGTGTGTGATATGATAAAATTATGATTCAATACTTGTGAGTGTGATATGATAAAATTATGATATAATACTTGTGAGTGTGATATGATAAAGTTATGATACAATACTTGTGAGTGTGATATGATAAAATTATGATATAATACTTGTGTGTGTGATATGATAAAATTATGATACAATACTTGTGAGTGTAATATGATAAAATTATGATTCAATACTTTATGTGATAGGATGAACTTCTTATTAAAATTCCTTTGTGCGATAGGGATAGTTGTAAGCTGTTCCGTTTAACCATTCTTAGAAAAAAAGTCGGCATTCAAATAAAATTTTATTAACATGTTTATAAAGAATGCAATTTTTTGTTTGGTACAAAAATATCTATCTCTTTCAGACCTGGTTATCATCCATGTTTAAAGTTATCAATATTTTTCGAAAGCATAGTAATTATGAATTATACATGCATTTATGACATCTAAATAACCAAGCGTGCTAATGTCCACCCTGTTAAGAGAGATTTCGTCTTCAAACAGAGATTTCGTCTTCAAACATTATTTCGGAATTTGTTCAGGGACTACTCTCTTTCTACCAGTAAAAAAAGAAACCCACACACACAAAAACAAAGAAATCAAAATCAAAGAACGGTTTTGTACATTATCTCTTAAATCTGTTTTTAAATTCCCATCACGAAAAAACCAGAAGAGAGAAGAAGGATTGGTTTGTAAAAAACTGCGAATGAATATTCCTGATACGCGCGTACTGATGAATCTCTTATTGATTGGGAACAAATTTGGACATTTGGATGATAGCGAAAACAATACCCCAAAGACTATAAATACTGGCCTTGTACAATAAAAAGAATAGAAACAATGTCTAGTTTAACGTTTTCAACGTGCTTGTCACGATATTTCAATCATCGGTTTCTTCCCCTCTTGGTTTGGGTGAAGTGCTCGGTGAGTGTTTTGTGACTTCGAATTTTTTTGCCTTCTGAAAGAAAAAAAAAAAACAACAAAAAAAAACAAAAAAACACCAGAACACATTAACACACGACTGTGGCGAGACCTGATTTTCCAGTGGATTCCTCGTGAAATGCTGGATAATTTTAAAATATACAAATATATGCATGAAAGGTGAAGATAACGAACAGTGATCAATCTCATAACTCTTATAAAGAATACAAAATTCAGAGTAAGGCAAACACGTACAAAGGAGGGATCAGATGCCAGGAAGGAATAAACATCCCCTGTCGACCAGTCACACCCGCCGTGAGCCCTCTACATATATGTTAAAATGATTATATTAATACGAAAGTAAATGACTGTTTTTATTCTGCATTGCGTTATACCGACGGCAGGTTTTTTTGTTTTTTGTTTTTTTGTTTGTTTTTTTGTTGTTGTTTTGTTTTGTTTTTTTTTTTTTGTTTGTTTTTTCTTTTTTGTTTTTTGAAAAAAAAAAATCCCGAAATAAAACAAAAGCATCCAAACACAAAAACCACTCAAGATTCCTCTGTCATAATTATTTATGATGAATGATAATTTAGTTCAAGAATAATCAAGGTCCAAACACGTATTTGGACCTTAAATGAACCAACCTTATTGCATTGCAGGTTCTGCTAAAGGCGACATCGATAAATCTGATTTTCTTCCTCATGCATCAAGAAATTAATGGCTTAGAAACATTTGGTCCTTGAGGAACGCTTTTCTTATCAAATGTTGCATACCGTTACTATTATTTTACACTGGAATGGTTTCTTTGGCGGGAGTTGTATTAAACTGCTCTAGGGTTATTACACTCACAATGCTGCGCTGAATGTTGTCCAGTTTTGAACAATACTATGAACCTATGTCAATATTCGTTGACGACTCGTTTAAAACCAACTCCTGTCAACCTTCCAGACGAAAGGTGGAAATGAAAGCAATCGTATTTGTGTCAAACAACGAGAGATTTGCTATCAGTTTGATCTATGTTATTATGAACTCCTTTTGATTAATTTCTAAATTGATAAAGGGAAATCAAGGCGGAGCATTGTCTCACAAAGGTGCATAAAGAGCTTTATAGGTATCTTAATGTATAGTGATACCGATCCCGACTGAATTGAGAGGAAATATTAAGTACGGACAATACCTTTACTACCGGAAGGTGTAACTACACAACAATATATGCCTAACCCATTTTTCACTTCTGTAAGATTGACAAAATAGTCTCAGCATCTCTAATAGTTTTCATGAATAATTATTGCATGTTTAGAACCAGCTACTGTTTTTTGAATGAAATATCTAATCATTTATGAATTTGGCTTTTACTTGTATAATACACTGCATGACAAAATGAGAATAACTCACGGGTAATATAAAATTTCGTCCATTTCAATTGTGAATATGACAGTTACCAAGGGCGAAAATCGAATAAAGAATTCAATCAGGCGTCCAAAAAAAAAAAAAATACAATCTGAATGTCTTTCTTCGTAGATTGTCATTTCAAGAGGTGTATGGAGAGGAATATATTTTATCTGTAGGAGAAGTCCTTGATTTGCATGTGAACTTTCCCGTTGATTATACAAAACATTGATTTGAACACAGATAATGGAGGATTATTAATTTGGAGTGGCATCACAAGGGTTTCCGAAACAGGGTTCATGCGTGGTCACATTCGCAGCTTCCTTCATTAAGACATTAACAGAAGAAATGGAAAAAGCTTGTCTCCGTGAGAATTAGTGTCGGCTTGAAGACGTTTTTGACACTGTAGAGAAAGACCTGAACTAACGGAAGCCAATCTGCTTTTTACAATGCATTAAGAAAATGAAGCGCGTGATTCCGTACTGTCTTATCTAAAACTGACGAAGTTTCATTTTGTAATTTTTCCCCGACCATTATTGACAAATTAATATTATTCAGTAATGTACAAGAGCGGAACAGGATATTAAGAAATTCAGTCATCCTTGTGACTCTCTTATTTAAAAAAAAAATGATTTCAAGACTCCATAGAGATAAGTGACCTCTTGAGAGTGGTGTCATGAGGAATGTGAAAACAACACTTTGATGGAAGATGTCTGGTTTTCTGGTTCATGGCGCAACATATATCTTGACACTTTCATTTATTGCTACATATTTCATAGAAAACCATACATACACCAGACAACGTAGTATACTTCAGAATTTTTTTTTTTTTTTTTTTTTTTTTAAAAAGTTTGATATTTTTGAAAGGTTCAATAAATTCAATAGACATGGACTTTGATGAAGAAGCTTTTTATAGACATAAATGAAGTCAAACTAATATGGTAAGCAGTTGTGTCGGGTTGAATTATATAGTAAAATTATTGATTACAAATATTATTCTATATCAACTCGTTATATCGTCAATGAAATATTAAGAACTGACCATCTATAAAAACTCTAGAAAAAATAAGTATTTTGTATGAAATTTATAGAAAAAAAACCCATATGTGCCTGAATATAAACGATGCATCATACTCTGTAAGTTTCATAACGTAATCTCTAAAAAATATAATCATTTTGCATATTATGTTTGCATTTTCTTAACAACGAATCAATTATAATTTTTTTTATTCATTGTAGGTTAGAAGTAGTGAATACTGCTAGTGTCTTGAACAATAGGACTTGCGGCCACTCTTCCACATAAGGACAGACTCTGTGAACATTAGAGCTTACACTGTTCCATTCGCAGACTGCGTGAATTAGATTGATTGATTAAATATTGTTTAACGTCCCGCTCGAGAATCTTTCATTCATATGGAGACGTCACCATTGGCGGTGAAGGGCTGTAATTTAGGCCTATGTTCGGCGCTTATGGCCTTTGAACAGAGAGGGATCTTTAACGTGCCACACCTGCTGTGATACGGGACCTCGGTTTTTGCGGTCTCATCCGAAGGACCGCCCCATTTAGTCGCCTCTTACGACAAGCAAGAGGTACTGAGGATCTATTCTAACAACCCGGATCCCCACGGGAAATTAGAGGCTTATAATGTTCCAATGGCAGACTGTGTGAATTAGACGCTTATAATGTTCCATTGGCAGACTGCGTGTGTTAGAGGCTTATAATGTTCCCATAACAGACTGCGTGAGTTAGAGGCTTATAATTTTCCGGAGAATCTTGAAACGCTATCACGTGCTTAATTATTCCCTTAATACTTGAACAGATATAGGTCATTTATATTAAACAAGAAATGTATATTTCTAGTTGTTTTAATTCATATTAGCTCACATTGTTTTTACGTTTTATGTTTTGTGTTTTGTTTTGACAGAGATTTTGTACATGCTTTGTGTTTTGTTTTGACAGAGATTCGGTACATGCTTTGTGTTTTGTTTTGACAGAGATTCGGTACATGCTTTGTGTTTTGTTTTGACAGAGATTCGGTACATGCTTTGTGTTTTGTTTTGACAGAGATTTTGTACATGCTTTGTGTTTTGTTTTGACAGAGATTCGGTACATGCTTTGTGTTTTGTTTTGACAGAGATTCGGTACATGCTTTGTGTTTTGTTTTGACAGAGATTCGGTACATGCTTTGTGTTTTGTTTTGACAGAGACTCTGTACTTGATATTTTACGTTAGTTGAGATTATGCAGATTTTTTTTTTACACAAAACACACACGCTCACACCATGCTTATGTTCGTAACAAAATCGAAAACATCATTTAGGAATTGTTGTTGGAAGAAAACAACAGGCTAATTCAAAGTTTCGGACATATATAGGAAACTTCAAGATCTATTTATACACAGACGGCTGAAAATTACAGTCAAGAATCCTTGATTAAGGCCTCTTCCACGAGACTTTATCAATGCTGGTGTGAACGATGAGCATTTGACCTTCCCCAGAGATAATCCAGCGTGTCTCTGTAATCCACATCGTTTGTTTTGACTTATAGTGAACTATGTCCTTATCTAGCCAAAGCAAATCTTGAGGAAACCAGCAAGTTCTTGCAGAAAATAACAAAAATTAATTGACAAAACGGCGAAAACACCGTTTTTTCTTGTGTGAAATGCCAAGATAAAATGCCGGAAGACAAAAATCAATGAAGTTTTAATCAAATATTTATCAACAGCGGTGGCAGTTTCGGGGGATATCAATTTTAAAAGGGTTAAGCAGTACCAAAGACCATCAATTTAATCAAGGAAACGTGAATATTTAATGGAAAATAGCATTTGCATTATCAATTTGTCTGTGAACCTTTTCCTTTATAAATACAAAATCTTAAACCGTCAAAAATAATTCCGGTATGTGTTTGCTGAAAATCATGATACACCGGTTGGTTTTGAAATAATCTCTGCTTTAGTTTATTACAGACCCACGGTTCACTTGATGACTAAAACTTCCATGCCAAGTTCGTGGGCAATATCACTGATATTTTAACAAGTTTACGTGGAGATGACGAGGATATTAAATTATAGCATCTTGCACAGAGTCCTAAAACGGAAGAGAAACCAAGTTAAATCAGGCCTGTCTAATCTCAACAGATCAGAGGGCAGTCGCATTTCCTTCACATTGGCTCTTCTTATTTTCAATTAGACTAGTGTCTGTTAAATTGCATAAATTAGTGTTTCATACATATTGATTGTCTACACTTCTTTGTCTACAACCCTGTTACACAAAGTCGAAAACAAGTTGCTTTTATTGGAAATTCAGTGATTCCCTCTTTGTTTTAAGTTTCCTTTTTTACTGATCATGAATACACCTTCCATTTATTCACACATACCATTAATACAGTGACACATGAGGTACAATTAAACAAACTGACAAAAAGTGAAGATTGCAAAGGACAGAGGTACAGTAATACATGTATATGAAGTAAACACATAAAATAAACAAAACAAACAAATATTAAAAAAAAAATCACCGTGGATACTCCAAGACCACGTAATTCTTAACGGTACCTATAAGCTTACTCCAATTGTTATGTTAGATTCTAGTAAAGATATCAAAACTGAATAAAATGTAACAAAAAAAAAAACAAACAGGCGTACAAAAAAGGTTGCAGAGACATAAATGAAAATATCTTCAAATACAGTCTTTTTTTTTTTAAAAATTTTTTTTTTCTGAAACGAACTGAATGGTGACTGCGTTACTGTCTCATTAGCAGACCACATGCTGTTTTTCCAGCAGTTCTTGGATCTGTGCACATGGAACGACCATTTACTGTTTTATATAACACGTGATCTAGGTAGCATAATGAATTTATTTTGATAGGTCCTTAGTCTTCTATCTATATCTGATATTGTTTTCACATCACGTGTGAAGAAATGCACACATTATACAAATAAGGACAACCGAAGATGTTGGAGAGTTAAATTAATCAAAGAATGAACTTAAAATATCCACCTATTCCTTTCATTTGGGGTTTACGTTGCATAAATTATTATATATTGCTATTATATTTACAACTACCATGTTAGTTTGGAAACAAAAAAATCTTGAGTATTAGTACGTATGTACTTTAGAAAGAAGCAGATATTTCACATCAAATGACGATATTGATGATAGAAAATTGCCGTAATGTTTTATATACAGAAGAACCGGAAATGACTTCTTACAGCTTAAATTTTCCTTATATTCATAACAAGCTGCAGTAATGTAGTCCTCTCCTATTTTTTTTTTAATCTGACGTTTTAGGGAGAGGGCTACAGTTCCATAGGATTTTCGTAATGGTGTAAAACACTTCAAGGAATTACCTATAATAGCTCCGTATATTTGTCTCGAACAGTGTTTACACTAAAGAGTACCAACTTTGCACTTCGGGATGTCTAATAAAGGTGTTTTTCATTAAATATCATGTACAACAGGCAAAATTCTTCGTCTGCTCCGCCATGCTTATTATCGCGAGATCTCGTAGGTGGATCTAATGAATAACCAAAAATATGACAAGCAACGCGAAAATGTTGTTGTTTAATCATTCCGACAAAGAAAGGAAAATCATAAGATGGCAGAAAAAATTACATCTGCGCTTCGTTTTTCAACATGATATCAAATTTAAATCTTTTCAATACTGCACTTTCTCCTCAGTACCCGTACAGTAATGTAAACACCACCTTATATGGACATATGCAAATAATTTGACAACCGGAAGTCCAGTTTCAGTACATCAAACATGGCGCACATCATGAATCTAGGAATTGGAATATATAGAAATTTTTGAAAACGGTAGAATAGAGTATCACGAATCGTAAGTTGCAAGTTGTAAATTTATATATTGACTAAGAAACATATAAAATGACTTTCGTTTACGTTAAGAAAACCAGCAAATGTTTAGAATGATCGAAAATGTTGAATGAATCACTCCCGCATCTGTACCATTACGGAGATCCTATGGAGTTGTAATCTTCCCGATCAAAAAAATAAAAATAATAATTATAAATAAATAAAAGAATTTTTTTTTTTTTAAAAATATAAAAATAAATAAACAGAAAAATATCGGAGAGGGCTAGATTATTGTAGCTAGTTCATAACATGGTCATGCAAGATTAGTTAGTAAGCAGGAAACAGCTTAAGCAACAAGATATTTAATATAACTGTATGTATAAGATATTTCTTAACAGTTTTATGATGAATAGAATTTACCAAATTCATCATACTAAGGTAGAACATAGCATATCACCTCATACCACAAGATATATACATCATTTACGTTAAAGCCATGCGTCAGCATTGAAAGTGGTAGTGCGTCCTGTGCGAAAAAAAAAATTGAGGGTGTTTTTTTGTTTTTTGTTTTGTTTGCTTTTTGTTTGTGTGTGTGTGTGTGTGTGTGTGTGTGTGTGTGTGTGTGTGTGTGTGTGTGCGTGTGTGTGTATGTGCGTGCCACGTTTTTGTTTAAATTGGTTAAAATATGCTACTAACGTTTCGATTATAGCATATTTTTTTCAATTTACAAGTTAATTCGGAACATAGTTAAATAGTTTCTAGTGTTTGTCACATCTCATTTTGTTAAACACGATATTTTCTATTTAGCAAGCTATATGTAAACAAAAACATGACACAAACCTTGTTTACATAACAGAGAATTGTAAGTGATATATCTCACTTGTAACTCAACAATTGACATTCCTGGCCGACCATTTGAGTTACCGTAGTTAAGGATTATAAATATTAGAAATAGAAAAATAAAATTTGAAATTTTTCAGTTCAAGTCGTGTCTATGTCCCGTTTAACACTGAGGTCCCGTGTCGCGGCAGGCATTGGTACGTTTAGCTGCAATAATGCGGCCCTCTCCATTTTTTATTTTATGGGTGGGGGGAGGGCTACAACTCCATTGGATCTCTTTAATGGCACAGCGCGGGAGCGATTCACCCCCCCCCCCCCCAACGAATTTGGCTCAAATAATTAATAAGTGACAATAACATTTGCATGTCTTACCTGAACTAAAATAAATAAGTAAATAAATAAATAAATAAAAAATTAAATTAAATTAAAAATAATTTGAAAAAAAAGCAGTTTGTGCAGGACAAAAATATCCAGTACAGTCTATATGTCCGTTATTTTTCGTGAACATCACAATGTTTACTGTCCTTGATCAATCTTATTTTGGGACAGCCAATGAGAATTCATGAGCGGATCTTGAAATGAATATAGGAATTCCCCTATTTTAAACATAAATAATACGGTTAATATGAAATTTCCATCATAAACGATTTTCTTTAATGATGAATTATAGACAGAATGAGGTAAGTCCGCTTATCTACACTGAAATTTACTTTATCAAAACAATCTAAACTCCAAGCGTAAGTTCCTTAAAATCACGCGAGACCTGTCATGGCTGTTGAAAAAGACGACTGGCAAACATACTGGTGTATTTTATCTGTTGTTGATTTACAAAGGGTTAGTTTGTTCATCATGAATAAAAATATCATTTTATCTGAAGGAAATCTAACTTAAAAGCGATCTTTTAAGATCGAAGTCAGCCCCAGAAAAAAAAAATTAATTTTGCACTATTACAAGATGTTATGGGATTGTAGCCCTCTCCAGAAAAACGTCATAAAAAAAAAATCTACAGGGTACATATCTACAGCTATGGTACGGGTATATCTCTCACTGCTACGGCCCTGAGCGTTAAGCATAGGTCTAAACTTGTGATACTTCACCCACAACTGGTGACATTTCAATATGACTGAAAAATTCTTGACGGGGCGTAAAAACAGTCATTATTACGGCTTTTCTTCCCCATTTATAAAACCCCACATTCTAAAATACAGTTCTATTTATGCGTTACCTGTATACTATTTAGTTGATTTACATTACGATGCCACAATTTAATTATGCAACAGGCATACCAACTTATCATATGTTCATACCTCAAAGTGCAAGTACATTGCATCATCAAAATAAATTGTTACAGTATATATAAAATGGTAAGATCAAGGGTGAATTATACACTACGTCAACTCTGTGAAAAATTTCACTCGTCCTATTATTCATCTGTACTTCGTTTATTTTGTTTTATACAATATCCATTTCACACAGACTAGATTTCATCGCTAGAAGTTGTTATGTCATGAGACTAAAACCATAAAAATCCATTTGTTTCAGAACATTATTGAATTGAGTGAAGTCCCACGTTTTATATTTCACAAGTTCCAAGTGCATAGAGATTGTGCAACACTCGTAGGCGTTTTATCACATAGTCATCGATTTGTTATGTAATTCAATATGATGTTGTGTATTTGAAATAACATCAGAAATTTTATGACCCATAACCTGGAGTAGCGAGGAGAGAGAGAGAGAGAGAGAGAGAGGGGGGGGGACTGTGGAACACAATGCCATGATTCTAATTTGCAACGGAATGAAGTTAACTGTAGAACGGCTGGTGTGTAATGCTTGTGAAGTTTTCAAGAGTGGTGAAAAATCTCCCTAAAATGAAAATACCATTGGAAAAAAGGGTTTACTTAAACAATGAAATGTTTTCTTTATTGTGTTATCGGGTGATGAAGGTAGCTAGCCATTGCAGAAAAAAACCATAAACCGCGTAAACAACAACATAGAAAGACATTTTATTGTTTATATTAATATCTTTATGCATTTTTGAAATATAAACTAGATTTAAGTAGTACAATATCATATCGTTGACCCATTCGTTACAGTCAATACACCCTTTTTACCGTGGTGACGCTCCATATTTGGAAATGATTACGCGAACAGGCGGTACTAAACACTGCATCGAACTAGTTTGGAACAAACATGTTTTCATTGTCTATGACGAAAGCAATGTCAATATCAAAAGCAATATACGAGAAAAGATTCGGTGGATGTAAATGTTAGATAGTGTATGAAACATTTCACGTGAACTTGTTCGGTGTTGTTCGAAAATTTGCCATATTTTTTGACAAGAGAACGTTTGATTTTCCCCCCTGCTAATTTGATATCAGATAGGTGCATATTCCAGAAATAATGAGCAAAGAACACTGATTATCAGTGAATTGTATATTTCTTATTGTTTGAAATTTTCTTTATCTGAGTATGAAAGAAAATTTTCAGTACAGTACATATTCAAAGAAGTTTTTAACACGGCGATGAAGCTATGAGAAAGATGCAGCACATTGAATCTTTTAGAATACATTACAAAGCTCAAAAAACGGAGATATTTCGAGATCAATCCAAAGAGTGGTATTATTATTGTCATTTTATCAAAATACATTCTTATTGAATCAACTTATACGCTGAAGAACTTCAGGCCTTCATTTCTTTTAGACAAACAATGAATTTGACATTACATTTTGTCTTAGGGTGAAAAAAAATATTATACTTAGCTCAATTCCAATCTCCCCTGTCTTTGAAGGTTTTGCCAATTTATCAGATGTCGGTTAAAATCGAATTTTCCGATGAGAAGATTCGTTTTACTTTTAAACCAAATTTTTGGAATTTTACAAACGGTCGTTGGAGTGGTTAGAGTACTGTGGAATCATTACTGTTCGTGGGGGCTCAATGTTCGTGGATTTCGTGGATACCTTTTACCAACGAATTTACATCCCCACGAACTAGTTATTCTTTGCAATAGTTTCTACAGCATAATTTTATATATTTTCAAAATGACATCAACCCTCGAAATTCCATCTCCACGAACTAATGAATATTTGGTTACCCATGAACATTGGACCTCGCGAACATTGGTTCACGAACATTAACGATTCCACAATAATCGCTATCTACAGAAGAGCTCCCGGGTTCGATTTTCGATCCTGACACTGCATCAAGCCTAAGACATTAACATAGGTAGTGATTCCTTCGCCAGACGTTTGAAATGAGAGTCCCGGGACTTTCGGATATTTCCTTAAAAACGGAGGGGACTTTTTCACAGTAGGCGTCGGTACGATAATGAACCCTAAGCATAGTCCAAAACCAATACGCTACCTCGACCAGTGAATGAAAAATTCTTCAGAGTGCAAATCTTTGGATAGTTGATAGGGATGAATATAGTTTTAGGGGTTAAGCCAGTCCCCATCCCCTCCCTCAGTACATGCCATACTTTGTCCTAATTATGATATGTCATGTGACACCCCGTTTGATTATCTTGATATTATGCAATTTGACGTATATTTGTCTGTACTCTCCATGCAAGTAAATAGGACTACTAATTATATTCTATATTGCATTTTTCATTTTGTAATTTATTATCTATTTCAATGAGTAACAATTTCATTCTTTAAAGAGAACTTGTGTTTTTATTTACTCTAGTTAAAAAGCACACACACACACACACACACACACACACACACACACACACACACACACACATATATATATATATATAATGAAGCTTGTTGCAGTCCTTACAAGATAAGGGGAAACCAAGGGGAGGTAAAAAAAAACCTGCTGTGGTTCAAGATTTCAAAGAGAACGTGAAGTTAAGGAGCAGTTATCAATCTCATAACTCTATAAAGAATGCAAAATTCCGAGGACAAATATGGAACCCTAGACATACAGAAGGTGGAGTAAGCATCCCCCATGGACCGGTCATACCCGCCGTGTGCCCTGTATCTCAATTAGGTAAAAGGAGTAATCCGTAGTCAAAATTAGCGTGCAAAGAACAGCCTAACAGTAGGTATGAATCGTGTCAGACAGCATTTTACTCATTGTAGGTTGTATTGCTAGATCAGTTCAAAGGCAAGCACGACCGTCGCCATGGAAAACGTTTTGACCATATGGTGACACTGTAGTATCTATGCTACTTTGGATTCACAAAGTATTCATAAAAAACCGAATAATGGAAAATAAACTACTAATATATTAGTAATGTACTCGTATTACTATCGAACGCTTACAGTCTCCATTTCTCTTCCAGTTAAAAACTACCCTTCGTCATGCAAATACGGTCTAAATTTTCGTCATGTATACAACGTAGATTGACTGAATCCAATAAGGACCAATGTTCTTAATTCTACAGGGAAAAGTGGCGATCTCGTTCCATTATGATTGCAAGTTTTACAGAGAAATAACAATTTCCATAAAACACAAAATCCTGACCAAGGAAGTTCCGGTGACATGTTTACCCTGTCTTAATGAACAATTTAAAACATTTTTTCTTCCTTTCGTTGATGCTGAATTTCTGGCATTAAAATGGTTGCAATGGTCAACTGTAAACGCCATCCTGTCCCTTAGTAGAATCGCACAGATTGGTTGTGTTTCAAAGTCCAGCAAAAGAGCACATATAATATTGAATTTATTAATGTATCGGGTAATAATACAATTATTGACTGGGTTTGAGGAAACAGTTGTTTTGTTTTACCTGAGAACGGATTTGTTGCCCGAAACCCACAGATTGAAGATAACAGACGTCGAGGGTCAAACAAAGCTGCCGTTGTCAGAGAACCCAGCCTAAAACTATATTGTTATTAAAATCACGTGACTTACAAAATCATTGAATAACCATGACTAATGGAAATCAATCAAGGGCAACAAAACCACTGACCGACAGCCGGTCAAGTCACTCAACTGTCAAAATGTCGCGATTTATCACTAATGACAGTATCTTAACATTATCAACATTAACTGACACAAGAAATCGTCAGAATGTAACAGAAATAACTTGCGGACGTTAGCTCTTCAGCTTTCGAGCACAACTGTGCAGAATGCTATGACTGTATAAATAATGGTACAATACTTATTATATTGGCCCGGATATATTATATATTTACTACAAAAACCTTTCCAGTTGAAAATTTGTATGTTGTTTCCAAGTTTGAAAGGGTTTGGAAGGACTATATTTTCTGATGGAAAGATTCTTTAATCAAAAACATCTAAAGCATGATTTTACAGTTTTTGTTTTATTCAACATATATATCGACGTGTATTTCAATTTTGTTTTTTATGATACAAACAGTAGAGACTAATTCAAATGTAAATTCATTAATTTGGTCGATACTTTTTGTAAAGAGAACTCTGACTCTATATTGATTTACCCTAATTTTGTTTGAAAATTCTAGCATTTTGGCAAATAATTCTAAAATTTTATCCATAATCCTTACATTCTTCAGTTCCATCTTAAATGTTAAGGCAGGTCTTTGTGATTTATGTGCAATTTTAAACAGTGAAAACATTCTTACTATCTTTTGAACTCTCAAATTCCATATGATAAATTTTCCCGTATAATTACCAAATGCAAAAAGGTCATTTTCTATGTCCATATCTACTAGCATTGAACTTTTTCATATTTGTTTTGTTCAAAGACATGAAGATGCAATGGTTGACTTGTGTTGCTTAAGTTGTGTAGTCACCGACAGACAAATTGAGAGTTTACATGAATACCGGGAATAAACAGAGGAACCGAGTTTACATGAGTAAATCGTTAATAAAACGGTCATGTTTAACACACTGTGGTTCAATGACAAGTACTATAACCCAAGTGTTCCTTTTTAATTTCATAATTCTCCTTCAATTTATAAACCAATAATATGCATCTCAAAAATTGACAATATATTGCAAAACTCAGGAGCGACCTCATTGATATAGAGCTACAAACAAGAGCAAAATCAACAAAATTACAATAACAAAACAAGAGGGAAAATAATGAAATCACATATACACATTTTAGAAGAAGAAAGATCAGATATTCAATGCCCTATTTACTAGGCTTACTACAAATGAGTGATATGTGGCTATTGTGGTGGAGGTCTTATAAAACAGCTTCCGGCAAACTCACCAAGATCTAATTATTACTAAGAAGGAGACAGTGAAATGGGACGTATTACTGGCTACCAACACTGTATTTATTCCAAAATTTTTGATAGATTTATAAAAGATTTGGAATGTAATCTGAGCTAGTGTTGTATTACTAAATTACATCATGCAAAAGTTTTATGACATTGTATAAATCATGTTTCTACCAAGCATCTACAAGAAATTGATGGTTAAAGTCACTCCATTATCATAACATTGGTAATAAACATTGCGTTCTTTTCTTCAAAAATAGCGTTCAATTCTCTGTCTAAAAAGCCTTTGCAGATGAATCAATAGATAATTTGACATTGTGAATGACAATATTCAACTTCAGGGTCAACATGTGCTAGGGAATTTTGGAAAAGTGGCCATAAACTGTCTGCAGAATCTGAAAGTGTATTATCACGTGGATATTCTTTAGGATTAGAGGAGGTTCTGGTATTAAATGCACCCCATAGTCATATAATTAAACAAGAAATTTCAAGATATATTTGAGATGAAGCAAAAGTTATCTGGCAAATAATATACTATTTTACATCTATAGAACAAGACACTGTAATGAATAATCATTAATTTGTGTATATTTGTAACATTTCCTTGTCTCCTTAGATCTTGGACATCCATCATTGACCTTTAGTGTTTGACCTGGAATAAATTCAGATATCGTTATTTCCGCATACTTGGAAAGACTTCACTCTCTAGGGTTATGTCATTGAATTTTTAAAGTCGCCAGACTTGTCAACAGTTGAACATATTTGGGACATTGGTCGTTGTTTAATACAACGACATAACGTCAACAACTGTAGAGGAAGTGATGCTTACTTTGCAGCATGAGTGGGATCAGATCACCATGCTCGAGATCAGAAACCTGATAAGGAGCATGGGTTGATTGATTGATTATATATTGTTTAACGTCCCGCTCGAGAATCTTTCACTCATATGGAAACGTCACCATTGCCGGTGAAGGGCTGCAAATTTAGGCCCATGCTCGGCGCTTATGGCCTTTGAGCAGAAAGGGATCTTTAACGTGCCACGCCTGTTGTGACACGAGGCCTCGGTTTATGCGGTTTCATCCGAAGGACCGCCCCATTTATTCGCCTCTTACGACAAGCAAGGGGTACTGAGGATCTCTTCTATCTACCCGGATCCCCACGGGGCTTGAACATGGTTGTATACCTGATATTGCAGCAAGTGGAGGCAATACAAAATACTGATACTGACTGATACTTGTCCCACAGCTGTTTTATGTCGCTTTCTTACATAACGGAACACGCTTCTCGTTAAACCGTGACATTGTATCGTTATATGATATAATCTATAATTTCAATTGATTTATTCAATTAAAGAAATATAATGTTTTCCTTTTATATGTGTTATATCAAATATTTCAATTGCTTCACTTATTTTGCTCAGTATATCTCAGAGAAATATTTTACCCATGGCGGTAGCCTAGTGGTTGGAGTACTTGTACCGAGAGAGCCGGGTTCGATTCTCGATCTCGTCACCGCGTCAAACCGGGTTAGGAAGTCGTACAATGCTACGCGCCATGCATGGGTCAAAATTTGGGACACTTCACTTAAAGCTATGGACGCCTCTACATGTGTGAAATATTATTCAATGGGACGTTTTGTTTGTTTGTTTGTTTTATTTATAGTCGCCTGAGCAATTTTTCAGCTATCCGGCGACTGCCAATGGGACGTAAACAATATGCAAAAAAAAAAAAAATATGTTTGTAATGGACAAAATGCCGATTAATTTGTTCTCAAGATCGGAAATAATTATTTTAGTCTCCAGAGTGAAAATTAATGGTAGTAATTAAAATTTTAAAAACCCTTGAAATTTCATGATACACAGATCATAAATGCGATTTTAAGAGTCCATCCTAAATGGTACGAAGAAAGTGAATAGTTCAATAAATTTCATTCCGTCATTATAAAAACAATTATCATACATATAAATAAGAGCGCATAAATAAGTAAGATGTAAATCAATTCATGCTAGAGAAGAAATTCTGGAAGAAAATTACCTGATGAAAATTAATATGTGCTTCTTTTCTGAACAGAGTTTCAATATTGGAAATAAATATCTTTACCATTGATTGAGAAGATTTCTTATTTTGTGTGGAACTCTTACACGGAATGTGGATGTCCATATCTATCTAGAAAAGCCTTTAAATCTACCAAATCTCCAATAAATGAAGGATTTCAACTAAAATTCTACAAATAATTCTAAAACGATTTAGCTGAACTAATGATTGTTAGCTTAAATGAAAACACCCCTTTCATCTTATCGACGAAAAGAAATTATAATACTGGTCCCAAAGAAAGTTGAAAACAGAATATTACTTACTTGCTTCATTTTCCGCAGATCTACTACCGTAGTATTAGCTAATTATACGAAGAAACAACATCATTCTTCCAAACAGATCAGTGTCCAAACAGGTTATTAGTTTATCAAAAAGTGAATAATAGGCGAAAATATAAGAACCTGTAGGCCTGGATTTGACTGATCTTACAAATTACTGAACATGTATATAAACCTAAAACGCTCCTAGCTTCATTGATCTGGTGAATTTCAAGGAAATTTTGATACATTAAAGTTGAATAACTTAAATCATGTTACTGAGATATTTGGTTTTGAAATAGCTTTCAACATTCGTTCATAATTATCTACATTTATATATCATGTTGTGTTATGATAATAGATGCTCGTATGTTTCTCATAATTCGTGTAGGTGTTGGACAAGGTTTGCCTTTATTTCCCCACCTCAAATAAACATATTCATAGAATAAAGCGAAACAAAATTCATGATAAACCAGCTGGCAAATTATATAATTTGAAGATGAATAGATAGTTTGGATTAAAAATTGTTAAATCTTAAGACCTGGAATTCTAGCAGTAAATTGGTCAGATGATTTATTTTATATTCTCAGTATCTGGGTCGTTACAAAGAGGGTGGGTTAAGAAAATGCTGCTCAAAATTAAAAGAACTCAAAAGTACACTACGTATGACAAATGAAGACGTTTTCCCTCATAGACAAACTCTTTATTACAAAAACATTAGTTATTCCAAAACTCTGCATCAAGTATTAGTTCTTAGTAGAAGTGATTAAGAAGAGAAGATAAATCCAAATAGGGCTAAAAGTTCAAATTTGAATATCAAGTTAAATCAAGCTAAAGGAAAAATATAAATATCAGGATCCCCGCCATCACCAAATCGGTATATATCAGAAGTCCATAAATATACTCTCATGAATTGGAAGGAATTTAAAAACTCTAATGATAAAGAACAATCTTTAGTTTCAAGAGTTACATTCAAATATTTTAAAATAGAAAATGTAATCGAGACACAATTATGTATTGAGTAGTGGGATAGGACAACATAAAATTGTCAGGGGGAAAAGCTTGTTTTGTTTTTTTTGTTGTTTTTTTTTTTAAAATGTTCTTCAAATTACGTTAACGAAATCTCATTTCAATCTTTTAAATCAAATCAGTATTATATGAGATTAACAGATAATAATTCTTTTTTTAATATCAATTTGATTAATTTTAATATAATTCTATCAAACGTTATTGTACAGATTTGTTGCAGATATTTAATTGGGGCCTTCGCTCAAAACCACAAGGCCTCTCACCTCTAGTCGGCACAGGTTCGAATCTCGCTCGCGCCGATATATGTGAGAAAGTTTACTTTCGGAAGGTCGGTGGTCTCTTCCCAGGTACATTGTATCTGGGTTCTCTCCTCCACCAATAAAAACTAGACGCCACCAGATAACTTAAAAATTGTTGAGTGTGTCGGAAAACAACAATCAATCAATCAGATATTTAATTAGTTGGTTGTACTTTGTTATACGTCCGCTCGAGAAATTTTCACTCATATGAATCCGAAAGTACACAACGATGTTCATATGTTTCGAAATATATATATGATAACAGCATAAATTTTATTTACTGTGATGGTGTTGAAATTTCACATTATGGCAGAACAATTATCTATTTTAAAGAATTAAATTGTCAATATAGCACATGCATGACTTCGACAGTACCATGGAAACCCTAAATAGAAGCATTTCCTTAACGTTACATCTTGAAGAAAATATATTTTGTCTATAAAAGGGATAATGCTAAAAAAAGTATATTAAATAAAATACAACCAATATTTGTAAACCTATGCTAGAAGAGGAAGAAATAATGCGAACGAAAATGTAGATACTACTTTTTATTCCCAGTGTTTCTGTCTTTGATACCTTTACAAATTGTAATGATTGACATTTCCTCATGAATGCGCTGCAGCTGCGAACAATGCGCGTATGAATTTCGATGAATATAGTAAATCTATTTTAATGACCGGGAATACCCACAGAAATGAAAGTGGAATGTAAATATAGCAAATTAGTTTTATTTTTGATAAATATATGCAGGTATGAATTGCAACGCTTCACATATTTTTCATGACGTGCATGTATGCCAACGTGTAGCATCTCAGGCCATGCCCTGGTGTATTTGTCAAAAATAAACTTTATTTCTTGAAAATACAATGAAAAGACAGCCAGTGTTTGACCAGAAGGCGAGGCTCAATTTTAAAATGGCCATTTCTTATCATCATACTTTGTATATATCAAAACGTAGAATCAATGAATTTCAACGGATACAGTAAGATGCTGAGTGAGCGGAAAATGCGAGTCATCATTTTAGTCTTCAGTCCTGCTAAATAAGATGGTGTTTTCTGTATGTACAATTTATGTAATAATAATTTATCTAATAATACAGCGATTGTCCTATTTATATTCTGATGATCAGACACACTGTATGAAACATTATGCTCCCATGAAAGTGTGTTCACTATACGAAAGAAGATTTAAATGAATGTTCTACTTGCCTTTATTTATACCTTAAATTTTAGAAAATATAATTCAATCTTAAAACATATATCTAATGTTATATGTCATGTTATAAATATTTATTTTAATTTCAACTCATGAAAAAGACCTGTATAAAATGAAGAACTGATTTGTATGACGTACTTTAGAACTACACGGATTTGTATGATATGTTTAATAATGACCGAGAACGATCTTTACTCAATCAGGGGATGCTTACTCCTCTTAGGCACCTGATCACAACTCTGACATGTCCATGGGCCCATGTTTGACCTTCTTTAATTTTTTTTTATCTTTTATAGGATTTTTGAGATTGATCACTGCTCGTCATCTGCACTTGTTCAACAAAATGTAAGGATGGTCATTTCCTTATGAATGCGCCGCAATTGTAAACAATGCCCGCATGTATAAATAAATAATAATTGATAATAATTAATACTACTAATAATTAATAGATATACTATTTATTTTAACGGCTTGGAATTCTGCAAGAAATGAAAGCAGAATGTAAATATAAGAAATATATTTTCAATTTTGAAAATATGTGAGGGTGTGAACTGTAACTTTCACGCCTGTATAAGTTTCATGAAGCGCTAACGCGTTTCAGAAAGTGTGCAGTGCATACACTCATGTATGTTCAAAAATGAAATTTACGTCTTCGATAACCATGTAAATATCAACCTAGATTATTTATGGCTATTTTCAATCGAATGATGTTGTCTTGACGTCAATAGATGTATCTTATACTTAGATTGGATCTGTTTATTTCAGTCGATGAGAGAGAGAGAGAGAGAGAGAGAGAGAGAGAGAGAGAGAGAGAGAGAGAGAGAGAGAGAGAGAGAGAGAGAGAGAGAGAGAGAGAGAGAGAATAGCTCGTGTCGTTTTTGCGATTTATCAAGTGTTTCCAGGTAAATGGTCCAGTAGAGTTTTTAACCTCTTTGCAATATATATATATATATATATATATATATATATATATATATATATACATACACACACATATATATATATATATATATATATATATATATATATATATATATATCTCAGTGTTTCAATATTACGAACATATTAGCGTTTTAAAACCGACTTAAACATGCTATTTTGATTTCGATAAGATGCCTTATAAACGCTACTTCAAAGGTTCGTAAGAAATGTTAAGAAGCAATAAAAGATAGTCGAATAGCATTAGTAAAAGGTGGGTGTTGTCATACAGCAATGCGTGGTGTGTGTCGTCTTTCATCAGGCTTAGTGAATTCATCAGCCATTAGAGAAAAGGTTAGCAGGCTTCTGTAGAAAACATCTTGTAATGGTGTCAGCTTCCTGATAGAGGTCCCGTCGATGTCTCATTTGCTGATTACACACGAAAACTTCATACAAACTCTTTGCAGGAGCATTTCCGGATACAGATTATTCTGGGGGGCTCCTTCAAAAAGCTCCCAGGGTAGATGCTGTTAGAGATCCTTACCAATTATAACAGACAGAAATTAACGACGGTGACTCTTTTTGTCGCCTGTCAATACATACGACATTCAGGAGAGAAATGATGCTGGCAGGATTCAGGTAAAACCAGGAAATAGACGCAGATGGATATAATGGTATACGGGTAATAGATATAATTATCAAGATATTGTCTTTTATCGAATTTTATATTTTAAGGATATGATAATCAGTGCAGGTAACTGACCCAAATAATGTACTGCACTGAAATAATATTCCAGTGCAGAACAAACGTACTCGCCTGACTATCTACAAGAGCATAAAATATGCAAAATGATGGTGAATTAGTGGAAAGGAGATCTGGTAAACGAACCAGATTATCAAGACTCCAGTTTGCTAATAGCACTTAACGCAAAGTTCAGACAATCGCTGAAACCTCTCGCTGACGTAAAATAAAAAAAAAAACCCCAAACAGCGGCCGTTAGTGAAAAAAGCTAAGACATACATAATATTTTTCAAATCCCTGTGCTGTTTTGAGGCGCGTCAGTAGAAAAATAAGCCCACTACATCAATGACAATAATGAAAAATGGCCCCGAGTCCTGGGAGAGGAGGACCGCATAGGGTATGTACTGGATTTGCGTGCAGTCTTCAAATCTTTATTCGCTACTCGATGTTCGTTCATCGAACTTGAGGCCAGAAGACGTTATATAGGCTTAATGCTGGCCATTTAAGGTAAGAAATTTACTTTCATACTCCAATGTATACTTGATGAATAATAATATGAAATATACATTCGTGCATTTGAAAATGACAAGATCTGTAGCAGAACATTCTGTTGATACGGTGTGCTTTAACAATTCATTTTGTTATATGTACTTTATTATTAAAAAAAACAACAACAAACGTTTCATTATTTTCGCGAACTGCAAAATGCTATAACAAGTACATTATTTAATAAGTAGCTACTTTACGAGAATCTTTAATTATTACTTATTTAAATCTCATATTCCCAGGAAAATCACCTTCCATATTGTATAACATTACAAGCTATGTGTACGAAGTTGGAGGAACTTTTATAAGGAGTTTGCATTGCTTTATCCTAGCTTGGCTAATCAAACTTAAGAGGGAAAAATCGAAAACAAATTCTCCCTCTTGCACGGGAGAGTAATTAGTGATAAAAAATCCTAAAGGGTCCTTCGAATCATGGATCAATATTAGTAATGAATATATGTTCACCATATTCTTTTTAAGCCTGAGTATGGTTTGGCTAACTGGCGATTGGCAAGCGCTTAACATCAGCTGTAGCGAAGATAGCGAAATAAAAGAACGATAAATCCCAGTACAAGGCAAATCAAATCCGAGAGCTTAAAATCAGCCTACAAGTCTTTTGTCTGGACTCTCGTTAATCAAGTTGCTGTCCCGAGAGAGAGAGAGAGAGAGAGATAGATACAGAGAGAGAGAGAGGGGGGGAGGGTTAAAGTTATTCTATTTGTTTCAGGTGGGTTTTTTATTTCAGGAAAGTGTTTCAGATTACATTTTTTTTCTGTAATGCTCTGATATATTAAATGAATATTATCAGGATATTTCCTTTCGATATACTACAACGAATAACTTACAACACATTATACAGTATATGTAACATAGCACGCAACACACACTAGCTTTTCTAAAAGTTTGTATATGCCGATTCAGTTTTCGTGTAAACGTTATGGCATGCCGTATGTCTTCAGAAGTACCGATTGATTGATTGATTGATTATATATTGTTTAACGTCCCGCTCGAGACTCATATGGAGACGTCACCATTGCCGGTGAAGGGCTGCAAAATTTAGGCCTATGCTCGGCGCTTATGTCCATTGAGCAGGGAGAGATCTTTATCGTGCTGTGACACGTGGCCGCGGTTTATGCGGTCTCATCCGAAGGACCGCCCCATTTAGTCGCCTCTTATGACAAGCAAGGGGTACTGAGGATCTATTTTAACAACATGGATCCCCGCGGGGCTGAAGTACCGTTAAATAACTTGAAGAGGAAAATGTTAGAGAAGTATTTCGCAAGACAAAAACGAAATATGAGTGACTTATGAATATTTAGTTAAACCTTGTGCTCAATAACTTTCGGAATTTCCTTTTCAGTGACTTTTAACTGGTGTAATTCATTAAAAACTGGGTTACATTAGGCATGGTATATTGCAAATCCTTATAGTCTATATTGCCGATTTTCGATATTCTTAAAAATGAGAGTCAAGATAACGAACAATGATCAATCTTGTAACTCCTCTGAAGAATACAAAATTAAGAGTAGGACAAACACGGAATCTTGACATACCAGAGGTGGGATCAGGTGCCTAGGAGGAGTAAGCATCCCCTTTTGACCGGTCACACTCACCGCGAGCCCTATACCTTGATCAGATAAACGGAGTAATCCCTAGTCAAAGTCGGTGTACAAAGAACGTAGTTTTTCTATGTCTAATGATTGTAAGGAATTGGACGTATCAGTATTACAATTTCAGATTTCGTTATATCGGAATACTAAGATACTCAAGTCCAGTTCTCCTTATTCATTGTTATGATGAATCACACGTTCATTATCACCGAGTACGATTTTTCTGTCAGATGTTTTAAATGTTAGTAGAATCAATGTTCCACATTATATCTTAGAGAAATTCTTCAAAATTTACATGATGTCTTATCGAAATTTACTTCCTATAGAAATTCGACATGTTTATAGTATCTGTATTTAAATATTTCAATTATTTTCACTGCATCTTGTAAAAACAAATGAGTACCACCAAAGAAGTGCTTAGTGCGGCTTTATATTATCTAAGAAAATTTTAAGTTTTCCAGAGGGTAAAATTCATTGCAGACTTTCATTTAAAGTGAGAATGGAAATGTTTTTAGCTTTATTATAGAAGCATTTCTGGCACAGATATTAAATATCCTAGTCAATGGAGTTGATGAATATGAGTTACCGTACCTATACTGGATCCCCAAACTCCACAAAAACCCATACAAACAAAGATACATTGCTGGATCTAGTAAATGTTTTACCAAGCCCCTATCTCTGCTCCTCACGAAAATATTAACTGCTGTGAAGGAGAAACTTCAAACGTACTGTGCCACTACATATGCCAAAAGTGGTCTAAATCAAATATGGATTCTTAAAAATTCTAAAGAACTTTTTATGAATTTGAAATCACAAAACTTCTCATATTAACGCATTAAAACGTATTATTTTACAACACTTTACACGATCAAACCCCACAATGAATTAAAGACTAGACTTTTTGACACCATAGACAGTTGCTTCGTCAACAAAAATGGTAAAAGGAAATATTCATATCTAGTGATCGGTCATCCTGATCGGGATGAAGGGTTCACGGCGGGTGTGACCAGTCGACAGGGGATGTTTTCTCCTCCTAGACACCTGATCCCATCTCTGGTATGTCCAGGGGTCCATGTTTGCCCATCTCTCTGATTTGTATTTGTTATAGGAATTACGAGATTGAATACTGTTAGTTATCTTCACTTTTACATTATTTTACAGATAATTCTTAGATTATTTTACAGATAATTCTTATATTATTTTACAGATTATTCTTATATTATTTTACAAATGATTCTTACCGATAGATAATTTTACAGATAATTCTTAGATTATTTTACAGATGTTTCTTAGATTATTTTATAGATGATTCTATTTTATTGTTGATACTGATTACTTGTATTGTATGGCTTTATATCAAATCCATTTAGAATACAGATAAAGTTTTATTAAAGCTTTAATGAACCTTTTAAAATCATAATACACGAAGGCAGAATATTTAACTTCGAGGCAGAAGAACCGGAAATCTTTTGGATGAGTTTTGAGTCATGCGTTATGGTTGATGAAAGACCAAATACGTCATACCCGAGTTTACTCTGGCATCCGACATCCGACTTTAGTTTTGATGGGTCGTTAAGTGATTGTATGATTACTAAAGCTGGTATTCAAAAACATCTTCATATCAGAACATTAAAGTTCATTTGAAAAGAAATTGATTTGCATATATTTTTTGGCAAAGAATGTGTGTTTTCTTTTTTATTTCATTTTTCAGTATGTAAAGAGTAACATTGTAATGTGGTGAGTACAGTGATACTATAGTAGTCTAACATGGGTGTTTATTGGTAAGATACGAAATGAGGTGAGATATACGAATCTAAATATAATTTTCGTAACGAATCAATGTAGCAAAATGTACGAAACTAAATATGATTTAATGACGAATGGAATGATTGTGCATGACATAACATACCCATAATTTTTCCATCATTTTCTTTGAATTGCATGACTAAAAACAACCCTAATATCTGATCTGTTTCAAATCAAATACATGGACAGCATGCATGGATCACAATGACAAATGAAATGGAAATATTCCACCGTTGTAAAGACATGAAAATTCAGAATAGATCCTCAGTACCTATTGCTTGTCGTACGAGGTGACTAAATGGGGCGGTCCTTCGGATGAGACCGCAAAAGCCGAGGTCCCGTGTCACAGCAGGTGTGGCACGATAAAGATCCCTCCCTGCTTAAAGGCCATAAGCGCCGAGCATAAGCTTAAATTTTGCAGCCCTTTACCTCCAATGGTGACGTCTGCATATGAGTGAAAGATTCTCGAGAGGGACGTTAAACAATATACAATCAATCAATATAATCGACTACGTGTGGATTTGAATTGGTAGCAGTCCATAATCTCATGTATTTTTCAAAAATGAAATTCATTTTTATATACCTTGTATTTACGTTCTACTTTCATCTCTATCGGAATTCCCAGCTGTTAAAATAGATGTCTTATATTGATCAAAATTGATACGCGCACGATTTACAACTGCTACGCATTTATGACAAAATGGCTGTCATTACAATTTGTAAAGATCCCAACGGCAAAAACATGATATATCCCAAAAATAAAAGACCGTCCAGTGGGGGGAATCGTCGCTTTCGGACCACTTTAACATGGAAAGTGTCGACACTTTGAGAAAATGAGCGATCTGTTATTTCAGGTTCGTGATGACGCGTCTGTTCCGTTTCAGATTTTGTTAATTATTTCACCGTTCAATATACGGTTACCTCTGTATACAATGACTTCTGTGTGAATTTTAACATATATCTATAGAGTTACTTACCCTTTTCAACACTAATTCCCATGGATTTATAGCAACGGTTGATTTGAACATTTTTTTCCCTAGGGAAATGAACATAATGAAATTTATTCACTTAAATCCATAAATTTTTACGCAGGTGACACCATTATTATTCGCCAAGAAATATAGCATTTTAGAATGATTTCTCACGTATTCATTGTAAATTTTTCACGATTACAGGTGTGTTCAATGTTCCCTATCTTTCTAAGTGACATTTATGATGAGTTTTCTTTTATCCATGTATTCAAAATCAGTATGCAAATCATATTTAATACCTATCGTTTGCAAAATTTATTGGCAAAAAATTGGCTTGTTTGGAAATAATGAAAGAGATAGGATTTCCAGAGCCTTTCGTAAAAATATAACAATATCAAAGTCAGTTGAGTTCTGCTCGTTAGTCGTTAGTGGCAAATCTAATGGTTTTTTGTGTATTTGATTTTGAAACATGAGTCAAAATGTTTATTAATAAAGAAACGCAATAGCAATATAACAAATTCGTGTATCCCACTGGGTCTGACGATCTGAAGCCAAAATACATTCGATATCTCTACTTTGACGTAGACTGCAAAGCATCTCTGTGAACAAAGTAATTACACGAGCGACTCCAGCCAACCAACGTGATATGGGTGACCTCAGAGGATGTTCCGCAGTCTCCGAATCAAAATGGTGTCAGTAAAATCTCGCGAGAATTCTTATATTACGTAATACTGTTTCCAACACATCTTTTTCCCGCTATTCCGGTATTATTGCTTTGGAATTTATTTGGTCTCTGTTTGTTCGTAACTTTGATCTCTTTATCTTTTTCATTTTGAGAGTCGACTTTCATTGTTTCTTGATAAAACAAGAAGATTACGTAAACTGATTGCAGTAATTCGGAAGATACCACGAGAATCATAAGGCCGACTTTCGGATTGTAATTTTGGACTCTTTTGCTTTTTTCAATGTGTTTTCGATTTTTATCAAGCTTTTAATAGGCATCATCTGAGTATCTTTAGCATTAGTCACAATGAAAAATCTTCATTAGAGTAAGTTACTTGAACAAGATCAAAAGGTCTGTATTTTCGTTGTGATTTATCTTGTGGCAAATATGGTTTCATGTCATAACAAAGTGGAAGCCAATGTTGACACATTTATCTTACAAAAGGAAATAAAGTGAGTGCAGATAGAAATATATCTTCTAGAGGGCCTCCTTTTTGGTTTTGGTTTTGGTTTTTAAATCTCCACGGACCTAATGATGCCTTACTGCCATGTACCTTCCTACGTCAATCCATACACAATACATATAATTCAGTCATCCTTATAAGTAAAGTGGTTACTTAGAATTCTGGACATTATATATGCTACCAATTAATCACTACTTTTGATGTATCTACTTGTTAATGAGCAGGATGAACACATTTCTTCTGCTGGGGAATCGTCATCGCATAAACTGAAATGATCAAATGTTTGAAATCTGATTTTGAAACCCATGAATTTCATATTTAGTAGAAATTTCTAGGACAAAAATGTTGAATAGAATTTGTTGGGATCGCTTTCTAACTATAAGAATGAAAACAATACTGACTTTCACTTACAGTATTCAATGCATAACGAAAGAATAATGAACAATTTTGATTGACTGATTTTATATTGTTTAACGTCTCTCCCGAGAACCTTTCACTTATATGGAGACGTCACCATTGCCGGTGAAGGGCTGCAAAATTTAAGCTTATGCGCGGCGCTTATGGCCTTTAAGCAGGGAGGGATCTTTATCGTGCCACACCTGCTGTGACATGGGACCTCGATTTTTACGGTCTCATCCGAAGGACCGCCCCATTTAGTCGCCTCTTACGACAAGCAAGGGGTACTGAGGATCTATTCTAACCCGGATCCCATAGGGAACAATTTTGAATGATTTAGATATTGTTAAGTAATGATGAAAGTGAAGAAGATCAATTTTACACGAGTGGTACATGATTAGAAATAGACCTTTTTGCACTTGAGACTTTTTAAACGAGTTATCTACCTTTTATTAAAATAAGAGACATTTAATTATCTAACAATGTGTGTCGTAAATGATTAATTTTATTCTATCTTTTCATAAAGAGAAAGTGTATGTAACTTTTACCTAGAGATTTGTATGAAAATATAATTTCTTTTAAAATATTTCAACAAATTGTTTTCCCACAGATGACAATGTAAAATTTAAGGTGAAATAAATCAATCTGTAATCAAACCTACGGTGGATTTTTTTTTTTATTTAATGAACCCTTTAAAATGAAATCATGACTAAAAACGCCCCACCACTCATTTACTAAATATGAAATCTTACTGTTATACATTGAATACCTACATGCATTGCAAGACCAAATAACTCAGATTTTCATATCCCTACCAACATAACCTGCTCTCTGTCAAGGGCTATTTATTTTGGCTCAGATTGTGCATTATCACAAATAACCACAAAAGGTCTGGTCCTAATTTTCACCGGGGATAGTCGAAGTCTACACAGCATGATGGGTTTAGTAGATTTAATTAGCGTGTCGTCAATAATTGATATTTCCCAGGTGCCTTTAGCCTGAGATATCAGGATTAAAGAATGCTTAATTATGATTAGAAAAAAATCAATTCAACATTACAAGCTGTGTGGTCACATGGTTGTCACGGATCGACCAGAAGACCATGGACGTCGAGTGCAAAAAAATTAAAAAATGCTACCGTAACACGTTTTCTGACCCCATAGATACAAATAAGAGCACTGTTAGAAATTTAGAAACATAGACTCGCTTTCAGAGTTGTAGTTGTTCAGATCGCTGTGCTTTCGATGATGTTAACTGCCAGCTTTGTGTCACTTTTTACGAACAGGTTTTCACGTCCGCTAATTGTGATATAAATACACACTGTGGTCATCTTCGCATCGATTTTCTCTTGTACAAATTCATACCGGAGGATGTTTTTTTCCCCTTTCTTTTCTTTTTGTCTATGACATTCATCTTTGTCAAAGGATCTTAACATTATTTTTAAACACGGTATAGTTGTGTTGTAAGTATGCTGATAGTCTATATATAGACGGGTAACACGGTCATGGCAAAGATAACATGTACCCCGCACTTGCTAGATAGTTTTTTTTTTGTTTCCTTACCTTTACAGTGGATCCAATCAATCAAGGCTAATAGGTGTTGCCGAGTCTGTGCGAGTTTTTTTTTTCATTCATGGAAGACGGATTGTTTTATTGCTCTCTATCCTTCCAGAAGTTCACGAACATCTTGAAAGGGTTTAGAGTTTTAAAGAATGTGACTTTTCCCGTCACTCTGAAGTACCACTAATATAGAACTATGCTTAGCGCTCAGTGCCGTAGCCTTGAAGGTTCTTTTTAAAGACTTGTGATTCCAAGCGTTTGACGAAGGAGCAATCACTACATATATTTAATAAGCACCTATAAGGTTTGACGTGTCTATGACACGAGCGGGGCTCAAACTCGCGACCTCCCAGTTACGAAGCGAACGCTCTACCACTGATTACTGCGACCCTGACAATACATTGCGTGCATACACATTAAGCTATTTGAGAACGCACGTGTTTATCAGAAGTGGTGTTGTTTATTGGTCAATAATTACATACATTGTACCATGATTAAAGGTAGAATTTTATGAAAGGAATCCGTTTTCATTCTCCTCTCATGTCAACAATCGTCATTGAAATAACATGCATGTTTATTGTCAAACAAAGGACCAGATCCTTGAAATATGACCAAACATCACGAAATCTGACAGATGTCTGAGGTCATTCGGGTTAATTCAGATTCAGATACCACTGTCAGCAAAATAAATGGTGGAATCTTGTCATGCATAAATAATTCCATTTTATCTCTGTGACTTTGGCAAGTTACGGTCTGAAGCTTGTGTGCGCAGGTCACGTCTGAAGCTGGTAGTAAATATATCCGACTAACTGCATACCCGGTACACGAAGTATGGTTTTGTCAAGGTATATAGATGATTAATTGTCAGAAAATATTACATACAACCGTCAAAATCCATACAGGTATAGATAAATAATACAAGGAAGGAAATGTTTAATTAGAAAAAAAAAGAAGACAAATTAACAAAATATACATAATTCTGCATGAACAATATTATACCGAGTATCAGGACTGGGTGGCCCTATGTCATAGGCTTCAAGAATACTCTCTTAGAAATTATTTCATAACCACTGCATTTAGAAGACACTCTATATCCAAAACCAAACTTTGTTGTGGATATATTGCTCTTAGCCCAAGACCCACCAAGGAAGTTTGTTGCAAATATTTTCATTTTTTCATTTTTCCGCAGACGAACGTAGAATTGGTAATATTTGTCCAGTTTCATGCAAATTTTTAATTTTTGTGTGAATGTTATTTATTTATTTATTATTTATTTATTTTTAAAATTTAGTACGCCAAGTTGGCCTTACTATCATATTCTTAGTAAAAAGTTCGTTTTTGAAAAATAAATAGACTGGAGCTCAAGATATTCCTTGACAGAGAATATGTTTTATGTCTAAATTACCACAATGTATGAACAGTTCAATACTTGATTTAAAATAAGTGATAGGCCAATGCATTTGAGTTTTTCTGAAATTATCTTAGAAGTTTGAAATATACAACTATTAATCAGATTGTCTTAACATAAGTTTTGAAATGAACTATATTGTGTGTAGTGGTACAGCCATCATAACAGTGAAATTAGTGTGTGATGTTTACCTACATATGCATGTAAGAAAAAGACGATATTTATTCTATTAGAAAAAGCAAATCTTTATATGAAATAGAATTAGTTTGAATTAATTTGGAGATTCTAAAGAGAAAAGGAATTCTAAAGAATTCTAGAGAAAAGGATTCTAAAAAGAAAATCTTGATTGTAATCACCGTCATGTATAAAGTATTTTATATGTTTTATGAAATGCATCTTCAGAAATATTTGGCTTAAGAAAATCGATTTTAATCTATAACTGTAGTAGTGTTTGACCTTCGGGTTCCCGGTTAGAATAGATCCTCAGTACCCCTTGCTTGTCGTAAGAGGCGACTAAATTGGGTGGTCCTTCGGATGAGACCGCCAAAAGCCGAGGCCCCTATCACTGCATGTGTGGCACAATAAAGATACCTCCCTGCTCAAAGGCTATAAGCTCCGAACGAAGGCCTAAATTTTGCATCCCTTCACCGGCAATGGTGACGTCTCCATATGAGTGAAAAATTCCCAAGCGGGACGTTAAATAATATACAACCAACCAACCAAACTTTTACATGTACGTCGTTTTCTCTTGTTATTTACTTCAATGTCAGTGAAAGTTATAATATCTATGAATCGCATTGAGAGAGAGAGAGAGAGAGAGAGAGAGAGAGAGAGAGAGAGAGAGAGAGAGAGAGAGAGAGAGAGAGAGAGAGATATTTGTTAGTTATAAATCCACCATAGAACTGTGAAGCAATTTTAAGTCACATATCATTTTAAAAAAGCAATTTGCAATAACTGAGGAACTTTCAATTTTCATTTTATTACTTCATCGAAGCAATTTTTGCAAGTTTTACTTCGTGGCAGTATATGCAAAGTTTACGAGTAAAGACTGCTTTAACTAACTCAAAATCCGCAGCATGGATATATATTTTTTGTTTGTGTTACTTCGTATGTTAAAACAATGCAACAAATCAGATGTTTTTGCAATAACAGCAATATCAGAAACCAGATTGAACAGAAAATTGGTCCCAATAGTACGAAATAAATTAATGTCTCGTTGCCATGGATACCCCATTCACCCACGCAACACCGGTCTATGTAGTTCTTTATAGATTAAAACAACGTTTCATTAGTCAAAAATTGCAATCAATTAGAAACTTAGTTCTAGAAAGAGTCCAAGAAATACATAAATAATTGAATATATAAAAGGAAATGCCTTACAGAAACGCCATCAAAAAATCTTAGGGACTACGGTCAGGTCCGAATTGGCAGCCTTTCCATGACAAGTTACAAGATATTGACAGAGAGCGCTGCAGCCGTAAATCAAATAATTGAGTTAATCAAAAATAATGATGGAATTCCCCAACGGATGATGTGCGAATTAGTGATGGACCGGTACATATAGGGATGCCGTGCAAGACCTTTCTCTGTCGTTCGCGCGTCAAGTCTGCTCGGGATTATTTGATTTATCAGATAGACTTGAAAACTGTCGATATTCATTTTGATTCCGAACGGTCACTGTATATTTTGCCAAAACCGAAATCAAATAGGGTCGCTGCTCGTTGGAAACTTGGCTCAAGTGAACTTGATACCATTCCATGTTAAACCTCCAAGTGACTGACGAGTGTATAGGTATTACTATCGATCCAGGATTATTCGAGATACGTCTGCAAACGTCATGGATATACATGTATAATATTTACAAATGGATCTGACATAGCATCTAAGACAGCTGACAATATTGAATTTGGGGGAGGTGGGGATCAACCAATGGTCTCTTCCTCGATTTTCAGTATAAATACAGTACAATGCAGTCGCGTTATTCTCTAAAATCAGAATAGAAACGGAAGTTATTTCGACCAGCTGAGTTTTGTCTTTCCCCCCTCCTTCCTCTGTGTAAGGAATACGTAGTTTTTAGAGCACAGATTTAATGAGACGTAATTGAAAACTCCAACCTCTGGTGTGCCCAGGCGTCAGTGTTTGTCCTGTTTGTATTCTGTATAGTATTCATGAGATTGATCACTTTTCGTTATCTTCACTTGTTGGCACACTTAATACAGAAGAAAATGACAATTTGCTTTCTGTTTTTATACTTTATTCAGAAGTTCAGGTCATATTTGTACGTCTACGGCCTTTGCTTTGAACCCCCCCCCCCCCTCATAAACTTTAAATGAATAAAAATGAAAAAGAGTCAATGTTACACAATACTAAACTTTAGATTTTGTACAAAATACCTACATGTAAGTTGTATGTTATCTACAAAGAAGATATCTCTGTTTCTTTCTTGTATATACGTATGTGAATGTCTTGAAGTGGATACTTATAATCAATATATCACCCCAGAGTCTGTAATATAGGGTCTTTTTCAAACTTCCTGTTTTCCAACTTTATACTATAGCAGGGGTGGATCTTGAGGGGGGGGGGTTAAGGGTTTACAAGCCTCTTCCTTTTGTTGACCATTTTAAACAAAATTGCTAATTTGTCTATTTGGGAAGGGGGGGGGGGGGGTAAGGACATTCTAATCTCTTCAACTTATCACCCTCACTTCGTAAGCAAAAATATTACAGGCTTGGGTCTCATCTCTCTTTGAAAATTTTCTGGACCAGCCCCTGTTATGAAAGATGAGATTATATGATACTTCTATATGTTCTATTTTGTAGTAGAAGGGCCTTTTTGTAGGGGTAGGGCCTTTTTGTAGGGGTAGGACCTTTTTGTAGGGGTAGGGCCTTTTTGTAGGGGTAGGACCTTTTCAGAACTGGAGCCCGATGTTTTGTAAACATTATACTACACTGAAGGTGTTCCACCAACAAAGTTATTGTAAATGTTGACATAAAAGGGAAAACTGCCGTCTGAACCATCCTACGCTTTGTGTGATATCTCACTCAGCTTAAAAACATCAGTATACTAGTACTTGGCTCTTTTTTATCGTACAAATAGTCTCATCCGGAGGACAAGCCCGCAAACTGTAATGGAACAGTGACGTAGTCATAGAGGTCAAACACTATTTTAATAGACACATCCAAAAATACCAATGCTAAAATCTTTATCTTGATTCATAAAATCTTATATTACGCACATTCCAAGACAAACTTGTTTAGGAGTCATGTAACAGTATATATTAACGAGCTTCTCTCATGAAATGGTAGGATTTTTATTCTGGAGAGGAAGCTATTATCGGACACAGACTGCATTTCTTCTTATTTTTTTTTTCAAACGTTCGATGTCCATTAATCTTTCCTTGACGTTTTCTGAACCAATCAATCCGTCTTGTCTCTCCTCTGGGAGCTGGGAATTATCGATCCACTGTTCCACTGCTAGTATTTAACGTGATGGAATTGCAGCAAGGGCTTAAGTCACGTGATGATGGAACAGGGGAAGTCACGTGATCTTCAAATTTATTGTTTTGCATCGATCGCGAGCAATTAAAACACCATTATCATACTTGTTCAAAGCCGTCGGAAGTAAAATACTCTAAAAGCGATCTTTAAAAGTAACAATTTCCCCGACAATTGTCGGAGGTAATCGTCTTACGATAAAATATCATCATTTAGCAAATGTTGGTGTTTTCAGTCTAAAAGAAACTATTTAGTAAAAACCATTTTGAATTGAAATAGGATAGTAAGTACTTCCCTAATGACCATAGTTCAGAGCAGTTTATTTCAAACGACATCAATCAGACGAAGTGAATTTCCGAGCTAGTCAAGAGGCAAAATAAAAAAAAATAAAAAAAAACAAAAAAAAGAAAAAAAACCAAAAAACAAAAAACAAAACAAAACAAAAAAAAGAAAAAAAAAAAAAAAAAAAAAAAAACAAAAACAAAAAACCAAAAACCAAAAAAAACAACAACCAAAAACACCACCCTTTTAACAAACAAGACAACAGCAACTTCACACTAAGACGCGTTTTATTGCAGAGAAATGTCTATATAAACGACTGAAATTAAAATGACTAATTTTGAGTATTTATTTTGCTGACAGATTTTTTTATACATGTAATAAATGTGTTCATAAATCCCAAGTGATTTGTTATGAAGTATTTACGGTCAGTTTAAGGTAGATTTGACGCCGATAATTCATAGGGACATCCCACGTGCACACGGACGGAATATAAGAAATTATTCTATAAATGCGCTATCCCCCCCCCTTCCCGAACATACAGCGAAACAACTCCCACTCCCCTAAAATGGCATTGTAATTTGAAATATAAGATTCAAACTTCGAATAAAAATTCATCCACATCGTAATTGTTTTTTCACTTATAATCATCTACTGCTGACCTATTTTTTTTTGTGTGTGTGTGTGATTCCATTTCCTTCTTTAACATTATTGTCATGGTACTACAAATCTATATTCTGTTCTTTATTGCCAAGATATGCAGCTAATATGTTCTCATACAAATAACACCATGTAGCAATACAAGTCACTATTGTACAGAATTATGTAGCAATACAAGTCTCTATTACACAGAATTATGTAGCAATACATTTCACTATTGTACAGAATTATGTAGCAATACATTTCACTATTGTACAGAATTATGTAGCAATACAAGTCTCTATTACACAGAATCATGTAGCAATACATTTCACTATTACACATAATTATGTAGCAATGCAAGTCAATATTACACAGAATCATGTAGCAATACAAGTCATTATTGTACAGAATGATTAGCAATACAAGTCACCATTGTACAGAATTATGTAGCAATACAAGTCTCTATTGTACAGAATTATGTAGCAATACAAGTCACCATTGTACAGAATTATGTAGCAATACAAGTCACCATTGTACAGAATTATGTAGCAATACAAGTCTCTATTGTACAGAATTATGTAGCAATACAAGTCTCTATTGTACAGAATTATGTAGCAATACAAGTCACTATTGTACAGAATTATGTAGCAATACAAGTCTCTATTGTACAGAATTATGTAGCAATACAAGTCACCATTGTACAGAATTATGTAGCAATACATTTCACTATTGTACAGAATTATGTAGCAATACAAGTCACCATTGTACAGAATTATGTAGCAATACAAGTCTCTATTACACAGAATTATGTAGCAATACAAGTCTCTATTACACAGAATTATGTAGCAATACAAGTCACTATTGTACAGAATCATGTAGCAATACATTTCACTATTGTACAGAATTATGTAGCAATACATTTCACTATTGTACAGAATTATGTAGCAATACAAGTCTCTATTACACAGAATTATGTAGCAATACAAGTCATTATTGTACAGAATTATGTAGCAATACATTTCACTATTGTACAGAATTATGTAGCAATACAAGTCTCTATTACACAGAATTATGTAGCAATACAAGTCAATATTACACAGAATCATGTAGCAATACAAGTCATTATTGTACAGAATGATTAGCAATACAAGTCACCATTGTACAGAATTATGTAGCAATACAAGTCTCTATTGTACAGAATTATGTAGCAATACAAGTCACCATTGTACAGAATTATGTAGCAATACAAGTCTCTATTGTACAGAATTATGTAGCAATACAAGTCTCTATTGTACAGAATTATGTAGCAATACAAGTCACTATTGTACAGAATTATGTAGCAATACAAGTCTCTATTGTACAGAATTATGTAGCAATACATTTCACTATTGTACAGAATTATGTAGCAATACATTTCACTATTGTACAGAATTATGTAGCAATACAAGTCTCTATTACACAGAATTATGTAGCAATACAAGTCTCTATTACACAGAATTATGTAGCAATACAAGTCACTATTGTACAGAATCATGTAGCAATACATTTCACTATTGTACAGAATTATGTAGCAATACATTTCACTATTGTACAGAATTATGTAGCAATACAAGTCTCTATTACACAGAATTATGTAGCAATACATTTCACTATTACACATAATTATGTAGCAATGCAAGTCAATATTACACAGAATCATGTAGCAATACAAGTCATTATTGTACAGAATGATTAGCAATACAAGTCACCATTGTACAGAATTATGTAGCAATACAAGTCTCTATTGTACAGAATTATGTAGCAATACAAGTCTCTATTGTACAGAATTATGTAGCAATACAAGTCACTATTGTACAGAATTATGTAGCAATACAAGTCACTATTGTACAGAATCATGTAGCAATACAAGTCACTATTGTACAGAATTATGTAGCAATACAAGTCAATATTACACAGAATTATGTAGCAATACAAGTCTCTATTGTACAGAATTATGTAGCAATACAAGTCACTATTGTACAGAATTATGTAGCAATACAAGTCACTATTGTACAGAATCATGTAGCAATACAAGTCACTATTGTACAGAATTATGTAGCAATACAAGTCAATATTACACAGAATTATGTAGCAATACAAGTCTCTATTGTAGAGAATTATGTAGCAATACAAGTCACTATTGTACAGAATTATGTAGCAATACAAGTCACTATTGTACAGAATTATGTAGCAATACAAGTCACCATTGTACAGAATTATGTAGCAATACAAGTCACTATTGTACAGAATTATGTAGCAATACAAGTCTCTATTGTACAGAATTATGTAGCAATACAAGTCTCTATTGTACAGAATCATGTAGCAATACAAGTCACTATTGTACAGAATCATGTAGCAATACAAGTCTCTATTGTACAGAATTATGTAGCAATACAAGTCACTATTGTACAGAATTATGTAGCAATACAAGTCTCTATTACACAGAATTATGTAGCAATACATTTCACTATTGTACAGAATTATGTAGCAATACAAGTCACTATTGTACAGAATTATGTAGCAATACAAGTCACTATTGTACAGAATCATGTAGCAATACATTTCACTATTGTACAGAATCATGTAGCAATACAAGTCACTATTGTACAGAATCATGTAGCAATACAAGTCACTATTGTACAGAATTATGTAGCAATACAAGTCACTATTGTACAGAATTATGTAGCAATACAAGTCTCTATTACACAGAATCATGTAGCAATACAAGTCTCTATTACACAGAATTATGTAGCAATACAAGTTTCTATTGTACAGAATCATGTAGCAATACAAGTCACTATTGTACAGAATTATGTAGCAATACAAGTCTCTATTGTACAGAATTATGTAGCAATACAAGTCTCTATTGTACAGAATTATGTAGCAATACAAGTCTCTATTGTACAGAATCATGTAGCAATACAAGTCTCTATTACACAGAATCATGTAGCAATACAAGTCTCTATTACACAGAATTATGTAGCAATACAAGTCTCTATTGTACAGAATTATGTAGCAATACAAGTCACTATTGTACAGAATCATGTAGCAATACAAGTCACTATTACACAGAGTTTATTTGGAGAAGGATTTTATTTGTTGCTAAATACGGGCATAGAAAGTTCCCTAATCTGTATAATTCATCAAAATTGCTTTGTTTTAATGATCCCAATGCTAAATATTTGATCATGAGCACCTTAATTACACGTGACACGTAATTACACGTAACACGTATAATCATACGTAACACGCTTGTGTACAGTAACATAATACATGCTAGCGTTTGTTCGATGAAGGTTGAATTTTAACTGTACCATTCTTGATTCCTTGTGAATAAGTGAGCAGATTTTGAATTAAAGATATTCGAGATCCAATATTTTCAAGTGAATAATCTGCTCTAAAAATGAATAACATCTCCAGTGTTTGAAAATTTAACTTCAGTGAGAAGCAGTGTGTGTGTGTGTGTGTGTGTGTTTTAATTTTTTATACAGCAAGCCTATAAAATAAAAGAGATTATTCCGGACAACATGGCGTCCTCCTTGTCGCGGAAACGCATGCGATGCCTCCCTAACCGATTAAAATGCATTAAACATTGAGAAATCAAAGATATTTATTCTATGTTAGTTTTTTATAACAATTCATTCTGACTTGAATGCCTTTTAACAAATGTTCTACTTCCACTGACAGTATAGAATATTTTTGGCATAAAGCAACCTTACTGAATTGACTAAATCAAACGGCAAAAAGCGTCGTAATCCACATCGAGGTTTATTTTGACATCCAAATGATTAACGCAGTATTCAATCCAAACACGATTAACACAGTATTAAACCAAAATTAATTATATATATCACTACATACATTATTATTGATTTTTTTTAATAGCAGTACGATACATTATTATTATTGTTATTTTTTAGTTAAAGTACGATATATATATATATATATATATATATATATATATATATATATATAATTGAAACAGTATTCCAGTATTCTATTAATAATATTTTAATAAAAATATAGCATTAAGATAACAATTTCCATTGTGATTTGTCCACTCTTCATTTCCAACAACATACAAATATTGAGAATATGTTCAAAATACGACCAAGAAAATGACGAATAACGTTACTTTGATTTTCATTATTTAATATTTGCCAAATTTCAAACACTCATTGTCATTAACCATCTCTCTTTTTCTCTCATGTTAAATTTTCTAAATCAGATCATACACGGGAATTTAGATATTAATGATTTAACCAGTTCATTGTCACACAAGGAAATGCTTCGAATTACAAACAAATCGGAGGTCAGAACAGTTAATTGACTGAAATCAAGTGTGTTAAAGTGTGAAATAAAACCCCCCTCCTGATTTATATCCAGCCAGTGTTTTTGCGATGCGACATAATGTGGTTTTCTGTTTTATTCCAATGTCTGTGATGTATAATAGATATCTCTACTTTGACAACAGAAGAGACGAGTCCCGACGTTAGAAAAATCAGTGATTCCCATAACTCATCAGTAATTGTTGTAGGTATCTATCGCTACCCTAAAACTGATACTTTCATAACAGATGTTTTAAACACTTTTATGCCAGATGGTACACCACATAATTTCAGCCCGAGGGAATTTGAAGCATGTACTTGCTGTATATAAGTTAATAAAATATTTATCTAACAAACGTGCTAATTTTGTGAGAACGGGTGGCCAATCAGATTAAGCGACCCAGTCGCGTGGACCAAATCAATAAAGATCTACACAATATTTCCGAAAATTGCCAGAAAACAAGAGAATTATAATTTCTGCCTCGATCTGGTGGCCTGTTCCTCCGGTATCGATAATTATAAAAGGGGATTGTTTCCCTCTGTTGTAGTTCTGGAGGGTATTCTGTTGGTGAGAGACTTGAAATCCCCCCTCTTCTTCCTGAAAGGAAATATTGGATGGATTCTGCTTCAACAGATACGCTGCAGTGAAATTAAACCCCACAAGGATGCTATGTGAATTGATTATGTATATTCATCAATGTATGACATGATTTGTGACTTCGGATTCGAACACATATACTGAAACCGAGGAAAATCCAAGGGTATGTACATTTGAGTTCTTGTTAGTAACATACACCCCAAGATAAATATCAGGGATAAAAAATTAATCAAGGAAAGTTAATGACTCGAAAAAGTCTGTCACAAGGATATTCCTTCATTAATATTTACGCAGCAAATGGAGCAGATGAGTGTTTCATTCCTGAAAGCAATAACGTCAGTTTCTAAATTCTTATACTGTAGGGACGATTAGAGTGATATGCCTGGGGTGAAATACTACTCATGATAGTTTTAAATGTTTGTAACTTCTGTATGAATAGAAAAAAAATCTAAAATAATTTTAAATAACTGTTTGGTATTTTATTGCTGAGAAATAAAAGAAATGCAAAAGAGAAAATGTTTGCACCCTTTGGATTCGTAAAGTTTTTCGTTTTCTGTAGAACTATGCCTTTTTTCACTTTGTCTGTTGTTAAAATATGATACATATACAGCGCAAGTAATCAAGAGAGGAAGCCGACACATGTGTAGCTCAGGAGACAACTCCAGCCTCCCGAGATACAAAGTCTTTATGCAACTCTTCATTCAGGCCACTAAAATCCGAATATCGACCCGGTCTGTTCCGGAATCTCTACTGTCATTGGCTGTTTCGCGAATTTCTGCGAACTCTTACAAGGGCAAGACTAAGAATGAACGCAGGTCTTCAGTAGAAGAGAGCACAGACGCTCTGGAAACCCGCCAAAGATGTTACCGTCTGCTGGTAACCGATGGAAAGATACGGAGTTGTTCGGTATAGCCGCGTGCCTACTTGTATGTTTCATACAATATATATATATATATATATATATATATATATATATATATATATATATATGTTTCAAGTCATCGTTTATAGTTGTACTTAAAAAAGGAATTTGTTTTTTTATCTCATAATCTCCATCACAAAATCTTTTAATTCATAGTGGTCTTTAATCTTTTTCAGGGTTACTACAGGAGGATGTTTGATTCGCTTAAGGTAAGAGTTTTAAACAGTATCATCATCGTGAAAGTATTCATAAGTACAAAACCAGAAGAATGTGAGATTCTTTGATATTCAGGATTCGTTTCGAAATACTGAAGCAGACTCGCCATTTTAATCATTTCTCGCAAAATGAAATAAATTTTCCATGTGCTGTCGTCACGGGTCAGTTTTATGTATCTTTCCGACGAAATCGATAGTTATAGTAGAATATTGCGCTCAGTCTTATTTTACTTTATGACCTTACCTCCATGAATTATTAATGATACGAGTTTTCTCAATATTTAGTCAAATTGAACGAAGTCCTCATACACACAGATGTTTTGGAGGCAAAGACAATGGTTCATTAGCGCACGTGCGCTCAATGACTTTTGATTATATTCTTCAAAGCACAAAGAAAGTCCATGGAGCAGGCCAAACACCCTGCAGATGGGAATGTTACCAAGGCGACCAAATTAATGAATATCGATGCTTAGGGTTTACATATAAGAAATTGGCTTCGTATAACTAGATTTGTGTAGTACGATGACTGCAAGTATTGTGTTGACGGCTTGTTTGGTTGAGGGTTTTCTAAATTACATTTTATGGTAAAAGATGGGGGGAAAAAAACCTCTAATCCAAAACCGCTTACGCAGTACACCTATCAGTAAATGGACATCCACAGCTTCTATTACTAAGTTCAGTTTGCATTGCCTAACCCGAACTTCTAATGAATTTTGAACTTTTATTTCTAATGCAGAACTTTGAGGGTATTTTGTTTTGTTGTTGTTGTTCAACATTACCAGCGTGAAAAAAAAAAATCTTAGTGTGTTCCAGTACTTTCTTGACTCGAAAGCTTTATCTCAATAGACACCGTAATACAAAAATGGATGTGTATAACGAAAATCAAGTATCATCGTTGTGTTATTTAATCGTATCGTTTCAGAAAATCGTTCACAAAATGTACAAACTATAATTTTATGATTATTTTCATCTACTTTTTATTTACATGACAGTAGCCCATGGAACAATTTCTACAGCTTCAGTTAATTTGACATTATTATCAACTAAAATAAGAGACGTGTTTGTATTAATCTTTAATTAGAAAAAGGTGCGATTTTTTTCGGAGAATAAAATACCTTAATTAGTTTATCAAAAAAAAAAAAATAATAATAAAGTAAAATAAAATAAAAATTAAAGGACTCCAGATACCTTTGACTTCTTACCAAATTACATAGTTGAAGAGAAACTGTTAATGTATTAATTTGTTTTATCTAAAAAAGAATGTGACAGCAATCGAAAAAAAAAATTAAAGGAAAAAATCATGGTTTGTGAATTTCTTCTGTTCAATTTTGCGACGTCTTCATCGAAATATTTTTCCCGTTTTCTCCTAATTACGATAATGCTGCTGAGCTTGGCTTTCTTCGGTTGGCGATTTGTTGGTCATAAAACCCGGCTTACATTGATGGGGCCAATAAATCGCCCCGCATCATAGTCAGTTATGTGTCCAATAGATAAAGGGGGAAATTTTCCAATTTCCGTTATAAATTTCTAATTATTCGTGATATTTCGTTGTTTTATAGTTTATGTTCGATAAAGCTGACATTCGTAGATCGCCAATACTCATATTCACAATGTAATACAAACGAATCAATCGTGTAATTAAAGTGAGTCATCTTCATCACATTTCATTGATAAAGCCTTAAGAGAATCGAATTGAAAAACGTTTACAGGACACCGATTCTTTATGACCCCGAGTCAAATCGAAGCGAAATATAATTACGAGGGGAAATTGAGACTTTGCGACGTGTTAATAGGGACTAGATCAAAATATTAGATTTTTCTATCAAGACTTTCGCCTTATTTTACTGCATTGGTATTTATTAACTGTTGTAGACAACATAAACAACTCGCTGGTAACTCCTTTTTTTATCTGCCCTCTGTGTAACCGCCTGAGCTGTATGCTATTAGTGTCATCAACCTCCATACTCATTAATCGAACCCTGTCATTAATCCCGTAGTCCAATCGACGGCTTCCATTACAGCCGCGGCATTCATAGGGGTATAAGTCCCCGTCGACTTCCGATTCAGCCATTTTTACAAGATCATATAAGAGCCTTTTCTCTATTGAGTAAGTTGGATGCATTAAAGAGGATAAAGTTTATTAACTAACAAGCATTTGCCATGTTTCTTCCATTCGATTTTTGTATTTGACTTCATGCGTATTCATGACGTAATTCACTACAAAAAATCTTATATATTGATTTAATAAAGAAAATGCATGCCTCTGCCTTAAGAATATTTTGCATGTTTAATGACATTGAAAACTACCTTTAACTACAAATAATCCAAATCAAAGTAAAACCCGAGACATCTCATTGAAAATAACTTAAAACTTAAAAGAAATGCTTTTAATGAGAAACTCTTAATTCGTCAAGGGTGAAAAAAAAATTACAATATGTAAGTACCTATAAACTATTTTTGATTTTATAATTTAAAAAATTGATAGGACTAGACAGCAGGCTTAGCCTATGTGAGTCCTCTCCCTGATGACTACAGGCTAGGTTCCTGTACAAAATTGTATAACATGTATAATTAGTCGAAGTATATAAATAATTGAAATCTTATTTTTATTATTGATCTTGTAGATGATATCTCTGTCAGAATTGTTAACATATATTTGTTTTAGAAAAAGCTGAATCTACAAGGAATATTCTATTAAAATCTAATACTATATGCTGTTCCGTTCGCATCTGCAGCTTATGATTTTTTTTTTTAGATAAGTAATGAAACAAGGACTCGGAGCAGCGAGATTTATTTAAATTTTCATCGTTTATAAACTTTATGAATTATAGGTGCATGAAAGTTATAACTTATTTTCTACAACATATAATTCATTGAAATTTAAGTAGGAAAAATTCCTACAACACAATGTTTTTTTTTTATCAACAAGTCGAGCTCTGCTCACGACCGTATAATTTGGTCGGATTACGTAAAAGTGGCGTTTTTACAATCGATTTTTTGAATAATAAGACAGAACAAATGAATAAACAATTCAATACGCTAAGGAAGAAGTAGGCAAATGAATCGGTTAATGGAAGATTTTGTATAATTTGTGTGAGATCTCCTGATCGTAGATGCTTCTGTTCTGAATCCATAGTTACGTCAGTTGAAAAATAATGGTTGATAATGCAATATAACAAAATGCAGAACATTTACCAGTATATAAAAATTGCCAAGCCTGCCATTTGAATTAAATACGTATTCTCATTTTGTATAGAAATGGCGATTTATCAACATTGATAAAAAAAAAAAAAGGAATAAAAAAAAAATCAAACTGGGAATATATTGAACTTTCCGTCACATCCATTCCGCACTTTCGTTTAAGACTGACGCATGTTTTACACACATTAATATATATACTCTGCATGTGTACGCATGGCAAACCAGCAATGAAATAGTCATTAAACAATTCACAGCAAACGTCATCATTATGACGAAATCCCATCGTGGAGGGTAATAGAAAATCATTCTCCATGTATTCGATAATTCTCTTGATTATAACACTCAGCAATAAAGAAATAAGCCATACAAGTGGAGAAGTGTCGTTAATTTCGTGTAATTTTCACCAGCGCGAATTCCCCTTCCGCAATGACGTAAAAATCGGACCCACCCGGCAATCAAGATGACATTGAAACAGAACAAAATCTCGTCAGAAATCAATCCTCACTGACAAAGTACTGTTAATTAGAGCATTATGTATATATATACATACTATGATCTACTCTGTATTACTGTGTACGAATGGTGTTTGATTAGTTCATTCACAGACGCTTACGAGTACACAGAGTGCTTTGTTAGGCAGATAAAAAAGGTGAGCCAAGCTTTTTCTTTTGTAAAGGAGGTTGGTTTGGGTTTTAAGATAAATTTTGCAATGTAAAGAGATACTTTTCATTCATGATATTGTATTTCAACTCTCTCTCTCTCTCTCTCTCTCTCTCTCTCTCTCTCTCTCTCTCTCTCTCTCTGCCATGATCATATTCACTGAACGAAAAAAGATCAACAACGACTTTGCTCAACCAGCTCAAACTTTGGTATCGTATATACCGTATTAAACATGCGTGTAGTCGTTGACATACAGTGCCCAAGTTTCTGTTATATCTAAAATTTCTCTCAGAATTTATTAGCTCTCTAAGAGGTATTATATTTTAATGACTGCATTGGGAATATATATTATACCCGTCAACTGATTTCAATGCGATACACATATTCTGTATACAGAGAATGAAATCATATTTCTCGCTTTTGTGCTGTAAAGCTATATAAAACCTAGAGTGAGATTTCAAAAGAATGTCGAATTTGTGAATAGTGCATTGGTATTAGCTAATTGGTGATTTCATATAAAAAGTGTAGGTTCTTCTGTTGTAAATAGGATTTGAAAAATTACTAATAAACAATTAATTTCCAAAATCATTTGAATAAAAATTCCAGAATTAACAGGTATTTAAGCAACCGCGATGTAAAGCAAAATTTCTACCAATGAAGAAAATACTATATGAATGTAAGATATATACATTTTAAAACAATGAATACATGTATGTTTGGCTGTATATTGCTTAACGTCCCTCTTAAGAATTTTCCACTCATATGGAGACGTCACCATGGCCCTTGAATGGGCCTATGCTCGGCGCTTACAGCCTTTGAGCAGGGAGGGATCTTTGTCGTGCCACACCTGTAATCTCATCCGAAGGATCGCTCCATTTAGTCGTCTTTTACAAGGAAGGGGTACTGAGGACCTATTCTAACCCGGATCCCCAAGGGACAGTACATGTATGAACTTTATATGCTATAATTGCAGATAATAATTATAATTTCAGTTTGATATAACTTTTAAATAAATACGACACATACATTTATTTTAAGTGTACATGTTGTTGATCGATTGTGCTGACGATCTTTACGAATGCAAAAAGAGTGCTTTGGCTCCAAAGCACCGACTGCGCTTCACGGACCTCTACACAGATTTTATTCCAAATCGATAATTTCACCCTTCACGTCTATAGTGTACCCCTCATATTTAATTCGTACTCAGGGGATTTAATGTAATATCATTGTCCTATTCGATTATAAAAATGGAGTTTACCAATGTTTTAAGAATTCTTGTCACTGATCAACTCATGCACGGATCGAATTCATCGATTGGCTCAGTGGAGTTCTATAATAGGATTAAGTCGTATCGTTAGCACATACAGAAGATGCTTTCGTTCTTCGTTTTTGAATTGAAACTGCACGAAGGTTTGCGTGCTATATTCAGAACCGTTTTCAATTAAAATTTCGTTTATACAGATGTCTGTAGCAATAAGTGCACAGTGTCAAGAAAAGAAGAAAAGACCGACTCCTGATGTCATTAATCTATTTTAAGCAACATTTTATTACGTTATTGATATCAGAAATTTGAAATCTGTATTTTCACTAAACGGAGTCAAGCGACAGGGAAAGAAATTGGCGATAAACCAGATCACTTGTGAGTTTTCTAAAAAAAACAAAAACAAAAAAAAACAAAAAAAAAATTGTAACACTACATCTTGTATAAAATAAACGATGTATCATAAACAAGTTGTACCAGTGTTAGTCGGGGACATACATGTACATCTCTTTGCTTTGGATGCCTGAGTATTATGATGTTTTGGTGTATAGACAATTATAGATACTTGTAAACTAACTGGGACCCGGACAATGAAATAGCAATAAATAAATATATCAAAGTTTTAATATTGTAGGATAAAATTCAATATGAATTGTTGATACATACTGATCAGTGAAAAGGTGAAGGCACGAACATTGATCAATCTCATAACTCCTATAAGGAATACGAAATTAAGAGTAGGGCAAACACGGACCCCTGGACATACAAGAGGTGGGATCAGGTGCCAAGGAGTGAGCATCCCCTGTCGACGGGTCACACCCACCGTGCACCCTATATCTTAAAACAGGCCATTATAGACGGCGTGTTCGCTGGGCGGATCTTTTAGTAGTTAGAATAGAGATGTTTCTCCCCGATTTTGAATCAGAAAACTTTGTAAGTTACGAAACTGCTGTGGAAAAGCATTCTGATACACATATACTATTATATATAGCACATTTACGTAGAAGTTGTAAACTTTTATTAAAACTACATTATTCTGGAGTGGAAAGAGATAATATTTCCAATAACGACTACTTGAATCCAGATGGAATCTTTCGTTTCAATGCATGTATTCAGAAATTGTTTATACATTGATTACAACTATGTTAAGAAAAAACAGCAGGAATCGTAAAACAAAACAAAACAAAATCCCCCCCCTAAAAAAAAAGAACCCCCCAAAAACGGGTTGAATTAAAGAGATGAATGCACGCTTTATAGTGTTATGATAAGTGACTGCTTTCAAGGTATACTAATTCAACTCAATTTTGTAAATGCTGCTACTTGTAAACATTAACGTTATAACCATTCTTAGGATCTGTTAGAAACAATAACTTCAAACAGGAAACCCCGAGGTCTCCCGAGGATACTTCGGAACTCAAATTCCATTAATGTAACGAGATTCCTTTGCGCTCGCAGATCGATATGGTGGATAAAACGTCTTCGTAGCTCAAGGACAGGGGTGATGATATCGCACGCAACAAAGACTAGCGACCAGCAAAAGAAAAAAGCCTAAAAAATAAAACAAAAACAAGATCCACAGCTAGATTTCCATCAACTTGTTCAATTTCAAATTATCAGGGAACATTGATGCGTTTTGCAACATGGTCATGATGGTTGGTACGTGTAGAAAACACCCACACAACGCCTTTATTATTTATGACTGTGTCGGAATGGCATCGCGATACGGCACTGAAGCATGAAAGTAAAGCATTGATTTTGCATTTTATAACATCCAACTCTCAGAATGACAGAACAATTTGTCGAGCGACAAAAGAAAGGAGATATTACGGCAAAGAATGCATCAAGATGAGCGCGTGGCGTCTACTATGTCCAGGGGTTGAGTCTGATACTTGAAGGTTAAACTATGGTTTTCATTTTGTATCTTTGATAAAAGAAAAAATCAATAAAAACTTTTGAAATTTAGCTCAAGTCGCTGTAGTATGACATTATTTCTTGCAGCACTTCAATCAACCCTTTTATTTAATTGGCCAAATTTTATAGAATATACCTATAACATTGAAACGTTCTCCCTACTGACTTAAAATTGTTTACGTCACCTACCAACATCAAACTAGCACCACAATTCATTTCCCAAACCGAAAAATCCCAAATTAAATCAAAAAATGAAGAACCTTGAAATAACTTTCAGGGACGAATCAAATGAACTCGTGTGTCCATCTTACTGGTCAGCGGCAAAACGTAGGGTGGGGGTGGTGGGTGGTGGTGGTAAAGGATTGACCATGATTGGAGACACAGATGTAAAACGAATCATTTCGGGCATTGATGTGGATCCGAGATAAGACTTCAGCATCACGTGAGATCATCCGATATCACTGACATAAATTTTAGTCCTCTTTAAAATTGAAGATTAAAAATAGAGATGTTGGGGCTAAATTTGATACACTGAATAGGGGAAAAAATTTCCATCAGATATCAGCAATGAATTTGTTAATGATTCATCTCAATTAATACTCAGTGTAAAAAATCGATAAGAGAGACAAACGATTAACCTGAACCATAATTACGAGAGCAAATATTGGATGCTTCTGGTTACTGGGCTAGCGCGAGAGTGTTGTTCGACGAACCGAACCGCGAGATCTTATTTAATACGAAATAGGTCTATTAGCAAAGTTTGGAAGTGTCATTCTAATGCTCTCAGTGCAGCAGTGTGGATTTCCATGGATTTCAAGGTGTAAAGACTGATGGAATTCTGTCGTAAATAGGTAAATGAGACAAAACGTTTAGGTAGGTGCACTGCATAATGCGTTAGTATTACGAACGTTGTCAACTTTGTCGGCGAAAGTGAAAGTAAGGTAATCAATAACCCGAGCTAAAATTTCACTGCAAGCAAGAATTTTAGCAGGCATACGTGCTCATATAATCAACTTGGACTATCAATTTTCAATTTTTCTAATATCTAAATGTATTTAAAAGCTGTCTTTGTTGTTTACTAATTCAGAGTTATTATCTGTAATCTTGTAGATTGATGGTTCAACTCTCAATGATGGAGTATCTAATGTTCAATCAATTCTACTCGGCTTGCACAGTTATTATCCGGGCTTCTGATCCTATGTTTCACTTCCGCAAACGACAACCGTATTTCATTCCTATCTCATCTCAATTATCGTTGGGACATCTGATTGCCTTTAGATTAAACACTGCGATACCCCCAGCATTGTCTGCGCCATTTTATAAGCGCTCTACGGACCTTCTTTCCTGTCTTAATTTAAAACCTTGATTCCACGGCTTCTTTGCCACATCTATCTTTGACGTCATCTGGAAAGAAGATGTTTTAAAGGTCTCCTGTCAACCCTACATCAGATTTAATGGTACATTAAACTTGTGACAATGATTAATAAATTACTAGAATTGAATAAACATTAATGGACATAGCTACCCAGAAAGCCACTTTGCTGTAATTGTATATATGCAATCAGGGAGAAATACTGCCGGTGTTTACTAACCTGTGTTGATGTGTACTATGCATTGTGTTGCGATGCTTCAACATAGTGTCATAGAATAGCAGCTATGCATATTATTAAAGAGTCACGATAAGGTCGTATGCAAAAATGATTAGTTCTACCAACTCACTTGTCCTCTGTCTTGGTAAAAGAACTTGTAAGGTAGAGGTAAATTGAACATGTATATTAAAATTATCTTTAGGCCATTGTACATGCTATGGTTTTGTTTGGCGGCGTGTCGCATTAGACACTAAAAAAATGCAGCTATTTGCTTTATATAGTCTTTTCAAGCTCTCTATGAATAACTAGAAGCGGGGATTCTCCAAATTGATTGCTAGCCATTGTGGCATTTTCGCTATCACCCTAACGTTTCATTTATGAAATGAAACGGATGAAGGCACCTTTCAATTCGATTTCTGATCCCATGGGAAATATCGCTCAATGCATAAATATGGCAAGTAGGGAAATTACAGTGTTCGATGATTTTAAATTGAAATTAATCATTGAAAAGTATTGATTACCTTCGTTTAGAATAGATTCTTAAGGAAACGCTTCGTTTCCATTTGTATTTACTTAACAAGCATGCTTACTGAACAGAGAAAATTAATTCAAAGCATTGCATCAGTCGAGTAAAATTTCGACTCGTAGACGACTAGGAAGACCCATAGGAAATCGGTTTAGATTACTGATTTCAAGAGTACTGAGACTTTAGCAAACTTGGTAATATATTGATAGTGCTATTCATCCCCTTAATTGTGCTCACAATTGGTCACATTTCTACAAGACAAGATTTCTATTAGAAACTCGGAATATTGTAGTAATGAGAAATGTGTGTGTGTGTTTATTCAAGTAAGGAACTCAAAGATTGTATAAATTACCCCCTCCAACAAATTCACATAAGGAATCGAAAACGACCACTTCTTAATTGGCAATCGCGGCAGATCTAACCATCCAAGCTCTTGTAATGAAAAGCTATTCGAAAACGAATATCGGAAATATTCGCAGACAGAGTGTGGCTTCGAGATGCATTCTCAGTTGGATTAAATCATTTTATTAACCCCAGGCCACGCTTTAAGTTTCGATGTAATATCTGCCAATGGGGAACCTTTTCGTGTTGGTGTTGCCATTTTGTAGGACTAGGAAGTGCTGGTATATAACATTTATCTTCTCTTATCTGCATTATGTCGGAAAGTTTTTACATATAGGGAGAAGGTATGTGGCGTCATCTAATTGTGCTTCTCTTCAGACTTGTCGGTTGAGATGTTAGACTTGTTTGCGCCCTGACGTTTGAATTCTTAGACTTGCTCGCGCCAAAGAATCAGAAATTATACTTTTGATCTTCAGCTATTGCACTTGATCACTGTTTTTTCATTTGGTTATTATAAACTACAGAAAGAGAAAATTCCCTTTAAAGGCATCTTAAAGATTTTAGTCATGAATATCTGCATTATCCAAGTAGTGATTTCAAAAAGTCATTTGCTTCAGCGTATACCCCCCCCTCCAAAAAAACCAAAAACAACAGATAAATCACAACTTAAATACAATCTTCAGCACATTAGTACTAGAATAATAGCAAAATGTTATGTCACGACTTCTGAATCACTTTCTAATCATAAGCATGTAAAGTAAAATCCACCAGCAATAGCGCAAAGGTAGTATGCCTTCTAATTATGTCAGTTGATTAAAGTATAATGAGATTTAGTGTACACTGAGAGGAATCAAACCATGATAATGTATGAAGGAACATTGCTGTCATCAATAAACGTAAGAGTTTATCGAAAAGACACGTGACCTTGAAACTAAATTGCACGTACTTCAATGTCAATGACAGTAAGTATGTATGTAGTTCATATTTCAGGTGAAATTCTTCATATCTAGATGTACCTTGAAGCAATTCTACAAATATAGAATCAAAAGAAGGCAGGATTGGTAAAAAGAGAAGATTTTCTACATAATGGTCTCCAGCGAATCATTAAATCCTATTTAAAACGTGTTGCTGTTGCGTGCTACTTCGGCTTAAGACACCGTATTTCAGCTAAAATACAGCACGAGAGGAAACGCCCCTCTTCATTCGATATCGTCGTTTATAGTTTCAAGAAAATGAAGAAACATTAACGAAACAGAAATCTGTGACCATCGATTTTTGTTTTTCCCCAGCTGCATCAGTAGAGTAAGAAATAAGAGGGAGGAACGTATGAAGGCGTTTTATTTAAGATATATATGCACGATCATCGATTTATTAATATATTTCCTGTTTAACTTGCATTCGTTGTCTTTGTTCCCTGTTATACAGCGAAAGATGACTAAATGAAAAATATTGCACTGAATAATTTCAAAAACATACAAAAAATCAACTTGACGCATGCGTCAAAATATCAGACAGCAGAAGATAAAAGAAATCGGTTTTCTTTCTTTACCTTTATTTTTATAAAAACCGGACCACACCGACGGTTTGCATTTTGTACATCGCCTCAGGATAAAGAGTTAATTGTAAAGTCAAACTTCTATTAAGATACCTTAATTACTATAGTAATTACGATAGTAAGCAAATTTAGTCAATACAACAATTCTACGCAGAAGGAAAATAACGACTTTAAACAATATAAATATGTACAGTTTTATGTTCAATAAAATCTCCACATATCTGGTCTCAACTCCCCGCATCACTTCAAGACCACTTGGAAATATTACAAGTGGTGTGAATCCGCAACAAATAGTCTGGAATCCACATAACACTGGCCAAACGTTTTGTATTTTATGAATGAATGAATAGATACTTAATAAATGAAAGATTATTTAAACACGAAACAAACGCAGTACAAATTGACAACTGTAATGCTATTACACTTTTTTAAATGTTAATACGCATAATTTATTTCAAGTGATTATATAATTCGAAGGCTACTGTTAACACAACTTCAACCCCCAATTAAGAACGTATTACATGAATTTTGGAGATATTTTACAATAAATATATTCACATCAATTCCGCAGAAACGCATGCACAGTTTGAAAACTCATATTAGAACAGACTGCACTCTATCGTGGATTATAGTGATGAGAATATCTTTGCAAATTAAAAAAAAAAAACTATACTAATTTTTATGACATGATTATGTCCCTGGCATTCATTGGTATTTAATCCGTAATTAATATTATCGTGAGCAGCTTTTTTCGGGATATTTGGCATTTATCTCTTTTTTGCCTGATAATGGAAGTATTTTTAATTGTAGCTGAAATATACTTTATCTATATCCATTAATTGAAGTCTAATTACACGAAATAATATCATTATACCCGGTACTTCATATGTTTCTGTTAATAACAATGCCGGATTTGAAATTCACCGTTTGTTTCAGACACGTTTGTTTGGACGTCACTGTCCAGTTGAACGAAATACAACACGGTTCTAAATTAGAGAGCTATTTAGGAACGCCCATCTCTCAGACTATTTAACAAATAAACGCATTATTCAAGGAAATAGTTACAAGTTCTGCTAACGCCAAAACCGAAACGCTTTGAATCATTTCCCCTATATTCTTGAAATGATTGAATGTAGCTTAACGTGCTTAAGCTATTTACCCTAATGAATCGATTGCTTGTGAGGAGACAGAAATGCAGTAGATTTATCATGGACTTTGGGCGTCGGTAACTTTCATCAAATATGAAATTGAACAAAATCAATATTGTGGTGACTCTATAAGACACTGATGATGATTCTAAAGACACTTGGATTGTTTATTTTGTAAACCATGAGGATTTTTGCAATACCACCTGGTTTTGATTTTCTATATTTATATTTTCAAAATTCAGAAATTAGAATTCAAATTGAAATGAAAGGTTGTAGAGATTGGATGACGTGGAGGTCAGGTGATTTGTGATAACACACGGAATAGATAAGCAAAAGGTGAGTGATTTGATTAACATTGAACAAGATTAAATTAGAGAGATCAAGATTCCATTAATGTCTTTTTGATTTAATGTTTGTCTGTGTAAAATGTATTTTTAAATAAATCAATTTATTTATTAACAATTTTAGGCACTGAAATATCATAATAGGACTTGAAGACAGGAAAGAAAGCGATTTAATAGATCGTGGTTACCAGTAAATTTGCAGGTTCAGAGAACCAGTCAATATGATGGTAGGTTACATTGATTCCAAACATTGCAGAAATTTCATCTGTGTAGTCCATGGCTTCTCCTAGGAGCTTATCGCAGACAACTGTTAACAGCAAATCTGATGAAATTGAATTGTGGGATTTTTTCCAGGTTGTTTGTGGAAATACTTTGAATTCTTACCTGTTTGTGTTCACTGTGTAGACCTTGATGGTTAATCACAATTAAGGCACGCGGTGAATGCCAAGGGGGAGAACCTTTCAGCTCAGAAAACTATTGCACAGACACAGCACACTGTCAACGTAGGTACAGTATACCGTCAACGTAGGTACAGTACACTGTCAACGTAGATACAGTGCACTGTCAACGTAGTTACAGTACACTGTCAACGTAGGTACAGTGCACTGTCAACGTAGGTACGGCACACTGTCAACGTAGGTACAATACACTGTCAAAGTAGGTACAGCACACCGTCAACGTAGGTACAGTACACTGTCAATGTAGATACAGTACACTGTCAACTGTCAAAGTAGGTACAGTACACCGTCAAAGTAGGTACGGCACACTGTCAACGTAGGTACAGTACACTACCAACGTAGGTACAGTACACTATCAAATTAGGTACAGTACACCGTCAAAGAATACGATATAATCGTTTATAGTTTTTAAAGACAACCATGTTGATGATATCGGCTTCCTTTAATTTTGAATAACAGATATTTTGTTGAATCAGAAAAATGCATGTATCGGAAATGGATATAATGTCATTGGTGAAATCTGTCGATTTACCTCCGTGCTGTAAAATGCTGTAAACTATCATCGACTTAGTTAACTACAGTCAAATTGGTTATTACTTCACTTAAGTACAGTAAAACACGATTATTACCTCCATAAACATTACAGGGTTTTTCATGGATGCATTAATTTTAACACGGCGATACGTGTGCTCCAAAGGTACAGCTACCATATTACAGGATGACCGTAAGATTGCATCTGATGTAGTCTACAATGACACTGGTTTACTTTAGTAAGCTTCCGCAGCAATGATAAAAATCTCTTAGCATTCTGTATCAAAATATCCTAGCATTCTGTACTAAAATGTCCTAGCATTCTGTACCAAAATGTTCTAGCATTCTGTACTAAAATGTCTTAACATTCTGTACTAAAATGTCCTAACAATCTGTACCAAAATGTCCTAACATTCTGTACCAAAATGTTCTAGCATTCTGTACCAAAATGTCCTAGCATTCTGTACCAAAATGTCCCAGCATTCTGTACCAAAATGTCTTAACATTCTGTACTAAAATGTCCTAGCATTCTGTACCAAAATGTCCTAACATTCTGTACCAAAATGTCCTAACATTCTGTACTAAAATGTCCTAACAATCTGTACCAAAATGTCCTAGCATTCTGTACCAAAATGTTCTAGCATTCTGTACCAAAATGTTCTAGCATTCTGTACCAAAATGTCCTAGCATTCTGTACTAAAATGTCCTAACATTCTGTACCAAAATGTCCTAGTATTCTGTACCAAAATGTTCTAGCATTCTGTACCAAAATGTTCTAGCATTCTGTACCAAAATGTCCTAGCATTCTGTACCAAAATGTCCTAGCATTCTGTACTAAAATGTCCTAACATTCTGTACCAAAATGTCCTAGCATTCTGTACCAAAATGTCCTAGCATTCTGTACTAATATTTCCTAGCATTCTGTACCAAAATGTCCTAGCATTCTGTACCAAAATGTCCTAGCATTCTGTACTAAAATGTCCTAACATTCTGTACCAAAATGTCCTAGCATTCTGTACCAAAATGTCCTAGCATTTTGTACCAATATTTCCTAGCATTCTGTACCAAAATGTCCTAGCATTCTGTACCAAAATGTCCTAGCATTCTGTACCAAAATGTCCTAACATTCTGTACCAAAATGTCCTAGCATTCTGTACCAAAATGTCCTAGCATTTTGTACCAAAATGTCCTAGCATTTTGTACCAAAATGTCCTAGCATTCTGTACCAAAATGTCCTAGCATTCTGTACCAAAATCCTTCGGACTATGGTTAAACAACAGTTTCTACAATCAGTCTGACATCACACCAAATTGAATTAAAACTTCAACATGCAACATTTCGTTGTTACAAATAACCTCCTTACTCTAGAAGAAAATGAGATTCATGACAGAGAGTAAACAAGACACAGTGCGAACCCTCGACACACTTATATATAAAAAGTTATAACGGGTAATGACACCTCGGACACTTAATAGTAAAGCGTACATAAGACGAAATACACACCTATAAGTCCATCATATGAATAACATCATTCTTCCCATAATTCTAAAAACCGCTTAGTGGTGAAAATACCATTAGGAGTTGCAATATCAACACTTACTGTTTAGAAAGGCTGGGCCTGTGCTACAATATTTACCATGAAGAGACAATGTAACATTAACTGTGGAAAATGTGAACCATTATGGCGGTTATTTTTACATCAGTAGCCGTTGTGATAGCAGTGCTCTAAGATAATTCTTCAATAAGTGGTTTTCTATCGAAAATTCGTCCTACTATATCCTATCAATTCAATGAGTAATGAGTTGTGTTCGCACACTGATTTTAGATGCTTTGAATCTTTCACCTTATGAAGAAAACATTTGCGGAAATATGATGGCATATTGATAACGTTTTTTGTATGAATAAATTTACTAAATACAAATGCGCATTTTGAAGACAAAACGTCTCATTAGTGTTCGTGTTTATTTTCAGTGATGACGCAAACTTTTTATTTTTCGTTAAATTTAAATTACAAACCAGAACCAAACTAATATGACGTTGTGACGTCACCATGCCGTTGTATATATTGATGTCTTTCATCGACGTTAATAACTTATGTTGTTTCCCTCAAAACGCCAAAAACCATTGCATGCAGGGTTTTTTTTTAAATTCAGTATCTCGCCAAAGTATGGATGAAATATCGCCAGATCGGCGTAAAACTGCTCACAAGGAATCAATCCCCTTGATATACAAAGTAACTAATCTATAATTCTAAATTAGAAGACTGGTGCCAAGGATTGCCTGAAAGTAGGAAGTGCGTTCCATGTTATTGTGATCCTGATCTGTATGCAGTAACTTTCCTGTGGCATTTCTCATTTTTCGATTGCACGTATTTTGTTTTCTCTATCTATCCGGAGAGTCTCTTGGTTCAAGTCTATATCATTTTTATGAGAACACGTGAACATATTTCAAAAAAACTTTATAAACAAACATTTTCGGTATAAGTACCAGCCAGACAAGGGAAAGCTGAGAGAAAAAAAAATGGCGAGTTATATTATTTTTTGATTTCCTGTACCGTTTCTTCTCCGGGGTGGACCGAAAACACCTTGGTACGGTTTACCACAGAACAATTATTTCAGTAATGGATTAGGATATCTAAAAGGAATCGGGTTTTTTTTAAATTTTGAAATGAGAAATTCAACTTTTAAAAACGCTTTCTAAAATTTTGTAAGAAATTGCCACTGGTTGCATTTGAGGAAGGGGAACAAAACTTACTGGGATCAAAATTGAAAACTTGGCATCTTCGTCAGCTATTAGTACGATACTCTCCAAACAAACCCAATGTTTGTGAAGTGAGTAATATTAAAACTACGGCTAGCGAGGGAGACATAGACGGGTCAATACTGGGTGGATTAACATCACATAAAACACCGTCCAGCAGCCTTGGAATAGACGTTGCATTGGACTTTTATTTGCGGGATAATAGTTCGTCCCCCTAAACCCTACATCAGCTAGTGCTCTTTGTAGACACTGCATAAATATGTTATCCGTCTAAATAACCAAACTAACGAAATTTCCGTCATGATGAATTTATTATGGTATTATATTTAGAGCGCAATAAGGGACATGCTCTCTTATAAGATATAAGACATATTTTCGGTAGAATTACCAATTTGTGGCCTTGAACTCTAAATATAAAGAAAATATGAGAAATTCTGTGGAGTTCTGTGAAGTTCGATTCCATTACGCTGTCTATTAGATTCGAACACGAATATTCTATCTTTATTTGAATTGAATCCACATACGGCCCCTCAACAGAGTCGTTATGCCCCCTCCCTTTCTCAGGTGACTTGTCGTAAATATCACAGTCTCATGCAGGGAAAACAGTGCCACCATTATTCATGGTTTAAACAGTGTGATTTTGACACAAAGAAAAGTCTGCGATTAATTGGTGTTGTTCTGTATTATGTTCAGTTAATCTGAAATACGTAGGTACGATCTCCAATTCTAGCAATTACTTTAGATTTATAAAGTTCAGATAGGATATAAGATTAATACGATAACTATTTTCCAAACATTAGTTATTAAAAATAAATTTAATATCTTAAGTCAACAGAATATCTCACTGCTAATAAAAATGACAAATTCCTTCATTTAATTAAGATACTTCATAAAGCAAGTTTTCATAAAGTCATAAACAAAATATTAAACCTATCCTGAATAACTTCCGCTTTTATCCTTTTGATGAGGGCGAATTATGAGGATGCATAGAAGGTCTATGAATTTTACACAGATCAATATGAAAATATCAGTTGAATTTACAAAGGGATACGACAGATCGGTGGTAGAGCAATCTTTAATAACTCGGTGGTTTTTAGTTCGATCCATCTTCTTGCCACTTTTATCTTTTATTATCTTTCTTTCCTTTGTAGATATACTAGGAAAAGTACTTTTGAAATTTGAATGAAAAATATAAATAGCAGCATCACATGTATATTCCTGTAAAATTTAATGAATATTTCGGAAATCCTTCATAGATCATAGAAGATTTTTATAATCATGTTACCAAACAACATCTACAGTTCACTTTATTATGTTGTTTTTTTCACTTATTGAACCCGAATTAATCGAACATTGATTTAATTTCAACAATGGTTTTATTTCATATATCCATCTGAACTGTACCAGTACATGAATTCAAATCATTCTATATCAATTTGTTCATCCATATTCATCCTGATGAATTTTCCCAGTACGTCTACTTGATTTCAGCAATAGTCTATTCACAAAGCGGATGGGATTGGGCAGCAGCCACAGCCTATTTTAGCCCTCACCTTTTCCCTGTATATCTATATCCTCATCGTAAAACAAAACAAACAAAAAACACCTCACCCCCACCTACCCACCCACCCACCCAAAAAACGAAAATAAAAAGTCCATATAAATGATAAAACCATTTTAAAAAGGCACGCGATGATCAAATCCTAATATTGATGAAGATTATTACCCCCCCCCCCCCCAAAAAAAAAAGATTAAGGGGTAATGTTTTTAACCTACCATTTGTGTTTCCTTGGGTATGACGCTTAAACTAAGAATTATCGGACTCATAGATGCACCGTGAGTAGCATCGTCGCAACCCACGGATGAAATGTACGCTCCTCCCCCTTTTCACCGGTGGCTTTCTGCATGAAGATTTTCTCATTTCTTATAAATATGCATGGCGAAAATGATGCAATTCGTTGACTAATAGAGTTCACGCTTAGCCTAAAATTGAAGTTCTGGTTTAGGGCAGCCGTGTTTAATAGTGGCTGCGATCATGAAAATTTGTGCTTTAGGTAGCAAAAATATCACATACCCCAACAAGACTGTTTGTTCATTTGTTAACTGTTCAATGTCGAAATCACCATATCTGTATACATACAGTTTCTGTTTTGGTTAGTTTACGAAAGAAGTGGAAGAACAAGAGTTCCGATTGGCCAAGAGTAATTTGCTCACATTCAAAAAACAGTTCAAATTTCCGACTAACCTGCTCGGAAGCTCAGTGATCGACCGAATGGCGTCATGCATATTGATGAGAAACAAGAAAATTTTCACGCAGAGAGCCACGTGTGAAAAGGGAGAGGAGCGTGCATTTCAGCCCGTGGTTTGCGACGATACATGGGTAGGTCTAAAAAAAAGAAAGTCCGAGTAGGAATGCCTTTGGATCTAAGAGAAAATTTTGATGGAATATCTTACTGTTCTTTCTTTATAATGGTGCAATCTAAGTATTAGTTTTTTATATGGCATATTTCAGGTTCATGGGAAGGTCACAAAGTTAATGAAGTTTCTAAATTTCCACATTTTTTTTACCAACAATTTTGAAGCATATGTTGCTTTTTAAAAATAGATTAAGCACTTGCCTACCTTTCAAACTTGCAAGTTCTCTACACCAGTATCAGCTGCAAGTTTGTTATAAGAATGCTACAGAGGCAAACAAATGTTTCATGTTTAATAAAGCGAAATGCTTTAAAATTAACAAATAAGTCATTTTCTTCTGACACCTCAAATCATGTGGCTTTAGATGCATACTTATGATCATGATTATTTATTTTTATCAATAATTTATCTTGAATTACGTTTTTGCTACGTTTCACGGCTTTAAGTCCATTTTGAAATTTTCAGTGAAAATAGTCCTTTCATGAAAATTGTGTCATTAAATTGATAACTAAATATAGTTTTGTACAATTATTACTTGATTAGGAAAAGATTAAGATAACGAATACCTGATTAGTCTCAAAACACCTATAAGGAGTACAAAATCGAAAGTTAGGCAAACACAGACTCCTGGATATACCAGAAGTCGGATCAGATGCCTAGAAGGAGTAAGCATCTTCTGTCAATCGGTCACACCAGCCGTGAGCCCTATATCTTGATCTTGTAAGCGGAGTAATCCGCAGTCAGAATGAGTGTGCAGAGAACGGCTTAACAATTGGTATGAAACACGTCAGACAGCATTTGACCTAATGGAAAGTTATAGTGGCAAACTAGATCATTATAACGATCATAGATTTTGCGAAATGCTGACTTTAAACGAGCCTGTTGAAACCCCTGTAACATCAGATTCTTTGTAAGTAGCCTGCTTCGATTTAAAAACTGATCATACGCAGAACATGCTCTTGCATATTGAATCAGTTGAAAAAACACCATATGCAGAGTGAAATTTTAGGTCTTTAATTTGCAAAATGATTACTATTATAGTAGCAAATTATAACGTCGAATTGAATATTTTTGAATTTTACCTTTTAGAGTGAAATAAAATTTCTGTATTGAATCTTTGTTAAAATCTTCCTTAGCTTGTCAAATTTGAAGGGAATTGGGGTATAAAAATAGAGATTAGAAGAAAATTTTTTTCAAAATGTGATTTTATATGAAAAATACATAGAGAAAAAGTTATTTGTTTATAATATTGTGATCCGCCTCTGCATCTTGAAATCAGGTACATACTCAAAGTCATCGATACATTATACAGTTCTGAAAATGCTTCTTAACCTTTACAGATAAAACTGATTTGTATTATATCCAGGAAAAGGTTACATTTTAAAATCATTTTGGTAATATCACGACCCCCAACTGAGCATCCTTGGAAACAATTGTCACTGAACTTCTAAATGCTAAACAAACAATAATAACCAATGCTATGAGCAATACCCTCATTTTCAATTGTGATATTAGATAACAAATATTCATATGTGTTCAGTCATAAAAGAATTACGTTGTTAAAAATCATTCTGATTCTCTGAAGTCGATATAAAAAGGTGCTGGATTTCCTCATTGACGATATAAATGCTGATCAGTCAACAGTCTGTTGGAATTCCCATGATCACAACTTGTGCTTCTTTATTATCTGACCTGCTTTTATATTCTTAGGAGGCAAAATTTATTCAAAAGCTTCTATATAAAAAGAAAACTCTTGCTGTGACCTTCAACTCGACATTTGGATAAATTGACGACGTTATGCATTTTCATTCTTGCGTCGATTCGAAGAAAGACACTATAGAGTATTTCACATCTATTTCATATTTGGATGTTTCACTGAACTTAGATGTTAATATTGATGGGAAACTAACTACTTAACTTTATGACACACGGGATGATTTCAGCTTCTCCATCGTCAACTTCCCTTATTTATTTAGCAATATTCCATCATCACCTGCATATGGTGTTTATATCTCCCAACTTATTCAATATACGAGAACATGTTCTGCGTGAATGAATTTTTAAAGGATACAAGCTAATTGTAGTAAATATGTTGATGTTTATGGAGTTTCAACAGTCTCGTTTAAAGTCTCCATTTCGCAAATTATGCAGTCGTTATAATGGTCTTACCTTCAAATACAACCTGTCTTTAGATAAATGTTGTTTTGACGTGCTTGATACCTATTCTTAGGTGCCATGCAATATTTATCACCGGGGTAAGACCGGTGCATTTATGTTTGTTTGTTTTACGTCCCTTCGAGAATTTTTCACTCATATTGAGACGTCACCAGCTGTAGGTGAAGTACCACAAATTTTGACCTATGCTTAGCGCTCAGGGCCGTAGCAGTGAGGGTTCTTTAGTGTGTCAATGCCTCCGTTTTTAAGGTTATATCCGAAAGACCCGTGATTCTCATTTTTAAATGCCGAGCGTTTGGCGAAGGAGCAATCACTACCTATTTTTAAGTCTTAGGTTTGACGCGGCCAAGGCACGAGCGGGACTCAAACTCACGACCTCCCAGTTACGAAGCGAACGCTCTAACCACTGAGCTACCGCGACCGGTCCGGTGCATTTAAAAATTCAATTAAAAAAGTACGAGGGCTGTTCGATATGTGATGTGTATTGTATCACAGCGCGATAACGCTTTGTACGATTTCGTGGATAACGATACTAATACCTTTCCAACGGTATAAACACGAGTCTTCAGCTCCACATAGTTTTAAACTTATAGTCATTTCAATAGGGCCTGTCGTTGACCACTGTTGTAAAAATGGTTGGAAAACGGGTTGAGAATATTGAAGAAATTAGAACTTATATAAAAGTTCCCACAAAACTCGGCCATTCGGTAATGCAGATTTTTACTGAATTGGGGGGGGGGGGGGTATAGGTCTGATAAGGTATTTATAAGACAATTCGTAGATGGAAAAAGAAATTTCTGACTGGCACAGACTCCGTCAAGGATGCAGCAAAATCTGACTGACCTGTGACTGTAACAGACAATGCAAATGTCTCAAAAGTCAGGGATATAATTGAAAGTGATGGCAGGTACACGATACTTGATATTGCTATCGCAGATGCATATCATTTTGAAGCGTATTTGGAAAGTACAAACGATTTCTACCAGATGGATACCGCAAAAATAGACAGATGACCAAAAACGGGTACGAGTACAAACCACTAAGCAATTGCTCAAAAATGTTTCCCAAATTAAATCAAAAACAATTTGCAAACATTGTCACTGGTGACGAAACATGGGTTCACCACTAAGAAAAATTGGAAACAAAATATGGCTAAATAAACACGGTAGAAGGCCTGTAGTTGCCAAAAAACCATAAGCAAAAAGAAGGTTATATTGCATATTGTGTGATGGTGTAGCTGTACAGATTCTGGTGTCGAAGGGCGAAAGTGTTACAGGTCGGTGTTAACGAGATGTTATACTAAAAAAGCTCAAGAAATATTATCATAAACGACGCCCTATGTCAGGATTTAAGCATGTTCATCTAATTCATGATTATGCTCCATCTCATACACCTGAGCTTGTGAAGCAATTTTTGAAGTCATCGGAGGTTACCGTCTTGCCACACCCACCATACTCTCCAGATCTAGTCCCATGCGACATTTTCCTTTTTCCAAAACTTAAGAGGTTCTTATCGTATACATTGTTACTGTTCCTCATGTACCATATATGGTTTGAGAGAATAAACTGAATTGAATTGAATTTGTCGTCGTTACAAGTCCCGACAAGCCCTTGGTTCAATCATCAGTCAGTGCCTCAGAAGTCTATCTAAATCAGCGTACCGTGACGCATTTCAGAAATGGATTCAGAGGTTGAAATTATGTATTTCAAACCGCGGAGAATACTTTGAAGGGATGTAATGTTCATTTCACTATTTGAGTCGAATGCTTTTAACTAGTGTCCCCATCACAAACCACAATTTTATATCCTTTCAGCCCAGGTGAGCTTTTCTAATCACCCGTTGTCCGTCTGTTTGTCTGTCCATCTGTATAGACTTTCAAATTTTCGACTTCTTCTCTAGAACCACTGTGTCAATTTCAACCAAATTTGGCAAAAAATATCCTTGGGGAAGGAGATTCAATTCTGTCCAAAGCAAGGAAAACGCCTTTCTCAAAGGGGAGATAATAGAGTAATAGCAATAATACACTGAATTTAAAAAAAAAAATCTTTTTCTCTAGAACCACTTGACCAGTTTTAATCAAACTTGATAGAAATTATCCTTAGGTGTAAGGAATTCAAATAAAGGGTCATGCCCCTTCAAAGGGGAAATAATCACAGAAAATGCAAAAATAAGGTGGGGTCATTTAAAAATCTTCTTCTCAAGAACCACTGGGATAGTAAAGTTCAAATTTACTTTGAAGCTTCCTGACATAAAGCAGATTCAAATTTATTAAAATCATGGCCACCGGAGGTAGGGCGGAGTCACAGTAGGGGATCAAAGTTTTATATGTGAAAATATAGGAAAAAATCTTCTCAATAACCACTAAGCCAGAAAAATTCAATTTTACAGGACAGCTGTCCGATATAGTGCAGATTCCAGTTTGTTAAAATTATGGCCCCCAGGGGTAGGGTGGGCCACATTATGGGATCAAAGTTTTACATGCGAATATATAGGGAAAATCTTTAATATGGGCCAAGGTGACTCGGGTGAGCGATATGGCCCATGGGTATCTTGTTTTATTATAGCATTGAATAATTCGTATACTGGTATAAATATATTCACTGTATTTTTTCATATCAGACAAACAGATAGACAAAAGTTAGACAAAGTAATCCTTTAATAAAGTTTTGCAATGTGAATTAATTCTTTATAATGCTGTTTTCAATTTCTCCATCGTCAACTTCCCTTATCTATGTGGCATTATTCCATCATCACATGCATATGGTAGAGCTTGTTTTGCATATGATCAGTTTTTAAATCGAGACAGGCTACTGACAAAGAAGTTGATGTTACAGAGGTTTATACAATCTCGTCTAAAGTCAGCATTTCGAAAATTTTATAGTCGTTATAACGATCTAGTTTGCCGTCTGACGTGTTGTTAGGCCGTTTTAGCACACTGATTCTGACTACGGGTTGCTCCATTTACCGGATCGGTATGTAGGGCTCACAGCGGATGTGACCGGTCGACAGGAGGTGCTTACTCCTTCTAAGCACCTGATCACACCTCTGGCATGACCAGGAGTCCGTGTTTGCCCATATCTCGGATTTGCATTTTCTATGGAAATTACGAGATTGGATACTGTTAGTTATCTTAGCCTTTTCATACAATCAAAATATGTAAAAATTATCAACATAAAATAAAAACGTTATTCAATCAACAATAAGTAAAAAACATTATACAATCAACAATAAGTTTGAAAAATGATACAATCAACAATAAAACTGTAAAAACATTATACTATCAAAAATAATTAGGGCTCACGGCGGGTGTGACTGGTCAACAGGGGATGCTTACTCCTCCTAGGCACCTGATCCCACCTCTTGTATGACCAGGGACGTCCGTGTTTGCCCATCCCTCTGATTTGTATTTTCTATGGGAATTACGAGATTGAATACTGTTTGTTATTTTAGCCTTTTCACGCAAACATAAAAGTAGATATTTTCATTGCATGCTTAAAATTACATTTGTGAATGTAAAGAAATAAGAGATCCTGACAGAGAATCACACTCACATGGAGTACCAATGGGAACATTGATAGACCCCTCGGCAGCATGTCGAGGTCGATCTGATGCCAAGGAGGAGTAAGCATCCCCTGTCTGGCCAGTCACACCAGTTGTCAATGCTCATACTATATAATTTGAATTCAAAACTAGAGATAGTTTTTGTGAAAAACAAATTCCCCAAATTGAAAATGCTCCAAATTAAACTCCTCCCCTTAATGCACTGATGGTAGGGAGGAGAAAGCATGAGCTTGAACATACACATTATGAACTCTGATAAGCCATACAGAAGAAGTGTGCACAAGCTATTTTACACCCTCCACTCCTCTTAGATCCACCATAACTTGAAGGATAACAATTGGATCTAATGTCCCAACAATATGCACATCTGCTATAAGTATTGTACGAAGTTTAAAGCAATCTTAACATCTTCCACCCCTCTTAGATCCACTAGGAAAATAATTCTATCCTCCCTTCCAGACAATATGCACATCTACAAATGGCAATAAAGCATTGTACAAAGTTTCTAGTCTATTCAATAAGCCATATAGAAGGAAAAATGTTTACAAGTTATTTTATTGAATAAATCTTGGAAAAATGTCTTCACATTTTTGTGAATAGAAAACTAGATGTCCCATCCAAAATATCCACACACAAAAAACCATTGTCCCATGTCGTGTTGTCATAAAACAAGTGTCTGTCACATCACATGTGTACCGGTCTCACCCCGGTGAAAAATATTGCATGGTCCTCTAGACCGATCTTTACATACTGACTTTGACTACGGATTACAATGTACTTAGTTTACTTAATCAAGATATAGGGCTCACGGCGGATGTGACCGGTCAGCAGGGGATGTTTACTCCTTCATGGCACCTGATCTTATCTCGCATTTGGCCTCTTGTCGATTTATGAGAATGATCACCATTCGCCATTCTCACATTTTCAACATTTTTTTTTATCATTGGTATCCCTTGATCATAGGTTTTTATATCCATTTTATTTGTAGCTTACCTACAATATGTTGTGTTAAGTGTGATGTCATACATAAACTTAATTTTCATCCCGTCGAGAATTTTTCACTCATGCTGAGGCGCCACCAGCTGTAGGTGAAGTACCACAAATTTAGATCTATGCTTAGCGCCATGGGCCGTAGCAGTGAGAGTTCTTTAACGTACATACTAACGGCTAACACCGGACCTCCATTCTTATGATCCGTGATACTCAATTCTAAATGCCGAGCTTTCTGCGGCGAAGCACTACTTAAACTATACGTTTTAGGTTTGACACGGCCATGGCAAAAGCATGGCTCAAACTCACGACCTCCCGGTTCTACCACTGAGTTACCGCGACTCTGTCTCAGTTGTTGTAGGGAATCTTACAGAGATCTGAGTCAACAGTAAGATCGACACAACTTGAATGATGAAAATAATTGTTAACAGGAACGATACAAGCCAATGTACAACCGCAACTCAAATCCATGTCTTCTTGTTTGTCAGTGTTCTCTCTCTCTCTCTCTCTCTCTCTCTCTCTCTCTCTCTCTCTCTCTCTCTCTCTCTCTGCATGAATACACAATCAAAAGTATAATTATGCTATTCTATCTTACTTTCTAATTACATGACCCATAATTTTGAAAATGTCGTTTGAAAATATTCCATTAGTTTCTTTTTAGCATTTTGCTTTAGAATTTTTTCTCTGTTTTTATGAGTTTTTTTCATAACACACACTAATTACTATCTATGCTAAGACACACCTTGTTTAGAGTCTACTTTAACCCTTTGCTAAGACACACCTTGTTTAGATACTAATGTTAACTCTTGCTAAGACACACCTTGTTTAGATACTAATTTAACTCTTGCTAAGACACGCCTTGTTTAGATACTGATTTAACTCTTTAATTTTGGTGTCTTCAACTACTTCCTTGGTTCGGTAGATTTCATTCAATACACCAGTTTTTACATTGTTCCATGCTCATCAGGTTTCCAATTCGAATTGGCTGTCATTTGACATCATTCCCGTTTTCTTATAATCCTGCTAACAGCTTTTGTATTATTTATTTATTTATTTTTTGGCAAAGGTTCATTTACAATTTTAGTCGTCTGTTTTATAGATTGCTCATCTTCGACACAGTCCCGTAAACCAGCCTGGTCAGTTGTTTTGTGTTCAATGGTCCTTTCATAACACATCACAGTTGCTGAGTTTTGCTTTTATTTCTAAAACCACTGAACACAGATACTAGTACAGCGCATGAGATTTGCTGGCTGAACATATTAAGGAAGCTCGATAATTCTCGGGGTCATCACCTGCATTTGACCCCACTCAACACTTCAAAGTATTAAATGAATTCCTGAAATCTTCACATTTTCATTAACAATTGAAAAATAGATATGAAATTTGAACTTTTCAATGGGAAAATTTCTTTACTGAAAGTATCTCTTTTCCTCAAGTAGGCTATCAAAAAAGATATTTCAGTTCATTAATTTGTTCAAATCGTGTTTTCTGGATTGCTTTTTTTCATCTGTAAAACCGAGATTATCGGTTTTGATATAGCTCAAGAACGTGGAGTCGCCTGACTGTTCATTAAGACGTTCATCATACCGTCAGTACACTATAGCTGTTTTACACTTGCCCGAGGATTTGTGCGGGATAAATTGAGTCTACATTATGGATCCAATCTTATTAGTTTGACCGTTTCCAGCAATTTTCTGAGAAATAATATGACTACACAAGCTGTTCAGAATTTTCAGCTTGATTGGCATTGCAGCAGGAATAAATTCAAATGAAAGCCTCACATGAGAAATATAAGTGTTTGTGACCCTGGGACTCTATCAAAAACACACAGAACTTCGAGAATTTTAAGGGGTTTTTTTTTTTTGGGGGGGGGGGGGTACGTATAATTCCATAACATTGTTTTCATGTCTACATGTAGTCTATTACCGAGTGTTCTCAGTATTAAGAGCTCTATACAAAACACATCGGATCAAAATACAGTAAAACATGGGTGCAGCGAACACGCTTATAATGAATTTACGCTTAAAGTAAAACACAGTTACAGTGAACACGCTTGTAATGAATTCACGCTTACAATAAAACACAGTTACAGTGAACACGATTATAATGAATTCACGCTTACAATAAAACACAGTTACAGTGAACACGCTAGAGTTTTAACAGCCATTTTCTGTAACCAAGTAAACGTTTATATATAAGAGGATCCGGCAAGCACTGTAACCGATTTTTGTTTTAATTTGGCAAATCGACTTAACCTCACATAAGTAAATCAAAGTAAACCCACCATAATTTGATTGCTGTGCAACTCTGTTGCCACGTAAACACGTGCAAGTCTTTTAATTTATATATATATAATTTTTACTTGGAAAATGAAAATTTTTATCAGATATATTGAATTTAGTTGTTGGATTTCATATAAAATCATTATAAAATAATAATTTGTTATATTTTTTATTATGATATTTAGTTAAGTGCTCGAATATTTCTATTATATTATGAAAAGAGGTGTATTTAATACATTCTAAAGAATGCTGATTTAGAAGCAAAAATATTATGAACCTCCTGGATATGACAAGTTGTGTTTGTAACGAATTAAATAATTCGTCCCCAGCATTATGCTCCAGGCATGCTAATACTTCGCTGGCCACGTGTCGAAATTAACGAAGCGCATTCCAGGCATGCAGACGCACAGCTCTCTAATCAAAAGTAGAGATCTAACCGTGACCCTGACGTGTAGAATCATCACTGAAATTGGAAATGGACAAAGCTGTTAGTAACTTTTTTCAAAACTAAAATGCTCGTGTGTATTGACATGTTAAAAATGTCATAGAAAACATCTGTTATTAAAATATTTCTTTGCACCACTCACTTTTTTCATGATTATAGAAGGTGTCGAGTATCACGTGATTCACTCAATATCTATTTTGAAAATGATGTACTTCTGGCACTCTACCATAGAAAAAAAATGTATTATTTCAAAATTATACAAAAGATGTTCATGTTAAGATACATTAGTGTGAAAATGAAAATCATTGGAGTTATTTAAAAGCATGTTTATGATGCATTTCATAACCATTTATGATCTGTTAGATTTAATCAAGTTCCTTTGGGAGACCAATCGATAAACCAAAAATATTGTCAAAACATAATAAACGGAAAAAGATAGCTTTACGTAGCTTTGCGTTTTTTCCCAGAAAGCAAAACACATGCATGCTGTCGGTTGCTATGTCATCTGTAGTCGGACTAAAAATGAAACAGAAAAGTTACATTACAGGTACTTTTAGGAATTAAACGTTAATTGAGAGATTTGTTTTTGATGTAAATACTCGCAAGGTACCTAATAACAGGTTACCTGGAATATAACTATGAACAGCTTGATGAAGAGCGATAGCATTAGTAGAGTGCATGTGGACCAGGAGATTGTTTGGGTGTTTATTTATTTTACGTCTCGTCGAGAATTTTTCACTCATATTGAGAGATGAAATAGCACAAATTTAGACATATGCTTAGCGCTTACTGCCGTAGCAGTGAGGGATCTTTAACGTGCCAACGCCTGTCGCGCCACGGGGCCGTGATTCTCACTTCTAAATGCCGAAAGTGTGGCGAAGGAGCAATTACTACCTACGTGTACGTCTTAGATGGCACGAGCGGGACTCGAACTCACGACCTCCCGATTACGAAGCGAACGCTCCACTGAGCTACCGCGGCCGGTATAGTTTTATTAGAACTCATTTTACTCAAACATAAAACGTCGCAGCCCCAGCGCTGATATCACGAATCTGTTCCAGTGAATACGGTTCAATCATCATTTTAATGAATACCGAGATGAGAAAATTTAATTCATAAATATACCTTATTCTGAAAGTCACAACTTCTTTCTTTTGAATTATCTTTGAACGCATGGCTAACATTTTTAATTCTGAAGACAATGCAAAGGCTGATTGTATGTCGGTGAATTACCAACATCACATGGTTTACTGGTAGTTTTTTACAGAATGGAGATGACACCAAGAGGCGAAATTTCATCAAGGAACATTCAACGCGATACACTACCAGTAAAGATCCACATCACATGACTTAGCACAGCAGTAGACTCTATAGGATACAGCTCACCCGAATCAGTGAGAGACGAAGATGCATGGCGGTGTACTTTCAAACGTTTAAGAAAACAAAACAAAAACATGCAGAACTTGCGAACTTAAAACAGGTTTAAGCTTTCAAAATTCGTTTGTTTGATACGAAAAGAGGAAAGTATGAGAAACATAGACTTGTAAATTTTTAGAATCTGCTTCAAATGACAATCTACCTCAAAGAAGCCAGTGTGTATTGCAAGATCTACCCAAACTGAAGAACATATTCCTGATTTCAAATTTGGGTCATTTTTTTTTTTAGAGAGTTGAATTTATTTCAACTTCCTAAGTCAAAGAACATAACAGATGTGGATATATTGCAGGTTTTTTTTAGTGAGCCGCATCACAGCTTCATCTATCAAAAAGCTTCCACTGAAGCATATAATCCTACATTCAAAACTCATCTCTAGAACTGCAAGATTTATTTCGTTAAACATTATATCAAACATGAATATTTATTTTTTTAATTATTGTGTATTTATAAATAAGATAAACTTAAGTTTTAATTCTTATGAATGAGAAAAACTTAAGCTTTGATTTTCATATGCATTATGAAACTTGTCGCTCTGCATATAGAAAATAAATAGATAAATTTAGTAAACCAATGTTAATTGCGCAAATTTATTGAAAATAAATCAATACTAATTAATAATAATAATAATAATAATAATAGTAAAACCACAACAACAACATAAAACAACAACAGCAGCAAAAACAAAAACAAAACAAAAAAACAAAAAAAAAAACAAAAAAAGAAACTCAAGAAAGAAGCGGAATTACTTTGATATACAGTTTATTCATTATATTTTTTAAATATTTTATTATTTTATTGGTTGAAAAATTGAGGAGTACACGGTACTTTGGTACTTTCATTTCATATTATCATTATTTCTTACCTTATGTAGTGTGTTAGTCATATATATATATATATATATATATATATATATATATATATATATATAATTTAGATATTTTCATTAGGGTAGACAAACAGTTGCAATAAAATGATATGTAAACAATGATTAATATAATAACGACTATCAATGTGAATCGAGAGTATAGAAATATATATTGTCCCCACAAAGAAAACAGTATTGGAACGAGGCTGTTCACAAATGTGTATGACACGTCTGTTTATTCTCATGACGAGCAGGTCTGCATTCTTCGTGGGCGCATTAACTTGGTACACATTTGACTGATGAAAATATCATGAGACTGTCAGCTTAGAAGATTGCCTGCTTCAGACATTCTGCAACTCCTTACAAAAATGGAATAATATTGCCATGGCAACGGAAATTTAATCTAAAACGATTCACTTGCACCATTATTCACAATAAACGTCTACGAGTTAATTGAATTTAGCCCGTATAATGTCATACTACCACGGAAGACTGTTTTAATGCCGTGAAGTAAAACACCATGAGAAAAACGGGAGGGGAGCACTTCCATATTCTAAACTGCAGCATCAGCGCGTACGTAACTGCCACCGAAGACGACAGTTAGCAAAGCTCTAATAGTTATATTATGATACAAGTAACGGGAAACGTGGGTGGATTATGGCAGGGTTAAAACCGCGCGCATTTATAATTTATAATCCACTGCAGCAATTCTATGGAGACTATATATATATATATATATATATATATATATATATATGTGTGTGTGTGTGTGTGTGTGTGTGTGTATGTGTGTGTTTGTGTCTGTATGTGTGTGTGTGTGTATGTATGTGTGGTGTGTGTGTCTGTGTGTGTATGTGTGTCTGTGTAGTGTGTGTGTGTCTGTATGTGTGTGTGTTGTGTGTCTGTATGTGGTGTGTTGTGTGTATGTGGTGTGTTGTGTGTCTGTGTGTGTATGTGGTGTGTGTGTATGTGTCTGTATGTGTGTCTGTGTGTGTATGTGGTGTGTTGTGTGTCTGTGGTGTGTGTGTATGTGTAAACTAACCCCATTACATCGTTCGTATTGTTGGTCCTTATCAGTCCTTTGTATAACTTGTATGATTTATAACAATCCTGATGATAAAGAACGAAGCTAGTTGAATACATTCAACGGCTAGGTGATATATATATATATATATATATATATATATATATATATATATATATAATTACTTGTTTAGGTTATATGGTCCTGATTGCTCTCTCCATGTCCAAGAAGATAAAACTGATATAGATTAAATATTTCTGAAGAATTCTGAATTTTACCCTCTATCTTCAGTTATCTGTTATATACAACTTTCATTATATCAAGTATATATTATATTTTGACCTGACTTTGGTAGCCAGGGAGACGATTAACACAGGTTTAGCCTGCTATCTCGTCCATTCAGGATTCAATACGGTATTGATTACATTACATTTTGACGGTGAAACATAACGTATTTTAATCACCAATGACGTTCATAATTTCCCATGAATCTATTACTTTGATAATTAAATCTCCAAAAATTGTATTGTAAAGGATTTTTGAGATAAGGTCTTTCTTTCTACATGTAAATGCTTAGTGAACCCTAATAGAACCTATGCATCAGAATACCTCATATTTAATATCCAAAACATCAAACCTGTTATTCTAGAATGCTCGGGTGGGGGGAGGGTGATTTCCGGTTGATGAAATGATAAGATTCTAAACCAGTCAAGGAAATACAATTCGCTATAAAAGTCAATTCAACCAGAAATCAAACCGGAAACATGAATTTGTGTGATAGAAAGAATTTTTATCTACCATTTAATAATAATCAAAATTAATGTTAGATACATCTATGTATCTATATTTCAGTAGAATAATTCATATGATCAATAAATTATCAAAGATCATCTTAGAAATGGCCGGTGAGATCAGTGGACCACAACAGAATTCTCCGGAAAAAAAATGGAATAAAAGAGATAAATAAATAAATATAAAAATAAAATAAAAATAAATAAATAAATAAAGAATATGTTCGGAAAAGATGTCGACATTATAAAAAGAAATGTGTTATCTACCTTATTTTATGGAAGTATTTTAGAAAACTTACTAATTTAATATCTAAAAAATAAGACACCCCCTTGCCCCTCACAGTAGGCTTATGAAGCTCGAAACATACTGGTATGGTTTTCTACAAAATGGGTTAAATACTTGTAAGTTCTAAATCTTCCTACCACTTGCGACACAGATCAACACGAAAGACATAAAATCATGAATTGGTATAAAAAAAATACAGCACATAGTAAATGAGTTGATAGTTAAGAAATAATTGTTTTTTAATATACACAAAGGCAAGATTCCCTTTTCTGTTCATCTGGTAAGATTTATATATATGTATGTGTGTGTGTGGGGGGGGGGGGGGGGTGGTTGGCTATTTTAAAAAGGAAATAAGTGTATGCCATAATAAGAATAGTTTCAAGTTCATGTTTATTTTCATTGTTGAAAAAAGCTTTAAAGCATCACAAATGTGATTTAGCTACAATTGTCGTAATTTTTACATAATATAGTTTACACAGCTGTGCTATACCGTAAGATGATAAAATCATGAATTTCAAACGTTAAGAATTCAGGGACCTAGGAATTTGGAGAGGAACTAGAAAGTTGTTCGAACTTGTTTCCAATCTTTTAATTTATTCAATATGTTCAAAATAAAATTTTTTAGCACATTTTTCTTCTTTATAAAGTCAGGAAACACACACACACACACACAGACACACACAGACACACACAACGTCACACACACACACACACACACACACACACACACACACACACACACACACACACACACACACACACACACACACACACACACACACACACACACACACAGATTTTAAAACACTCAACCAAAAATATATAACATTTTTATACCAAAGTTGCAGCTGATACAGGTGTACAAAATATGTAAATTTGAGAGACAGACCTTATCTACTGAACTAAATAGCTGTATTTTTTATTATGTTCAAAAGTTTAATCAGGAAACCAAGATTCAAGTGAAGCTCATATAGACTGTCTATAGAATATACCTACATGAGATATATATACATGTATTTTCTGTATATTAATTTTCATTAATAATTTCTTTCATATAACATGTTTATGTACTAATATTCGGTGACAAATGTGTCTATTATTATATTTCAAGGAGAGGAACTAGCAAGTTTTTAAAACTTGTTTCCAATCCCTTTGTGTATATTATATACAATAAGGTATGTTCAAATCAATCAAATGAAGTTTGTGCTCTATATTTTCTAAAGCAAACTATGCTAGCAATATTGTTTGTCTAAAATGAGGATATTCTGAATTTTCATTAATTTTGTGATCTTCTTGCGAACAAGTCATATGTCAAAACTGATGCTTCTTTTGAAATATACCTAATCTTTTTGATTGGATAATGCTATACATTTTGGGATCATGATATGACCCCTTTTCTGCCTTATACTGTCAAGAACTATGTAATGTACTGCGATTTTATAAATACTTTTGAAAAATCCTTAATTTTTAAAACTTTAATAAACGTCTGTGATCGCGGATATACCTGATTTATCCCGTTTTCTTTGAACTGAAAAAAGAAATCAGACGAAGAACGTCTTCGAAAAAATTATTATCCGTCATTTTTTTTTTTTTTAATTATCATTATCTATTTTCACAATATTATGAGCAATATTTTTTTCTTTATTTAGCTTAACAAAAAAAAAAAATAAAAAATATTTTCAATCTCATTTTACTTATTATGATTTTTATTCCCTTCACAAATATCCTACCACAAAGCTTCGAGTTATCTATCTTTCAATGGACACACACGTCCTGCTGTTGGTGTGCTCTTCGCGCTGTGGATACACCACTCATCATTAAATATCAAAAGTTGTACCATGAAGTAATAAAGTCGGAGTATGAATAAATTATTTAGTCTTTTTGATTTATTCATGAATGATTTCATTATTTCGCTGAATGGTATATTAAACACGAAGTTTGTATATTTTGCTGACATGAATTAATCGAAGTACAAATTTTTTTACTTATTAATTGCACCAAGGAGTATTTTATGAATTCATTTATCATTTATGATTCTTGAATGTCTTTTCAAGAAAACTATGACGAATTCAAGGGCGTAAAAGAAGGGAAGCGGGCAGGGAACCCACCTCTCTCCCCACAAAGGGAAAGAGGGAGAGGACACAAGCATGTGTTTGAATTGGATTAGGGTTTCTTTTTAACTGATCTTTCAAAACGTATCTGGATCAATTGGAAGAGAAGATGAAATTGATTTCTGTCTGTGTTTTGACAGTTTATGGCATTAGTTCGTTCATCCATTGCAAATGTTTTAATGTTTTTGAATGATACTAAAGTTTCAGACTGTCATTGAATCGATAGTCTATAGTTTGGCCGTCCCTATAGCTTTGATATACTGTTTGGTATAAAATGCAACAAATCAAATGATTCATACCTCCCCTCCCCCAAGGAAAAAGTCCCCCTCACCTTCCCCCGACTCAGTGTGTGTGTGTGTGTGGAAATAAAAGTTAAATATAGAAATTGATAATCGTTTCCTTTCACCTGAATTTGTGAAATAATTATTGATGTGAAGGCTGTTCGTGGAACATTAAACTCTACTTTTGATGTTGACTGATAGACATTACAGTCAAGACGGCTAATCATTAGCTGCCCTGTTTTTACATTCTTGTTTTTATTCCAAAGTGTCTACCGGAGAAGAAAACCTCTCTCGTTGAGGCTTTCAGTTCGACATTTAGATATATCGACGGCGTCTTATCCTTTAACAATATTCACATTTATTCATAAGTCGAAACAATATATCCCAGTGATCTCAGAATAAAAGACACCATAGGGTCTTCGCTAGCTGCATCATATTTGAATATTTCATTGAATGTAAATGTCAACGGCAAACTGACAACAAAACTTAATGACAAACGAGATGACTTCAGCTTCTCCACCGCTAATTTCCCATATCGTGGAACAATATCCCATTGTCATCTACACGTGGTGTTTATGTATCTCAGGTGATTCGATACGCAAGCATGTTGTGTGTATGATCAACTTTTAAATCGAGGTAGTCTACTGGCAAATAAGTTGATGTAACAAAGTTTCAGTAGTCTCGTTTAAAGTCAACATTTCACAAATTCTATGGTCGTTAAAAAGATGCAATTTACAAATACAAGCTATCAATGGGTCGAATGTTGTCTGACGTCTTTCCATATGGATAACTACGTACACCTGATCAAGATGTAGAGCTCACAGCGGGTGTGACTGGTCGACAGGAAATTCGTACTCCTCCTAAGCACCTGATTCTACTTCCGGTATATCAAGGAGTCCGTGTTTTTCTTTTTCTTAATTTTGCATTCTTTATAGAAATTAAGAGATTGATCGCAGTTCGTTATCTTCACCTTTTTAATAGCCTGATTACACTGCTTATTGTCTGTCTTATTAAATGAATGACAACAACTTATAAAATGTTTGGGAATGGAATTTGTTTGTTTCACTACTTTGTCTCATTCCCTGCGATTTTAAAATTTTGAATATTGTGCATAAAAGAGGAGTTGCCTTATTCTTACTCTCTTCTTTTTTTTTCTTTTGCTTGTCAGATGTTTTGAATAATGTCTTCTGCTAGTTAGGTGCCTATTTATCAAGTCATCAATCCCCTGTGCCATTCATCTTCAATATTTAATGTAAGTGGTTGTGCAGTGTTGTACCCCCCCCCCCCCCCCCCCCCCCACCCCCATACATGTGCCCTCACTACATTACATCATAATTTGAAAACAAGCATATACTGTTGAGAAACAGATTAGTCAGATTAATTTTGAAGGATAATGAGACTGAAATCCCCTGCAGCCTCCAAAGGCAATAAATGCCAACATTGAGAAAATTAACACTGAGGCCAATAAAAAAGTTACAGCTACAAACACTTTCGGAACCCCTTTTTGTTTTTCAACTCCTCTATGAAAAATAAGGAATTCCGTAATCTTGTGCTTTGGGGGTTCGCTTCGCAAGTGGGAGGTCATAGGTTCGATTCAAGGCTACTGCGTCATTAAGACGTTTAAAATCAATAGTTACCGTTCCTTCGTCAAGTGTCCTGTATTTGACGAGATCTTAAGGAGGAATAAAGCAACGTCATAATGGCTGCCTTTCTTTTGAAAAATATAAATATCAGCAACACATGTGTATTTCTTTTAAACTGAATTACCTACCTTCGTAGCTCAGTATTTTAGTGTGTCGACCGTTGAACTGTAGATTGTGGGTTCGAATCTAGCAGGGGTTTTAATATTTTTTTTCTATTAAAGCTGCATTATGGAATAAAATAAGGTAAGTTTTTAAAGTTTTCAATCATAAAACATTAATGTACATATTCTCCACCTTCGTCCATGTCTGACTTCTCGGGTGTGGCATTCTCCATACTTTAGCAAGATAAAGAATACTACGTCCTTGAACGCCATGGATAGGTTGAAATTTAAAGCACTTCACCTACATCTGATAGCACACATGAGTGAAAGATTCTCGAATGGTACAAAGTACAAAAAAAATCAACATCTAATTATAATGCTATCAGTGCACAGGTAGAAAGGCAACAGGTACAGCAGTTACCTGGGGCGGATCCAGAAAATTTTCAAAGGGGATTTGCTACCATAAAATTTTGTTCAAAATATCCAGTCATATACATTTTAGTAGGTCTGCTAACCTGCTCGCTTTGGTAAGATTGTCAATCTGTCGACCTGTTAAATTGTTAGTTATTTAAAACCATTTCGACTGGAAGTTTTCAATAATTTATATATTCTAATAAACAAAATCTCTGGTATATCCAGGGGTCCGTGTTTGCTCAACTTTCTAATTTGTATTCCATATAGGATTAATGAGATTGATTGCTGTTCGTTCTCTTCGTCTTTTCATATTTTACAAATATAAGCTTTAAAGTTATTATCTTTCGTGATATTTACTGACCACGCATTGTCTCATTTCAGGGAGCATTTACATCTTCTTGATACTGGCGAAAAATATTTCAATATGTCATAAGAAAATATGTTTTCTACAATCATAAAATAGAAGTTTGAAACACTGAGCCAAGGCCAATGTCCAATATTCCACTTGCCCTGAGGTAATCATGTAAATTTTACAAGGGCAAACACTTGCGTGTACATAGCTTATTCGCCACGATAAGAATATTTGATTTAGCTAACTTATCAGTTAATAAAAACTAGCCATGTTACTGGCCTAGATGGTCGGTTAAAACGAGAAAAAAATGACGAGCTGGTCTCGTTGTGATGAACAAAATATGCACATATCTTAAAACGTTCGCGTCACCCCCAATTAACAGTGTCGTCATCCCACTGGTTGTCCTGTAGTATCCCTGACCTTTGTTCGACCAAGTCCACTTTCTGACCGCTTAAAGATTTTTTTTCAGGGGCCAAATTGTCTAAAAATCGAAATTGCCCTCATTTTTATTATCTTCATCACCCAAACCTTTAGTAAAATATGAATATTTAATTGTGTAGCATACATTAAACACGCATGCACAAGTCCTCTCTTTACATAGATATTATCGGGAAAGTGAAGAATATTCATTGTTTTCGTTAGATCTGTAAAGGGAATTGTTTAATATAAACCTTAGGTTTTCATATTAGATTATTTTTAATACTTAATGTGCATCACGTTACAAAGCTTGAAGGTTATCGTCAGCCAATAAATTCATCAGTCACGTGATCATGAAGTAATTCAGCTATCAGCTGATTTTAGTTGGTTGCTGGATAGGACGTGTTTTTCACAAAAGCTCTAAAAGAAGGTAATTAAAAGTTTTCCACTTATAAAACGTTTCAGGGGTAGATCCCTGGATCAATTTTAATTGACTTTTGAGCGATTCCTGATGTTTCAACCATATTTTAACCTCAAGGACTTTTCTTACATTAAGTAGGTCAACTGTTATTTTTCACATTGTTTACATTCTTGTTTTTGCGCCGAACGAGGAATTTTCAACATATATTACAGTATTAATTTTCATATTTATTTAATATGTAAAATCTTTAAAACTGCCGAAAAATTATCATATCATCATTTACGGCAGCATTTATGCAAAATTTTTATTTTGATCTAGGTTAAGTAGATTCCAATGCGGAGCCCCGGCCTATGGCTGGCCGTGTGGCTGACCGCCGCAGTCCTTTCCTCGGCCATTGGTCAGACGTGCCACAGGTCCATGATTCCATGGCGCACCGCACATGGAACTGACCCACTAAAAATGGCTCGAGGAAACGTGACAGTGGTGGCTCTGTTACTGGCCAGTTGACCTATGTGTCAACTACAAGCGGAAGGGTGAGTGTCTCTGAAAATCGTAACTTTATGGTGGTCAAGGCAGACCATTCTACATGTTTAACTGTATGCATGCATTACATTCAAATTTGTAATGTACATCGATTATTTGTTTGACGTCCCGTTGAAAATTTTTAATCATATTGAAACGTCACCAGCTGTAGGCGAAGTACTACAAATTTAGACCTACGCTTAGCGCTCAGGGCCGTAGCAGTGAGGGTTCTTTAACGTGCCAACGCCTGTTGCGACACGGGACCTCCATTTTTTAAGGTTATATCCGAAAGACCCGTGATTCTCACTTCTAAACGCCGAGCGTTTGGCAAAGGAGCAATCACTACCTATGTTTACGTCTTAAGTTTGACGCGGCTATGGCATAAGCGGGACTCGAACTCACGACCCCCCGGTTACTTTTGCATTTTGTTAAAAATGTGCTTATGAATCTTGATAAATATAGTACGATTGTTTTAACGGTTGTGAATTCCGACAGAACTGAAAGTAAAATATAAATATAGAAAATAAAATTTCATGAAAATAAATGAGGGTATGAACAGCAACGATTCACGTCAGCATGCTTTTCATGAAGCGCATGAATTGTGCTGGTGAAAAAGCGTCGCCGTTCATGCCCTCATGCATTTTCAAAAAAGAAATTCATGTCATAATTGTACCTTAATGCATGCACCCAACAGTCTAACTTATGCCTCTCAAGATGTTCACAGTTCTCTAAATGGCAAGACACCATTCATCCTTGTCTTAACAAATGGCCATTTAAAGTGCATTATTATGATTTATAGCAGCATTAATTGTCTGTCTTATTCATTACATAAGAGTAAGCATCTTGATCCACTTAAGAGTCTCTATTCAATTTACACAATCTACTTGCTCCGCTCAGCAAAAGAATTCATCTTTATTGTTAGAGTGTTTCAAGAACATTACAAAGAAACACAATTAATCATTCTCTATGACAAATTAGCCCCGCCTCCCAATTTCTTTCCTGCTATTATACCTGTCAGTCTTGTCACAGCCTTGACATCTCTGATGTGTCGACGATTTAGAAGTGGTCCCTGGCCAGTCTCTGCGAGATTCTTTACAAGCTAAATTAGCAAAACCTACAGCCCAGAACGATCCTGACGTAATTTAACTGAAGACTTTCTAATTTTTCAAAGTCAACAAGTTTACAACTATCCCAGACCTGATCTGACTTTGATTTTTTTTAGCTAATTCCAAACGCACTGCTTACTACATGTATATTGTGGATGTAATCAGACCAATCGAAATATTTTTTTGGGGGAAAGCCAACAAGCCACTTTTCGACTATTCGCCACCAATCTTCACGAATGATTAAATATTAGGCTTTTAGACGTCATTTACAAATACTTCTTCAATAGAAATGGAACTCGGAAATACTCTTATTATGTGATAAGTCATCCGAAAAATTATTCTGTTAAAAGCCGTACTGCTTCAATGCGCAATTGCTCTGAAAATGTTGGAGTTCCTCATTGACAATATCTATACAACGTTTTGGAGATCACGTCTTCCAACAATCTGTTGAAATTCCATGGGCACACACTTTGCTCTTTTATTAGCGGACCTATGAAGCTTAATTTATTTAAAAGCTTCAGGAGAAGAAAATTTCTTTCCATGGCCTTCAACTCGGCATTTAGATACATAGACAACGTTTTATTCATTGATAATATTCACTTTCATACATATATCAGTTTGGAATAACCCAGTGAACTCGAAATACGAGACAGTGTAGAGTCCTCCATATATTTCATATTTGGATGTTTTACTGAACACGGCAAACTAACAACTCAATGTATGGCAAGCCAGATGGCTTCAGCTTTTTCATTTGTCAACTTCCCATGTAGTGATATTCCATTATCACATGTATATGGTGTTTATGTATCTCAACTAAATTGATACGTAAGAACTTCGCGTGTGATTAATATTTTGAAAAGAAAGGCTGGCATATAAGTTGATGTTACATGGAACCGTTTTATTTATTTAAAGTCATTATTTATTTATTTCTATGGTTGTTATAATGATCTATTTTGAGTGATTGATTGATTAGATATTGTTTAACGTCCCTCTCGAGAATCTTTCACTCATATGGAGTTGTCACCATTGCCGATGAAGGGTTGCAAATTTAGGCCTATGCTCGGCGCTTATGGCCTTTTACGTGCTGCACCTGCTGTGACACCGCACCTCTGTTTTTGCGGTCTCATCCGAAGGACCGCCCCATTTAGTCACCTCTTACGACAAGCAAGGGGTACTGAGGATCTATTCTAACAACCCGGATCCCCGCGGGCTGATCTATATTGCAATTATAACCTATCATTAGATCGAATGTATGACGTGTTTCAAATGTAAGACATATCTTTACATAATAATTTTTGACGACAAATTACCCCGTTTACCTGATCAAGATAGAGGACCCACGGTGGGTGTGACCGGTCAACAATGGATCCTTCCACCTCGAGACCTGATCCCTCTCCCGGGGTTTAAGGGGTCCATGTTGTATTTTGTTGTATTTTTATAGGATTTACGAGATTCGCTTTTTCAATGATCACTCTTTTCATGGTAATGATTTGAAACAGAGTCCATTTGGCAGCCTTAAAAATGGTAACTTGAATTAAAAAGTAATTCTTTTCATGACAAATGCATCCTCGAGTTTTAGAGGATAAAATGCATTTACTTGATCATTTGTAAAATATTTTGAGATCATAATTAAGGTGTGTTTCAATACTTCCCAAATAATATAAAATGGTCGCTGTAGCTCAGTGGTTGAGCGTTCGCTTCGTAACCAGGAGATCTTGAGTTCAAGTCCCACTCGTATCATGGCGGCCATGAACCTATGACATAAACACAGGTAGTCAGTGCTCCTTTGCACTCGGCACATAGAAGTAAGAATCACGGGTTTTTCAGACGTGACTTTAAAAACGGAGATCCCGAGCCGTGACAGGTATTGGCATGTTAAAGAACCCTCACTGCTACGGCCCTGAGCGCTAAGAATAGATCTAATTTTGTGGTACCTACCACAGGTGACGTCTCAATATGAGTAAAATATTCTCGATGGGATGTGAAACAAACAAACAAACAATCGTAGAATTATTATCGGTATATGATTTGCAAAACGACAATCTATAACGCAGATTGTTACGTAACCAATGTAAATTTAAAAACATCCAGATATTCCATATGTTTGCAGATTATGAAATTAAATAATATCTAAAAGTGCAAAAATGTTTTGAAAAAACTACAAATTTTACTATGAAACCACGGCTATTTTTGCATCATTCACAAATCTTTACTCGAAAATTCAATAGAAAAAACCTTACCCAAACAATTGAAATCGGTCAAAAAATGTCTTTTTATTGGTGTATTTCATGTACTGATGACCAATTTACAGTATTGTTTGATCCACGAATAGAAAATCCCACGCAATCACAGCAAAACCGTACGTCATTTGACGTCATCCTGGGTATCCTGTGACCTTAAAGGCATCTACGCCGCGAAATTCCTTCATACCCATAAATGGATAATGTCAAAAACCTTTGTGCGCATGTGCACGAGAAAAATCATCGTGGATTTCATGACAATGCTTGTATCGACAATAAATTAGCATGCTTCTAATAGATTTCCTTAGAGATTTTAAATCAAAGTGTATTCCACTTACCAATATCCATACTTGGGACAAAACACGTGCTCACAATATGTTGTCGCTAGCCCCTACTTTTTGTTGCGTATTAAAACGTTTTCATTTAGTCAAGGTAACGTGCAGTGTCTCGTGGGGAAGTAAGGCGGGTCTATTCCAAAGTCTATAACAGACCTGCTCTAAAAATAAATACATAAATTGGGAAATTATTGATCGATTAATTATTACGTAATTGAATTCATTCGAATGTTTGCAATTTCCAGACCGAGTATTGAACAGAGCTTACCATTCATTCTTAAGGACAAACAAAATTGATGCATGAGTTGAGATATATACACACACGTGTGTGTGTGTGTGTGTGTGTATGTGTGTGTGTGTGTGTGTGTGTGCTCTAGCTGTAATAGATTACTATTTAAGGAACTTGTAAATTTCCTACCCTATGATGTTAAAAGTTGTGGTTGTGATATATATCTCTTCCCTATTCCTTATATAGCTCTAAAAAATTACCCATTGTACAAGACATAACTGAGAAATGGAAGGCACTTTTGAAAAAAAGTTTGTAGCAATTCTTAAATTCATATTGCGTAAGATGTTAACTTTCAGTTAAACTCGACGAACGTTTGTGCAGCTGGATCTGGTTAAAGAAAGTATTCACCATGAAATGAACACTTATCATAATATATAATTCAGCTACAGTACATCATCTGTACCAATAATAATTTACTATTTTAGTGAAATAAAAAAATTATTTCGTTTGCCTATCAAGATATAGGTCTCACGGCAGGTGTGATTGGTCGACAGGGGATGCTTACTCCCCCTAGGCATCTGATCTCACCTCTGGTATGACCAGGGATCAATGTTTTCCCTTCGCTTAATTTTGTATTCTTTATAGTAGTTAAGATCCCATAGGGATTTGGGTTAGAATAGGTCGTAAAAGACGATTAAATGGGGCGGTCCTTCGATGAGACCGCAAAAACCGAGGCCCCATTCACAGCAGGTGTGGCATGATAAAGACCTCTCCCTGCCCAAATGCCGTAAGCGCCGCGCATAAGCCTAAATTTTGCAGCCCTTCACCGGCAATGGTGACGTCTCATTTATGAATGAAAAATTCTCAAGCGAGACGTTAAACAATATACAACCAACCTTTATAGGAGTTATGAGATTGATCACTGTTCGTTATCTTCACCTTTTCGTGACTTTTCAAGAATGTTAGGGCTATTGTCTCATCTAGTTATTGTCAATGTATTTGTTATTATCTGAAGATTGTGCTTTTTGTAGTCTAGAAACATTGAGAACGGCATTTCATAATGGAGGAAGAGACGACATCACATTTTTCATTGTCAATCATGTCATGGGAAAACCTTTCATCCAGGAGTTGACCAGACGAGTATCGTTTCCGGTGTATCAAGACGAACCCGACTTAATGATACAACAAAAATTAAACGGTGCCATTGATGATCTATTTATATACGACAGGTAACAAATGTCATATGGTAAATGTTATTCAGGTGGGATCAGTTTTAAAAATATATGAGGATATGACCTGCGACGCTTTACGCCGATATACTTCATGCACTCGGGGCTCCTCGCGTAACTCTTACCTCGCACACTAAGCCCGAACGTGATCGGATTGTCACCATATCGGGTTTTTACATTCACGTGATCAAAATGGAAAACATGCAAGCCATTGAAAGGATTTAAATGTTTTTATTCGCTTGTCTTTTAAATTAGATTCTTATGCAACTGCTTTGTAATCTGCATTTTGATTGACTAATGCACTAAGGTTTGAGGCAGTTAAATGGGCATTCTTTCGATTGTGACGTAATACAATGACACGAAAACATAAAGCCAAGCATAAATATTTAGTACCGTATTTCATGAAAAAGCAAAACTCAACGAAATAAGATGCAAACATCCACCAAAATGCAAAATTGCATTAGAATGGGAGTAAAGTTCGTTTTCTCATTTGTTTTTGCGACCTTTAATGCTGAATCAGCTCCTTGAACGCGACCGTCAGATCATTGCCAAGACAATCCTTTGCAAATTGCAACGCGGTGGCAAAGACGCCTGTAGCCATCTTTAAACGCGGAGTTAAAAAAAGGTAGTTCCGTCGAAGAGATTTAACAAATCGGTGCATATTCCTACGCCAGTCATATCCGAGGTTTGTGTGAAACGTAGCGAAATTATTCAAGGATTGCTGATTGTACTTCATAATTTATGAAGCGCGTCAGTATGCTGACGTGAAGTGTTGCAGTTCATACCCTGATGTATTTTCAAAAATAAACAAAAAGGAAAAAAAAAAAATCTACTTTCATTGAATCTTTCGGAAAGTTCTAGTCGTTGAAATAAACGTACATGTATAATATTCATTAAGATTCATACGCGCATAGTTCACAATTGCAGCACATTCATGAGGAAATAGCTATTAATACAATTTGTAAAGTCATCAAAGGCAAAAAGAATCTTACCAAACAAAAATAGGCTTCAAAGTTTATAAAATATGCTGCATAAAAATTGCTCACGAAAGAGAGGGTAAACTGGGTCATTGTCTTTATACTGTGATCGATAATTTTCTGTTGACCAGGTGTGGTATCCTTACGTACCATCTAAGAAAGCCAGACAGTCTCGTGTTACAAGGGACCATGCAGAGTAAGATTATATCAACTTACCTGGATAATCCTTGTAACTGTAGTAGCGGATCTGAGGCCATCAATGCTACCGAGGAACAGGCATCCGAACAGAGGCCAATAGAAGGCAGCAATGCGTCAGGTTCTACCATTCGCCGACGCAGGCACGCTGGAACCAGAAATAGTGGCTCATCTTTCATTTCAATGAACAGCGCTGCTTCCCGCCCCAGTCGTATACCTAAATGAACTACATATAGGTGAATAGCAATGCGACGTAATCGAGCACTGCGAATTTTATTGGTGCGAAGGTTATGAAAATTCATCAAGAAGTATCGGTCAAATTATGAGCCCCAACACTCGTGCATCTGTCCCGATCCATCGTCTGCTTTGAGAGAAGAGTGTGCTTGATACAGTTACGGTAGTTCTGGTGCAATCAGTTTCTGATCTTGTCAAGAGCGCAGTTCCACTGTCTACAGTGAGTGTCTCTGTCACAATTGTCCTGCATTTCGAAGACGTCACCGTCAGCAGTTCTTAGATGACAATACCAGCTGAGAACTGTTGTCGACCTGACGCTGTAATCAAGACAAAGGACTTTCGTCGACAGACTGCTCTTGACAACATCAGCTCACCGCATCAGAAAGATCGCCAATCTGACACTGTCACTTAGAAGCAGACGATTCTTTACAAGACTGTCAATGACAGGGATCAAGGGGATCTTGATCATGACAGGAAATGGGTTCCTCCGTTCAGTGACAGTGACCGTCCGAGAGCGCTTCCTGTCTCTGACAGAGTGGATCGCCTACCTGACAATGCCGTCAAATACCATCAAACGACATCTCCTGACAGTGCCAATATAATCCCGGGGAAATAAATTCTCAGACTTGACAGTGACATCATGGGGAGGGTGACTGTCTCTGACAATGACAACAGTCCTCCATTGACGCTGTCACATGACAGTGACCCATGGGGAATATTGCTAATGCATATGTCAGCTGCACAAATCCCAATGCTTTGACTGGACGCTGACAGTGATCAATGCAGGCCGGTGTTACACGGAACTGACAGTGACAAAATGGACCTTCGAATGAAAATTCTTGATCGTGACAAAACAGTGTAGACTCTTGACAATGACAACAGCTAGACACCCTTAATTATTCATGACAATGTCAAGACCAACAAGAAATAACTGAAGCCTGATCTTGCCAAACATCCGCCGCTGATTCTGCCTGACAATGTCAGCCAGTTAGTGGAGCCTGACAGTGACAGACTCAGACAACTAGTGGTATTGTGTGACAGGAGAGAGATGGCCGGTCCTGACAATGACATCCTTTGTGACAATGACAGACTAGTTCCTGACACTGTCGTATAGGTATGTCAAATAACAAGGCCTCCTGACTATGACAGCCCCAAAAGTGACGGTGACAGCATTAAATGTCTACAGACTCTGTGTAACTGGTAAAACCTGTCTCTGATTTTGACATTACTGTCTCAAAGGAGATGATGACCTGTAAACTATTTTCGTGTTGTATCATACAAGAATGTTGAGCAACGAACCACGGCTGTCTTCTGCTAATGACAATTTCCGGATAAAACCTAACAAGTCTCTGGGAATTTGAACCATCTAGAAAACGTCGTGATTCGGGGCTGCATTCTGTTGACACTGAACAAATGTCGGTGTGGTACTACAATCCACTTTCATAAGGTTTAACAACCATAACTTACACTCAACTTATTTTGTACCTAATTTGTTTGGCATTAGATATAATGATGGGTAAAACATATGTGAGAAAAATTATACCGCCAGCTTTTTTTCCCAAATATTTCATGGCCTGTTTCATAACTCTAACGACTAACTTAAGCACGACAAACCTAATTTATACTTCTTGTCCTGTGCATCAAATTGCGTATGGACACAAATTGTGGTAATCCATGGACATATTAAATTGAAGATACATGTAGCCTGTTTTGGGTAATGCCATTTTTATTATTAGATATTAAATAATAAAAAAAATCAGTTAAAGTATCCTCTTTATATTCATTGTCCATGACATTCTATAGTAAATGACATACTTTTTCATTAAATTATGACATCGTTCCTGAAAAAAATATTAGTCCAGCAACCTTATATTTTTTTTACCCAACGATTTAATCCATCAAAGGTTGCTTTATCATGTAGGAAAGATTGAATCTCTCATCTAAAGAAAGAAATTGGGTTTGCCGTGCTTAAGGCTCTGAGAACATTCTAATGTTTATGTTGATTCAGTTTGGGACCTCCAGGGAGAAAAAGAGTGTTTGTCTATAATAATGATAACGTGCTTTTAAGGAGATCATACGTTTTAGTCGTGATGAGAACTTTTTTGTAAAAGGGTAATATCTTTCTAAGTAATAATATTGCAGAATACATCGAAATTGATATAAGATCTTAACTCTCAAAGTGCTGATATTCTATTGTTCAAAAATGTATTTCAAATGCCTAACAATTTTACAATTTTTTGATTCGAGAGTGTTGGATGAGAGAGAGAGAGAGAGAGAGAGAGAGAGAGAGAGAAGAATCTCTGTGTGGAATAGACATTTGTCCGTTTATGAAGGGTCACTCTAAAACTTTAAAAAGAGGGGTGATTTGGAATCTAAAGATGAAATAGTATACTCCACACCGAGACTTTTTTCTGAGAGATGAGAATATTTTGTCATAATTACAATAAATAAAACAGGATATATATCCTTCTGATTTGTCGCTTTTCTTTTACTACAAACAGCTCTTCTGATTTTCATTTTAATGATGGAAACCGTCACCGACATGAAATGGTTCCAATTTGTGTTGCTTGTTTGTTTTACTTTCCTTCGTGTGTTGGTTTTTGTTCATATTCGTTTCTTGTTTCATTAGTATTTCCCATGGTGTGTTTGTTTATTTCCAGTCTTTGTTGTTTGTTTGTTGTACTTCTCAGAGTGTGTTTTTCATGTGTTGTATTGTTTAATTCTTGAGTCGGCTCGCAAAGCGAGATGCTCCTTGCTCTCAGCGGCACGCGGATTTGCAGCTGCTTACAACCTTTCGTTTATTCTTACACCGACAGCAAATAAATCCTGCGCATAAAGGTTGTCAAAGTTTGATGTGCTTTTTGGGCAACTTCATCAAATTATGAAGACATACCACATGTTGACATTTTTATAAGTAATTTAAATGAGTCACTTCAGTACGTTTAAGGAAACTATATATATATATATATATATATATATATATATATATATATATAGATATATATATATATATATATATATACATATATAACGCATGAATACATGATGTATGCAAATTAGTATGTATAAAAATATATTAACTACAAAAAAAATATATGTATATATTCGTAAACATGGAATGAACAGCGCTATGATTTTTAGGTAAATATATCGCTTTCTTTAGTTGAAAAAGCATGATAAATATATGACAATGATATGGTGCTCTATCACAACCGAGTCATACCACCCATCAAGGCATCACCAAAGCATCTAATAATGTGACTATTTCTACGGTATTCTGCATGTACACAATGACGTTAGTGAGACAGAGAACGCAATATTTTATCTTTAAACAGTTGTGGTATTGAATTTGGATTATTTTGCAGTCGTATTAATAAGTCAGTTAACTGTTTCACATTGCTTATCATGCTTTACCGTATTTAGCTCAATATACTGTATTACTACGCGCTCCCCTGATACTGAGGAGTCATCGCAGTTTGTGGACGGGTAATAGCAGCACATGTTCTGACCAAGCGGTATTTTTTACTTTTGATATTCTTCATGGTTACCTTCACTAAAATCTTCGTGGGAACAATACATGTTCTCAACAAAGCACAAGAATACAAAAAAAAAATTGTATACAGTGAAGCAATTTTTTTAAACGGTAATCTTACTACATAGCGGTAATATTTACTGAATATCTTTGGGAGCTAATGTTACTTTCAGCAAAACACGAGATTTTGCAGCACCAAAGTTTTAAAAGACACGATATTATTTCGTATCTTTAAATATTTTTTTGTTTTATTTTTATTATTATTATTGTTTTGGTTTTTTTTTTTGTTTTATTTCATTTATTTATCTATTTATTTTTGTTTTGTTTTGGTGTTTTTTTTATGTAATTTATGGGGTTTTTTTTTTTTGGTTTTTTGTTGTTTTTGTTTTGTTTTGCTGATTTTGTTTAAATTCTAACTCAATCTTAAAAATAGTCAACGGTATAAGACTAAATTTAATCAAAGTACTGAATGAGCGTTCAATGTGTAGTTGTTAAAGAATGATCAAGGCCAATAATTTCCTTGGTGCTGTAAACTTTCGGAAACAGTACTCCGAAAATTCGCGGCATACATCCGTCGTTTACTGCAAAGGAGAGTCCCATGGAAATCCTGCAGGATGTAGAAAGCCACAAAGAGAAAGACTACAACGTCTAATTTGAGGGGGTACGACGCTGTCGGACAAAATCAAGTTACAAAGCACGTGTACACAACAATGCTTTCGTAAAGCATGTGCTGGTCACGATCACAGTCTCGTAACTTAAATTGCATGATGATGGATATTAAGATCCAGTGAATTTTAATCGATTGCTTCATAATAATTTGATTACAGGTTGTGAGTATAAAATTTTCTACATTTTTACATTTTAAATAGGTGATCACACAGTATCTAAACTAACTATAAAAAGGCACTGAGAGAAAAATCAAGTCAAAAAATCCCTCACAAAAAATCTTGAAAAATAAGTACGTATGACATTTGGTGAAATAAAGATATAATGTTAAGTATAATTATGCCTTATTTTGATTGTATTCTTTTTTTAAAGTAATTGAAAAAACATGAAAGCCCTTTAATGTCATTATGATAGGATTTGCCGTTTCCGAAGTATGGAAACCCATTTCAGTCATATTTCTAAATTTGCTCAGATTCTGAGAACAATGAATTTTCATTTTGATTTTCTTTGTAGCTTTTTACGACTAGCTGCTGATAAAACTGTAAAAATGTACAACGAGAGCCAGTACAGTAAAACGATCGTAACTTCACGATGCAGTTGGCTTCAGTGATGTTTCTTACAGATATCAACTACATTAATCATTGTGACTTTGACTAAAGTTTTCGCTCAAGCTATTGATTTGGAAAAAATTTGTTGGGTGGTATCTTCTTACCACAACGGTGGTACTTATGTGATGGTGTCCTGCTGTGATATATTAATCGATTGTTTTACGTCCCGTCGAGAATATTTCACTCATATTGAAACGTCACCAGCTATACGTGAAGTTCACCAAACGCTCGGCATTTGGAAGAGAGAATCACGTTTGCCTTGTTTACTCTAGCGTTCTACAGACCAAATGACACTAGTCTTCAGGCACATGGCCTTAAATAGTCAGGATATAGAAGGGCTGAAAAGTGGACATCGATGCTAACCTTCTTCAATACAAGGCTCATGACAAATCAATCAGCCATCGTACCACAAATTTAGACCTATGCTTAGCGCTCAGGGTTCTTTAACGTGCCAACGCCTACCGTGACACGGGACCTCCGTTTTTAAGGTCATATCCGAAAGACCCGTGATTCTCACTTCTAAATGCCGAGCGTTTGGCAAGGGAGCAATCACTACCTATTTTTCGTCTTAGGTTTGATGCGGCCATGGCACGAGCGGGGCTCGAACTCACGACCTCCCGGTTACGAAGCGAACGCTCTAACCACTGAGCTACCGCGACCGGTATTGGTGGTTTTATTTCCTATAGTATGTTGTTTGCTTTATTTATGTTAAATAGATGTTAACGGCAAACTCACCACTCAACTTTATAACAAACGGGAGGATTTCAGCTTCTCCATCCTCAACTTCCCATTTGTATGTAGCAATATTCTACTATCACCTGCATATGGTGTTTATATCTCTCAACTGATTAAATACGAAAGAGATTTTTCTACGTATGATCAGGTTTTAAATCGAGGCAGGCTACTGACAAACAAGTTGATGTTACACGGGTTTCGACAGTCTCGTTTAAAGTCAACATTTCGCAAATTCTATTGTCATTATACCTCAGCCACGTTATGGAAGCCTGTATTAATATGAGTGCTCTAAATCAGCGTTTTGTACACTTGTGTATGGTTAGTTAATAAATTGAAAATAAAACACAACTGATACATCTACTGCAGTCATGCTTCACTGTATGAAGTAATGCTATATCACGTGGTTACCAAAACATAGATGATCACGTGCTCTGGATCACGTGCCAACTAAAATTAGACATGCGTCTATGATACTGTAAACGTACATGCGGCAAGCCAGTGTTAAATCAAACAAAGCATACTTCACATGTTTTTTGATGCGATCGCCCCTAAAAAATACCTGTTTTCTTGAGGAAATTATCAGAACCTTTAAAGTTAACCTGATTAACGCCCTCTCCAGATTAGTATGGGCTTTTTGCAAGTACATATAGCATCCCAACATTTCTATGCACACAAGGATTTGATAAAAATATGTTTCAAATATTTCTTCATAATACTGATAGCAAGCCCTTGCTCTAATGCATTTTTAATGGGAAAAAGTTTGCTTTTTACTTTCGGAAGGTCGGTGGTCTCTTCCCGGGTACATTGTATCCGGGTTCTCTCTTCCAACAATAAAAAACTGTACGCCACCAGATAACTGTATGTCGTGACGTTAATTTTTCATTGTGACTTTCTATGGTGTGAAGTGCACAGAGGTACATTTATATACAGAAAGTCGCTGAGAACGATATAGTTTGCCAGTACAACCTTTCATTGGGTCAAATGCTGTCTGACCGTGTTTCATACGAATTGTTAGGCCGTTTTTTGCGCAATGATTCTGACTATGAATTATTCTGTTTACCTGATCAAGATATAAGGTTCATTGCAGGTGTAACCGGTTACCGGTTGACAGGGGATGCTTACTCCTCCTAGGCACCTGACCCCACCTCTGGTACACCCAGAGGCCGTGTTTGCAGAAATATCTACTTTGTATTCCATGTAGGATTTATAAGATTGATCAATGTTCGTTATCTTCGCCTTTGTTGGGTATCGGTTGGTTTATTTTCCTATAGTATGATGCTTTTTATCCCCTCGCAATTAAAAGAGGGGACATAATTTCATTGGTAGCTTTGCTATCAAGAGAGGAAAAACACTATTGACTGGGGGGTGGGGGTGGGGTTCAAAAGGCCGTGGTTACTATAGGACTTGACAAGAAAATTGTACATACTCTACGGGCCATATTTTTTAATGGATGTAATACTTCACATATAGCTTAATTATCAAAAGAGAAAGAATCCAATTGATAATTGGGGTCAAGAGGTCAAAGTCCAAGGTCACCACTACACTTCATAGAAAAGGCTTGCATACACTCTACGGGCCAAATATCTTTGCTCAATTAATTTGAAACTTCACATGTAACTTTGTTATCAAGATGGAAAGAACCCAAAAGGTCAAGGTCAATACGGGACTTCATACTAAAAATCTGTAAATACTCATTGCATGGGAATATACGCGGTCTTGTTGGTTGTTTTACTTGCCATAATGTGTTTATTTCCGTGACCTGTGGGTCTTATAAAGGCTCTTTACATCCTTCTGCTACAGATATGGACTGGCGTGGATAGTTTATCCCACTGTAAGTTTGAGTTATCTTCCTTTGATATGCTTTAGAATGCCACAACGTCGTACATTATCATAAATAGAGATAAATCAATAAATAATAATAAAAATTAAAAAAAAAAACCCAACAAAAAACAAAAACCTGTTGTGTAATCTACAGATCATGGGACCATAAATGTATTTCTCGGTGTGTAAATAGTATTTGTACACAAGACATGAACTTGAGACAGTGGACATACGCTGTAACACAGTAAATATGGGATAATGCAAGATTATAAAAACCACGTTACTGGAGCTCTCATGAAAAGGAGTCTAAAACAGTGTAGGTAGCTCACCCCCCCCCCTTCCCCATCCGAGACTGTACACGACTGGAGAGAGAGAGAGAGAGAGAGAGAGAGAGAGAGAGAGAGAGAGAGAGAGAGAGTAGATCTAACTCTCAGTTTAAAAATCATACCGTCATTAAAACAGAGTTACAATTTAGATCGGATTTATTTAGCATTTAGCTTCACTGCCGTACGCATGAGGATCAAATACATAGAATTTTAAATTAACGGTAAATCTAGCAACTCAAGTATCAACGTAAATATAGCAGCTGAACTGTCAACGGTAAATATAGCAGCTGAACTGTCAACGGTAAATATAGCAGCTGAACTGTCAACGGTAAATATAACAGCTGAACTGTCAACGGTAAATATAGCAGCTGAACTGTCAACGGTAAATATAGCAGCTGAACTGTCAACGGTAAATATAACAGCTGAACTATCAACGATAAATATAGCAGTTGAACTGTCAACTGTAAATCTAGCAGCTGAACTGTCAACGATAAATATAGCAGCTGAACTGTCAACGGTAAATATAGCAGCTGAACTGTCAACGGTAAATATAGCAGCTGAACTGTCAACGGTAAATCTAGCAGCTGAACTGTTAACGATAATTCTAGCAGCTGAACTGTCAACGGTAACTATAGCAGCTGAACTGTCCTTGCATATAAAAGTGCACCAGAATCTTTTGATTGATTTGCAAAAGAGATGTAAGTTAAAAGCAAGAGAAAGTAAAGGGCCATAGCCATCAGTCATACTATCTATGTGAATCTTCGATATTAATACATGTGTTAATTGATCTTGATTGACGGTAGAAATGAATAGGTAAAGCATATGTATGGGGATATGAATAATTCCATGACAGTTTGACATGTCTACGTAACAAATAACATTGGAGCAATCCACTCTCCTGGGGATTTTTATTAACCTATTTATAAGCAATACATACAAGTGAATTTGCTACACACAGTCTACCTCTGCTTCCTTTCAGAAAAGTACATTAAATCCCTCGTGAATGTTAGCAGTTACACATTCTCTACAGAAATCACATATTTAATAATTCTCATGGATTTTTGTTGTCCTTTGGTCTCATTATTTTTGTACAATCAAGTTTTCATTCTTTGTTCTAAGAACAAAAAGAAAACTGGGAACCACGTTATCACCACACCGGTATTGATTCAGAAAAAGGGTTGCCTTTGACTGTACTCATCAGGCATTTTGGTGGAATTTTGGAAATTCCCATTGATTTGTTTCCGCGTATGGTAATATCAAACAAGAAGCCCACAGACCTCATCGGTCACCTGAGTATTATTTAAAAGTATCACTAGTCCCAACAGTTACGAAATATATTTTAATAATAATAATACTGTTCTGCATATCTAGGTTAAATTCTAATAATCAACAGCAGTATAAAATTTAATTTAACAAAAGGCCCCCAGAAGTGTTCAAGCTAATGAAAGACTTTATACAATATATTATATATTACATTAACACTATATGATTATTTTGGATCCGCCTTAGATTCAGAACTCTTGGATGGCGAAATTCACAACTTTAGTACAACCCTTTCTGCTTTTCTAAATATCCTTCAGTTTTAATACAGCATCAGGAAAATTAAAGGTTTTTTTTTCAAGTGATGAAGACATTTAATCATTTTACAATTCTGATCTGGTACCACATTCCTGGTTCTACCCATGGGATCAAAAAGTTACAATTTTGATAAATGACTACCTCCTTCTTGAAAATATCTATTTAGTTTCAATTTAGTATCAATAATTTTAAACAAAATATTATTTTGATTTAAATATTTTACACATATACACTATACTGCCAGTTTGATCTCGCACTGGAGTTAGAACCTCTATCCCGGGGATCATGAAATTAATCAATTTGGTAGAACCCTTCCTGTTCTACGTCACAATAGATTTGGGTTTTTTGTTACAAATGCGCGGTTGTGAAGAAAGTTTTTAAGCAATGGTCATATTTGGTAGTTTTTGCCTCTGCTCCTAAGACAGGAAAGGGGGTGGGTGGGGTGGGGGTAGAAACTCTGAAAATTATGATTAATGTCACTCTTGTCCCAAAAATGCTTCACCCCAAATTTGTAAACATGCCAAAAAACTGGACAGTTGTTCTACTCTACAACATTTGTTCTACTACCTCACTACAATAAAATAAATTAAACAAGGGAGAAAAAAAAAAATAAAATAAAATAAAAAAAAATAAAAAAACGGGTAAAAATCCACAGAACGTTCAAATGTCAAACACAAAGAGTATCATTCAATTTATTTAAAATCTACTTTCTATGAGACCAATATCTTTTCCAAGTGCCCCTTTGTTTTTTATCTGATATTATTTTGAATACTTTTGGGGGCCTTTTTAAAGCTTTATCCTGAAAATTATAAATGTAATAGCAAACGCAGTGCGACTTTGCTTTAAAAAAAATCAATGGCATTACGCAACAGATAAACCGAAATCGGGATCAGCGGGTTTTTTCTCTCTGAGATAAAACAACCACACTTGTAGTTCCTAGCTCCTATATTGCATATATAATGTAAGTGATTTCACTTTCATATAGAATGATTTGTAATACAAATTTGACAAAACATCTGTTTTCGGAAGAAATGATTGAATTTTTCTTTGAACTCTTATTGTGTACGCTAATGGATTAAACATATCAGAAATCGGAAATTTTCCACCCTATTCTCAAATTAAACATATGTAATCCTTTATCAGATGTCAGTAGAATGAAGTTGTCTTTCATTATCCGGTGGAAATCGGTCAGTCGACATCTTGAATTTCATGCTGACTATATACGAGGTTGACTATTTCATCCTTTGCATCACTTTCTATCCAATGAAAGAGATGCATTAATCTGTGGCAAAAGATTGATTAATGATTATATATTGTTTAACATCCTGCTCGATAATTTTTCATTCATATGGAGACGTCACCATTGCCGGTGAAGGACTGCAAAATTTAGGCCTATGCTCGGCGCCTTTGAGCAGGGAGAGATCTTAATTATGCCACACCTGCTGTGACCTCGGTTTTTTACGGTCTCATCCGAAGGACCGCCCCATTCAGTTGGCTCTTACGACAAGCTAGGGGTACTGAGGATCAACTCTAACCCGGATCCTCACGGCAAAAGAAATATAATATGCAACGTCACAGTGAGGCATATGACGTAGCATTTCCTAGAACGAGCTATTTGGAGTTTTAAAAATACAAACCATGTTGTCACTTGGATAGTGAAGCAGTAGACACCATAATGCAGGAATATGACAATCTATATTTTTTCCCCAAGGAAAAATTCGATATCTGTTTTTCTCAGATGTAGCGAGAATCTGGAGATGACTTTTGCCAATCGATGGATGAGGTAAGTAAACCTTTCCTTTTATCGATTTATGAGGTATGTAAAATGAATGACATAAATTTAGTTCCCTGGATTCATAAAAATTTCTCAGTGCTCATGTTTCATCGCTCTACATTCCATTATAAATAGTGATACCTGAGTACGGAGAACGTCACATAAAATTCACACTATATGTATGTATAGATATGATCAAAGTACTACATGTACACGTGCACATCATAAGGCGTAAAAACAAAATTCATGCAAAATGTTACAATGCAATTAATTTTGTTTTTTTAACTGAAGTTCTTGTGGGTCAAAATCGTAACATTGATTAACTACCAGGTTTCGAGCCATTCAGTGGAATTTGATGTTAAGCATACAAACACTAACGTAGAAACAGTACGAATCTAAAAATAAAACGTTCAATTTTTAAATCAAACTTTAAATAATGCAGGGCTGTAGATAAGCACTCGCCCGATGCAAGTATTTTTACGAGTGAGCGACAAAAACTTGAAGATCAATTAGCCCACACCTTTGGCTTTATTTGTTTTCAAATTATCTTGTACTGTAGTTTTAACTTAATTTGAACATACATTCGATTCCACTCTGATTCAATGCCGTAACAGCCAAGGAGTGCCGCGCAAAGATACAAGGCTTCATTCAGTAAATGTAATTTAGCAGTAATTTCCTTTGGAAAATTTTGTTTTGCTTGTTGTTTTACGTCCCTTTTGAGAATTTTCACTCGTTAAGAGACGTCACCAGATTTGATTTGATCTCATTTAATTGTACATACATATAAACACATGCAAAACCAGCTTTTAAGCATAAAGTACCACAAATGTTTTTGTATGCAGCTGTAGCAGCGAGACCGAGTTCTTTCTGGATTGATTGATTAAATATTGTTTAACGTCCCACTCGAGAACATTTCACTCATATGGAGACGTCACCATTGCCGGTGAAAATTTAGGCATCTGCTCGGCGCTTATAGCCTTTGAGCAGGGACGGATCTTTAATGTGCCACACCTGCTGTGACATGGGGCCTCGGTTTATGCGGTCTCATCCGAAGGACCGCCCCATTTAGTCGCTTCTTACGACAAGCAAGGGGTACTGAGGATCTATTCTAACAACCCGGATCCCCACGGGGAAGTACTTCTGGAACCATGAACAATGTTTAATTTATCCAGCATGGTAGCACGTTGTACAACAAGAAAAAACAATGGACACTTAAAAGCCTTATTTACTCGGCAGGAGGGGCCTCCGTGGCCGAGTGGTTAGAGCATTACGCTCAAAATCACAAGGCCTCTCGCCTCTAGTCGGCGCGGGCCGACATATGTGAGAAAGTTTGCCAGTTTACTTTCGGAAGGTCGGTGGTCTCTTCCCGCTATCTGGGTTCTCTCCTCCACCTACAAAAACTGGACACCATCAGATAACAATTGTTGAGTGTGGCGTAAAACAAGAAATAAACAGTAATAATCATTTACTCGGCAGGCTTTTTATTCCCGGAAAAATAACACAAATGCAGAATTATGGAATTTTACGTAAACACTTGTCATTTCAATTTTCCCCGTTTCCTGTCCACTTGGACCGTGTCAGTCGCGGAATCATGGCGCCATCCGTTATCCACAGTTCCGCTAATTCGACCAAGCGATTCATCCGTGAGGTATAAGCCGTGTACGGATTCGACACTTGCATCCCGGATTTCCTCACTCAAAGGTTCTTCTGTTACAGATATATCCTCCTTGTTTAAATTCTTTGACAGCCCTGTATAAATCGGGCGTGAAAGAGCGTAAGACAACGAATTACAATAGGTATTCGATATACTTATTTTCTCTTAAACTTATGAAATGGTACTGTAGTAATAAAATATACAAGACCACCGATTTGGAAGTCTGAACTGAACACGCGACGTGTCTCTTGACCTGCTATCTAATTAATATGCATTCGAAATGGCCGAGTGACAGTTGCTTGTAAACACCAATTTAAAACCCAAATAATCCTGTTCAATACAGCTGAAATAATGTATGCGATGTCATACAGCCTCATAAATACGTACGTGCTATGATTGCAAGGTGGATAAATTGTCGAAATTCGGACCACACAATTGTTTTTAAAATGCCAAGAAAAATGTCCAAACAGTCTCCCTTCCCCCACAATGCATCTAAACTTTTCCTTTGTGTTTCTTTTAATACAGGTATTTGGAATTCATTTAAACACAATTTTATTTTTTTTTCGATCGACCCTATTTTTATTTTATGCTTTAGTAAAACGATTTCTGATTGGTCCTTGATTCTTTGTCAAGCTTTAGTTATTGGTCGAATATTTACTAGATTATTCATGAGACTGGGGTCAATAACATGACCTCAAACACAAAGTTGTCACATCCTACGCCAGTGTAACAGTTACAGGAGATCTGATTATAATTAGATTGCAATACTTCTTCAGAACCACTACAGAAACATTTGCATCAGGTGAATCGAGATGCAACAGCTTTAAAGAAGTTGATCAAGAGTCCTGGGATCCATACTGAGATTTGGATAACTGGTGATATTAGATTTAAAATGCACTTGTTTGAGGCTATTTGAATCAGACGGATGACAGATGCTTATGACGGGTAGCCTTCTACACACATTCGTAGATCACAAGTCCTAAATCATCAAATTGAAGAACATAACGGTATGCCCATTTTACATAAAGATAATGTAACCATATATCGTGAATGCTTTGTCAAATTCACCCGTCGAGGTCTCATGGTATAGAAACTAGTACCCGAGGCTATGGAATGCCATAGCTGCCTTAAGGTCAATATTCTTTTAAAATCAACGTATGACACGGGGTGATATAAATCACTAATGAAGTGACATGATTGATTGATTGATTGATTAAATATTGTTTAACGTCCCGCTCGAGAAACTTTCACTCATATGGAGACGTCACCATTGCCGGTGAAGGGCTCCCAAATTTAGGCCTATGCTCGGCGCTTATGGCCTTTGAGCAGGGAGGGATCTTTTACGTGGCACACCTGTGGGGGGGGGGGGCAGTCACCCAGTATATCTTAAAACAAGAAGCACATGATTAACCTTGGCCCTGCTGTTGTTGTACTGTGATTTTAAAAAGATTTTTTGCAATCTTTATTCCCATGAAATAATTCACCCCATATTGTGCTTTTAACTTAGCACCATACATTCAAGACATGACCATGATAGAGGGTCACAAAGGGAAAAAAAAAAATAAAAAACAAAGGTAAAAAAAAAAAAAAAAAAACCAAAGGTAAAAAAAAAAAAAAAAAAAAAAAAGGTAAAAAAAAAAAAAAAAAAAAAAAAAAGGTAAAAAAAAAAAAAAAACAAAGGTAAAAAAAAAAAAAAAAACAAAGGTAAAAAAAAAACAAAAAAAAAAACAGTAAGGTCTTTCCATAAGGAATTCATCACAACACGTTATATCCCTACCTTAAACAGTTCAGAGAATATTGCCCAAGTTAACATTTCTGAAAGGTCAATCAAAATACAAGATCAAGGTTACAACGTCAAAATCTTTGGTAACAAAAACAAAGGTTTTGTCATAAGGAATGCATATATATAAATGATGTACTACTCACTGTTCAGCAGTTATATCTTCAGATTAAAGTTTTAAAATTTGAGTCAAACTCCAAGGTCACGGTCACAAGGTCAAACATCGTGGCATCAAATGAAGTTTATCTTTACACAAATATGAAAGCCCTACCCTAAATAATTCAGGAGATATTGCATAAGATAGATTTTATTAAAACTCAAAGATCCAAAGCCACAAGGTCAAAACTTTGGTACCAAAAGAAAGATCTTGTCATAAAGAATACACATATGAAATATGACAGAACTATCAGTTACCATTCAAATGTTACGATCAAGGTACTAGTTTCAGACAGAGAGGACAAAAATATCACACACACCCTCAGGTCTTTAATCACAGGGGTATGATAAATTGAATTCACAGAGCTTAGAAACATTTTCATTTTAATATGATTAAGTTTGGTCCTGCTAATCTTGAAAAGAATTTGTTTCGTTCATTTTTTTTGGTGTATTTCCATATTATATTTTGATGTACTATGGCTCCACCCTACATCGTGGTCCCCTGAATTGAACAGACTTGAATTTGCACTATCGGACGACCCCAGCATGTTAATATGACTAAATCATGACCCTGTTGTTCTGGAGAAAGTGATATTCAAGATGTGTTCCTATATATCCCCATATATTTGTGTGATCTCCTATTGTGGCCCCATCCTTAACATACACCCCCTCAATGGTCGTAATTTGAACATTCAGTCTGCACTAAGTACTAGGTTCTAGATCATATCCAATGAATCGATAAAAATAAATACCTGTATCATTCAGGGCTAGTTATTTTTTATTCATAAATTAATAAAAACGTTTTAAACATTTTACGTAGGTGAAATTCGACACGCATTTTGAATACCTCGTCGATATCTGTTTCAACATCAGAGTGAACATGCAGTAAATCAGATCCTGTCAATCTGCTGTAGACAGAAAATGGAATCTGACATGTTATTTCATGAATGCAATTGGAAATGCTTTACAAAGGAGTCAGGGAATTTCTGGTTAATGTTAAAAAACCTACATAGATGTCCCAGAGAAAAAAAGGGAGGGAGGCAGACCCCCCCCCCCCCCCCCCCCAAATAAAAGCTGGACGCCACACTGAAAAATTTTTGAGTGTGGCGTAAAACAATAAACAATCAACACATAAACGTCCGAATATCGAATACTAAAATCGGTACTCGGATGTTGATTTTTTAAAATATTTACAAACATATATATTTATTAAGAGCATCAGTAATATAATTAAAATATGAATTATCCCTGTGTATACAGTAATTATCGTCACCAGTAAAGGACAGTTATCGCCCGTGGCTGTGTAATTACCCTGCGTGGACGATTTGTTTTTAGTGAACATCGTTTATGGCATGATTATGTTTTAAGTTAAATCATTTGTAATTACGTGTGTTTTAATGTCATCTTTGTTTATTTGATAAATAAATAACAGAGAGTCGTTTATTAATTTTGTTAATTATTAATCGGTACGAAAAATACATCGATGGGGGTAAATTTAAGTTACCAAGGTAACACGTTTGGATTTTACCGAGCACCCGGTTACTCGATCGTAAAGTCGTCCGAGTAACCGAATAATAAAAATCGTATGTGTATGTGTATAGGTATGTGTATAGGTATATGTATGTGTATAGGTATATGTGTGTGTGTGTGTGTGTGAAGGTACACGTGTGTGTTTGTGTGTACGGATAAATGCATACTATCTTGTTTTTATATTATATGAGTTAACCTTGGCCCAAAAGGAGACTTTTTCTATAAAAATATGTAGCCAGAGTATTCATAATTTTGTTTCCGTGCTGTCATGTCCTCCTTCCTTCTTCCTACATTTGTGAGGTTATGCAGTAATAATAATAATAATAAAAAATCGACCGATTTGACATCCCTAATGAATGTATACTAAAGAATGAAGAAATAAAAAACTAAACCTTTATGTCAATAGAAAATATTTAAAACTGAAAATTTAGTTTCATAATGCAATTAGACTAATTTATAACCTCAGATTCTGTGTATGGTAGTGCTTTGGAAAAAGGGGGGGAGGGTACTAAAGGTTGGAGAAAGGTTGCGAAGGCTAATTTCCCTCGCTTGTTTGTTTTGTTTTGTTGTTTTTTTTAATCCAGCACCGTTACTCTCTCAAAAACAATGTCCGTGGGGACCCGGGTTAGAATAGGTTCTCAGTACCCCCCTTGCTTGTCGTAAGAGGCGACTAAATGGGGCGTTCCTTCGGATGAGACCGCATAAACAGAGGCCCGTTTCACAGCAGGTGTGGCACGATAAAGATCCCTCCCTGCTCAAAGGCCATAAGCGCCGAGCATAGGCCTAAACTTTACAGTCTTTCACTGGTAATGGTGACGTCTCCAAATGAATGAAAGATTCTCAAGAGGGATGTTAAACACTATACAATCTCATAAATAATAATCATCAGTTGGGATAGATCTACCAAGGCGCTTCTGGATGTCCGTGTGAAGGACTGTGTTGAAATATTAAGGGTCCAACATGAAATAACCCATATCACTGAAAAACGTGGTTTATGCGAAAATATACAAAAATACAATGAATCTTTAGGCACGCACCTGCCGCTTTGGATTGATCCGCGCACTGACGGCAAGATTTACGTAAGCACATTTTATGTGACGAAGTAATCAGATGAAATGACGCAAACTAAGTTGCCGGTCGACTAGAAAGTATACCGGCTCGCCCGATATATTTGGAGCGGGCACATCGAAAACAATATGGCGGAAAGCGGAGATAAACATTTTTTGCTCGTGATCATTCATTGCACTTGACAAAAAAGTTCAGATTTCAATCAAGATGAGGTAGTATTGCGAGAGATAGGTTTTCTGGTATTTTGTGTTCCTGTATACAAGCCATGATAAACACTGCTTCTCTTTGAAGATAGTTCATGCTGCATTTAAAAAACAAAACAAAACAAAATGTTAGATTAGAAAACTGATTGTTATTAATAATATTTAAACTGACATGACTGAGGTACAATTTATGAAATCTGTTTTGCAGACTTTCTTTGAAACAAGAGGCCCATGGCCACATCGCCCACCTGAATCACTCAAATAAAGGTTTTCTGTGTATATTGCTCCACCCTACCTCTGGGCCTAGATTTGAACAAAATTGAATCTGACTGTGTCAGAAAACTGCCTTTTAAACATGACTTTTTCTGGCTTAGTGGTTCTAGACACGATTTTCCCCCCTCTATTTTCTCATGTAAACCTTTGATCATCTATTGTGGCCCCACCCTAACTCCGGGGGCCATGATTTTATCAAACTTGAGTCTGCATTGTGTTCGGAATTTTCCTTGTAAATTTGAAATTTTCTGGCCAAGTGGTTCTTGAGAAGATTTTTAAATGAATCCACCCTATTTTTGTGATTATCTCCTCATTTTCATAGGCATGGCCCTTGAATCTGCACTATGTCAGGAAGCTTCCATGTAAATTTGAATTTTAGTGGACTAGTGTTTCTTGAGAAGAAGATTTTTAAATGACCCCACCGTATTTTTGTAATTATCTCCCTATTGACAGGGGCATGGCCTTTCATTTCAAAAACACTTGAATCTCCTTCACCCAAGGATGATTTGTACCATGTTTGAGTAAAATTGGCAAGGTGGTTCTGAGAATTTGCCAGTATATTTTTGCTATTTCACTATTGTCACCCCTTGCTCTTCATTTGAACAAACTTTAATCCCCTTCATGCAAAGATGCTTTCTGCCAGATTTGGAAAAGAGGTTTGAAAATGAAAAGTTTACAGATGGATGGACAGACAGAGGGATGGACAATGGGTGATCAGAAAAGCTCACTTGAGCTTTCAGCTCAGATGACCTAAAAATACATATTGGTTTTACATTTTGATAGAAACTCCGCTGCTTTTTCACTTATTTCCAATTCAATTATTCAATCAAAACCAGTTCATTGGTACATGAGGTACAAACAAAAACCAAAGTTACAGGTGATTTGTGCTAATTGAGTACAGACTCGATTAGTCTGCAAGACAAAAATTGCTTAATTCCTGTGCTACAGTATCTTACATGTAGTTCCATAGTTTCTTAGCAACCAGCTGCACACATTTTCAGTAATGGAATGGCAAAATGATGAAAATCCTTATAGTGTAAAATGTCATAAATAGTTTGCTATAATTAGTATGTGCGATGGTAAGCCATTGCAGAATTTTCTGATAAACATCACATTAATTACATGTAAGTTAGATTACGGGTACGTGTACTATAGGTTGAACATCATCATCGAATAATTGGAATAATAGTACAAAAAATGTATTTGATACTATGGACAATGAACAAAAAAGTTTAAGCATTTCAAGACTATTTTTTCTGACAAAATCATAGAAATTTTCTTAAGTACAACATTAATGTAAGGTTCCTAAACGTGAATCAAAGAAAATATTGCTTAACAGTATATACCTCTTTTTCTAATATATCTGTCAATCACAGAAGATCAATGACATATTCTAAATGTGATTGCTATGGGGGATGGGAGCTCTCTAAAAATGTCTACAGGTGTGATGTCTCTCACAGTTCACCCCTTGATTTTAAGTAATAGTGTCCATCCATGACGTCTATGATATCTTGGGTGATATCTTCCACCGTTATCCAAGGCCCCCAAGCTTGAACAACTTGCCCTCCCTCATCTACCAAGTACTTCCAGAAATTCCACGTTGGCTGTTCTGAATTCTCTGTCCAAGAAAAATACATGTTATCAATTTGATATATGTCGTTAAAGTAACCTGGCTAGCTATTTGCAGTTAAACTAATTTGGCATTACACATTCATATTTGGTTACACTGACTGAAACTATCTCTCCATATATCTTGGTTTCCATAGCTGCATCACAGGACATTGTGTGCCCATCAATATAAAATGGTTATTTACAAATCTCGACTAAAATATGTTATGCTTTATAATTAAAAGTAGGCTTTTTAAATGGATTTGCAAAAATAATGAACTGACTTGTGATATGGTGAATGGAACCCTGAGATCAAAAATCACTTTTCCTGCAATATCTCAATTACTGTATGAGCTTTACCATTGAACCTTTACATGATTGGTCTTTCTGATTATTACCATAAACAAAGTTTGAACTGTCTAAGAATCGCAGATGTTCATCTCACTAGTTTTGTATAGGTCATAACTTTGTAAAGCAATATTAGGTGTCAATTTGGTTTCAGAAAGTTTTGTTGAAAAATTGTGATTTACCTTTTCATGGACAGAAAACAACGAGGTTTATAAACTTTTGTTATTTTAAATATATTTGTGTTAGAAATCCTATTCAGTGACTCTGAATGAAGCAAAATTACATTATCTTCTTGTACACAAATTGATTTCTATATGATGTTATATATTCAATAGGACCTAAATCTTTATTTTGGTAAAATCTTACAATCTTATTAATGATGCATACAAAATTATCATAATCACACATTTTTAACAGAATAACATTTCTAGATTTAGAGCTAATATTGCTTTAAGGAGACTCTTAGCTCACACTAAGCATGAAGATTGTTATTGCCAAATGGGGGGTCATGACCCTGCCAAGGTCATTTGTTTAACATTAGTCAGCTAGTTTGAAATGTTTGGACCATAAATTTGTACAGAGACAGTTGATGCTCATATTTGACTACAAATGTAGACAGGTGGTTTGTTATGACCTTCACTAAAGGTCATTTTACCATGGTGAAGACTAGGAAAAGTTTGCAATTTTTGTCTGAACCATTGATTTACAGGGAGAAACAATTGAAGTTTATACTTGGCACAATGATTGGTGAAAGCTAGGCATGTCAGTATGATGGGTCATTTGGCATTGGTCGAGATCATTTAGAATCTTGGTCTGGTCTATAATTTATATGTAAATGTAATGCTTCATATGAATGTGGTATTCAAAGAAGTGTAGTGTCAATACTCTCAGCTTTGGTTGAGCCACACAAATATTTGCTCAATTACTAAAATATTTCTGTTTACCAGTTAGATATTTCCAGGCATCCGGAACTTCATTTCCCACAACATTTACTTTGGAAAATATTGGAAAGTTGACTTTGTAATTTTTCTTTGCAAACGACAATATTTCTTCATAGGTCTGAAAAATAGTTTACACGGTAGTTGATAGAGTTTAGAATGCTTGTACACACTCTGTATTGTAAAGACATCTTGCAATCAACAATAAATTCTATCATAATTTTTCGAAATTTCACTGTAAGTTTTAGACTACCCCAGGTTCCTGTTTACCAAACTGGTTACACGGGAAAGCTAGAACGGTGAATTTGTCATTTGAGCCCAGCTTCTTCTGCAGTCTGACCAGCGCTTTGTAATGTCCATCAGTGTAACCACACTCAGAAGCCACATTCACTACAAGCAACACCTGGAAAAGGAAGAAAAGTTTCTAGGTGGTTGAAGTTTTATTTTTGTGGATATAATTGTCAGCTGGTACAACAAAGTCATTTATAGTATGCGATGTATCATTTCAATCACATTATTCAAGTTTTTAATTCCAACTACAACTCATTTCATTTTAGATCAAGAGTTACGAATTGTGTGGCTGCATTGTGTCCTCTTGCTTGCAGTTCCTCCAACAGGTAGCCTCATCAAATTCCTTAGTCCAGTATGTTGGATTGTGTGTGTGTGTTTCAAAGGTATGTTCTATTTCTTAATCATGAAAATGTATTGAAAATAACTTCTTCTTTTTTTATATATAGATACATATATCTCTCTTAGATTTAAAGCCCCAATCAATTTTTCATGTAAATAGTCCAAACAAATCATTGTCTAGTAATACATGTACCTAATTAGCAAATGAAATTGAAGTCTGACCTCCCATAATTGGGAGGGGGGATCATAGATTAAATAGTAAGAGGAGTAGGACTAAAATGGTCCTAATTAGCATTTTTGACTTAATTTGGTCCCAATTTGGTCCTAAATGTCATAATTTTATGATATCGTCCTAAATGTCATAATTTTATGATATTGTCCTAAATGTCATCATTTTATGATATCGTCTTAAATGTCATCATTTTATGATATCGTTCTAAATGTCATCATTTTATGATATCATCCTAAATGTCATCATTTTATGATATCGTCCTAAATATCATCATTTTATGATATTGCTTAAATATCATCATTTTACGATATCCTCCTTAATATCATTATTTTACGATAGTGTCCTAAATATCATCATTTTTTGATATTGTCCTAAATATCATCATTTTATGATACTGTCCTAAATATCATTATCTTATGAATTTTCAAGTGAAGCAACAGTTAAATTCTTGATTGAAACATTACTCTCATTTTCAGTCATTTAATGGTTTGTGCAAACTTTCATGTAGAATTAGAAATCTGGCATATCCTGCACTGATACTATTGTATTATTCATTTGATTTAAAGTATCTTATGAGAAATCATCTTATTTCCTGGGAATTTGGGCATTGTTAAGACACAATTTTCAGTGCATTGGGCATTGCATTGTTTAGATATGGTTTTGATTTAAGCTTTGCATTTTTTTTTCATTCAAGAAGTGTTGCATTGTTTAAAGAGATATAGTTTTCATTGATTAAAAACTAATATATATAACAATGACAAACTCAAGGAAGACAAACTTTTCATAGAACACATGACACGTGAAGAAATCAAGCTAGTTTTATTTACATATGGTATATATTGAGAATTTGTACTTGTTTAGCAGACCAGTGAACCTTAGCTGCAAAAAAAACAAAAACAAAAAAAACCCTGTAAAATACTGAGAGAAAATATTGAGGGAGGGTTGGTTTTTTTGGTTTTTTTTTTACTGGAGTGGGGGCTGGGTTCTACCGCTTCCTCACCTAGCTTTTCCCTCCTTTCAACCTATCTGACCTCACCTTATCCTGACTCTCCTCACGTTTCCTCTCTCTCTCTCTCTCTCTCTCTCTCTCTCTCTCTCTCTCTCCAAACCTCTTTCATTTGTTACCTTTCCTGCATACTGACTCAGTTGTGTTTCTTCGTTTCCTCTTTTTACACTGTATCTGTGAAAGTTTTCTGACAAACTTTCCACTATCGTTAAAAACAAAACAAATAGCAGAGACGCTGCTGGGATGCTGATGATCGAGTTCTTCATCTTCCACGTGTGACATCTTCGTGATCTTATACGTGTTTGCAAGGGTTCAAAATGAAAGCGTCTTAAATACGTTGATTGTGTACTCCAGGTGCGGATCACTAGACTGTAAATTTACTTCGTCCTGGAGCTCTTTCAAAGTAAGGTAATAATCGAAAGTAAAGAGAAATGGAAACATAATGATTCTAAGCTTTGAAAGAATTATGTACATTTATATATTTAAATTTGTTAATTAAAATTAAAATATGTTATTTTTTTTAAAAATCAAATTAAAGTGAATTTTAAGCGAGGATCCAATACATTTGGGTTAATAGTACACAAAATATAGATCAAATTATTGTGTAAAGCCAACGAAAAAGTCGATACATGTATTTACGTATGTTTACACAATGATGTAAAATGCATGTGCGCGCATACTTGATTTTCAGGATAATGTTCATGTTAACACCTGTTTGACTGACCATGTTAACAGTCCCTGCAATGTTTGGATATAGTTTCTTGCTGAGACAAAGGTCAGTGGTCGTAGCTGTTAGTGGGGTTTTCTAAATCATAAACTATGAGATTTTTTTTTAAATACTATCTAACTCCTCTAACATTAAAATTCGATCTGAATTACCGTCACACTCGTGTATTTTGAAAGTTACTGTGCTACACGTGTCCGACTGACGATGGTGGGAAAACTCGCATTTTGCTCAACTTATTTAGCTTAAATCAAATCATGATAACAGACTCCAGAGTATAATAAGATTACACCAGTTTAACTTCATCTTAAAATCATTGAAAATGTCGCGGTTTCCGGTGTATAACCGACACCTCCGGAAACTGCACATGATGATTTCATGTTAAGATCCATACACTTTACTATAGATATCTGATCCTTATACGTTAGACCATCATTAAAATCCTGATTGTCACTGTATTGATTTTTCGGTTATTTGGAACCCAGCATAGAGCATTAATCTACGTGTAATTGCAAAATGAAGGATTTAGTGAAAGCTGAATTCCTACCCTCCTTTAGTGTGAATCGGTCTGGGTTAAAACACAGTCTTATAATTGCAGCAACAGACCGGAACAGACAGTAGTTGAGCACATGAAATTTCAACTGCCGTTTAAAAACCGTGTCGATACTACCTCGCTGACTTGTGTACTCGGACGTGACATGCTATTGTAAAGATCGGGTATGGGTCTTACTGGACCGTACAAAAAAAAATCTTGTAGGTTTTAATCCCTGTGTGGAATTTGCCCATTCTCTTGGGACTCTGTAATGGTGGTTGGGAGTTATCAATGCATTATGGATTATGTGCTGAATATATGAAGATGAGGGGTGGATAAGGTATTCAAGTTTCAGGTAAAATGCGAGAATGTAAGAAAGGAGAGAGAGAGAGAGTTGATTCAGTGATTCAACAGTATGCTGAGGTGAGCGATCAAAATAAACTATCGTGTTAATTAACTAACGTTTAGGAATTAATCTCTTAATCAACTCTCTTTTTCTCTCTCGTCTAAGTATACAATGTAGCTATAGGTCTCTTTCACTCTCTACATTTGAATATCAAATATGCAAACAATCAACAACCATAAAGCACTGTAAATCATGTATTTATAGGACCGACTTCGTGAAAACGATGCACTCGTTTACAATTTAATGGCTAGCCCATTTTTAATTTACCTCGTCTCGCACCTGCCGGAGCATATCATATTAAATGTAACCAGGGGCGAGGTATACATATAACACAATGTGAGGTTCATGTTGTCCTGTATTGTATTCTCTGTAATCTATATACCAATCGATTAAAAATGGCATAGAGTGTATGTAAATGTAATACTGGAACTCAAAGAAAATAGAGAAAGCTAGCCAACTGAATCAATTATACACGTATCACACATATTGAAAATAGCCGAGGGTGTGTGTAAAATTCATATTACTAGTCAAAGAAAATAGAGAAAGCTACTGCATACTGTCAAAACAGTGTTGAGGTGTTTATTTACTTTTTGTAAACAGGTAGGACTACGGGAAGGAAGTGACGCACCATAAAATAAAATATACACCCATTCTCTGTTAATGTGTGCATTACTGTCGCCGACATTTATATTGATTATTCATAATGTTTGGTCAAAATTGTTACTTCCTAATTAAAATATATTTAAACCCTCGGATGTGTAAACTAAATATAGCAAGGATTTCTATTATGCACAAAAATGAAACGTACGTTACTGTCGCCAGAGCAGATATTATATTTCAGTATCAGCGATCTTCTAAAATCATGTCGCCAACCCGTAGGTTTCCACATTTAAGATAATATAGCCTATAATTTTCCTACTACATATTAGTTTTCTTTGCTAATAACGGTAACTTTACAACTTTAAAAATATAACAAAGATAGTTTCTAATAGAATTATTCATTCGTGTGTCCTAAGTGTATAGATAAGGATAAAACATTGACATGATGGTGTGTGTGTGTGTGTGTGTGTGTGTGTGTGAGTGACGTTGTGTGTGTGTGTGTGTGTGTGTGTGTGTGTGTGTGTGTGTGTGTGTGTGTGTGTGTGTGTGTGTGTGTTTGTGTGTGTGTGTGTGTGTGTGTGTGTTTGTGTGTGTGTGTGTATGTGTGTGTGTGTGTGTGTGTGTGTGTGTGTGTGTGTGTGTGTGTGTGTGTGTGTGTGTGTGTGTGTGTGTGTGTGTGTGTGTGTGTGTGTGTTTGTGTGTGTGTGTGTGTGTGTGTGTGTGAGTGACGTTGTGTGTGTGTGTGTGTGTGTGTGTGTGTGTGTGTGTGTGTGTGTGTGTGTGTGTGTGTGTGTGTGTGTGTGTGTGTGTGTGTGTGTGTGTGTGTGTGTGTGTGTGTGTGTGTGTGTGTGTGATATTTTGTAACGCACATTTCTTATTTTCGTAAACTACTCGACTGTTTTCATAAACTTTTACATTTTATCCATCATGATACATTATTCCTACATTATTCATACTTCCTACTGTCAGAAAATTACAGTTTTCAGTATTCCAAGCGTTAAGATATATTGTATGTAGTGGTCATAACGAAAATTTATATTACAGAATTTGGTTTTTAACTCGTACGTATTATAGTATTGCTAGATTGAAGGAATCTGTTAAAAATAGTGGGATTCAGTCACCCAATATACCTTTTATATACATTAGAAAATGAATAATAGCCATTGTCAAAAAAAGGGGGGGGGGCTGCTTTTGATTCTGTGTGCTTGATATTTTAGAGTCACAAGTTAAACAGTAACAGGTTCTCTTCCCAAAGAGCAGCATTACAAAGTTGATTGTGCGTTAACGTGCAGGTAATGTGTACGTTACCCACATAAATATGCAAATCTTCTTAACGAATTATTTATCATACATGGAATTTGTAAATGATTTGATAGAACCACATATATTGATTCTAATTAAGCAGCATCACATCGCATTGGAAAACCATCATTTTCAATTGATATTACATAAAACATTTCACATTCCCTCAATATAGCAATACTATATTACGTATGAGTTTAAAACAAAATCGTAATCTAACTTTTCGTTATGATCACTACAAACAATATATCTTAACGCTTGGAATACTTAAAACTATAATTTTCTGACAGAAGGAATAATGTATCATGATGGACAATTTAAAAAAAAAAAAAAATGTAAAGTTCGTGAATACACTTGGGTAGGTTACAAAAATGAGAAATGTACGTTACAAAGAAACAAAACATCGCGAAAATGTATATTTCCCCGCTTTTTTTTTTTTTTTTTTTTGCTTGCTTTTTTTTTGTTTTGACAATGGCTATTATTCAATTTGTAATGCATGTAAAAGATACTGTATATATTGGGTGACTGACCCCCACTATTTTTAACAGTAATAATGAATGAAGACTTGTGAATAAAAACAATTGAGATTTAATTGAAATGACCTCATCCCACCCTATTTAAAATTATGAAGTGGGAATTTTTTGAAGTACCAAAAGTGGAGACGATTTAAGAAAATGAAGTTTTGGACAAAAAATCCTTGAGGTAGTCATTGTAGAAGACCTCACTTCACCCACCTACTCCACCCCCATTTTTTATTTATCTATTTTTTCTTTCAATTTCTTATTTTTGTGCTTGTCAAGGTGTTTTGAGAAGCCAACTTTCAATTTTTAATTCCGATTGCCCTGCCCCGCCCCGAAATGTACATTACTTTCATCAACCCCCCCCCCCCCCCCCCCCTTTCAAAATATTTGAACAATACAGAACTTGATGTTTTCTCTAATTTTGTTATTTGCTGCGCTTGTGTTTTGTATTTTGGATATAAACTATGTTAATTGCTAGACTTTTATAGAGAAAAGTGTCAGGAAGCCTATGGGGGCTTTAAAAAAAATAAGTTTCAGAATTGCATCAGTATGACAGAATACAAAGCTATAATTAAGATGTTCTATATTTGGTCGATATCTTGAATTTTAATTTCTCTAAAGAATATCAAGATTATTACACATGTAGAAAGCTGAGTGAAAAACGAATACAGTACAATATTTCAACGTGAGAATAGAACATAGTGTCTCCGTCTGAGGAGTAGTTTTCTTGCCACAAGAAATATATACTCCAACACTCTGTTTCCATTGATTTTTCAATATTCTTGCGGCATATTCGTTTCAGAAGTACGTATTGATAGAGAAATTTAATAACGCAGTATCACCTTTCAAAAATATGTGATGTCGTGTAACGTATATTTCAAGTGTTAATTTACGTGCTATATAGGGTGCTGATGTTTGACATAGTGTGAAAATAAAACGCATGACAATTACATGCAGATAGTTATATACATCTTATCTGCAATTAATTAGCTTTATGAAAAGTACTTGAAGTCTTTATTTTTTCAGGAAAAAAAAAATAGTGAATTACACAAATTAACTAAAAATGGGTGTTGATGTTATATGATATCTACTCTGATTTAAATTGGTGTATATATATATATGTATATATATATATATATATATATATATATATATATATATATATATATATATATATATGTTTATATTCAAGAAAAAGAATCTTTGATAAGAATTCCTTGCTTATAATTAATATCCATAACCTCAAATTTATACCCCATTCTTCGTTTGACTTGGATGAACACGTGAAACACGCATGCATATACAGAGATAGACAGCTCTCTCGGGAAGAAATGTACATATGCTTCTTAGGAATTGTAAATATTCTGTGTACACGATTGATTGCAGTAATTAACAAATGAACAACGTTTTCTGGTTATGATCTCATTTTTGGGGACTTTTGGAACAAGGCAACATTCAACAGTTACGTCTTTGTTGTAAAATAAAGTACAGAAAGGGAGAATTTAAAGCATTGTGAATCTGATCTAAAATGTTAATCTTTCCACTATTTGACCCAAGGTATCTTTGTTGAATATTAAAGAAAAATTCATATTAGTAATACCATTATATAACATCTAAATAACAAGAATTCGGGTTTCAACAAACATTACTTTATGAACAAGAGGCCCATGAGCCACATCGCTCACCTTAGTTACCTTGGCCCATATTAAAGATTTTCCCTATATATTCACATGTAAACCTTTGACCTCTATTGTGACCCCACCCTATCCCCAAGGGCCATGATTTTAACAAACTTGAATTTGCACTATGTGAGAAAGCTTCCATGTAAGTTTGAACTTTACGGGCCCAATGGTTCTTAAGAAGAAGATTTTTAAATGACCCCCACCCTATTTTTTGCATTTCTGTGATTATCTCTCCTTTAAAGGGGGCCTGGCCCTTAATTTGAATAAGTTGAAACCCCTTCATCCAAGGATAATTTGCACCAAGTTTGATTGAAATTGGTCCAGTGTTTCTGGAGAAGAAAATTTTTAAAGATTTTTCCCCTATATTTTCGCATATGAATCTTTGATCCCCCCTCCCATAGTAGCCCCGCCCTACTTCCACGGGCCATGATTTTAACAAACGTCGATCTGCACTATGTCAGGAAACTTCAATGTTAATTGGAATCTTTCTAACTTTTTGGCTCGGTGGATCTTGAGAAGATTTTTTTATTGTCCCTACCCTATTTTTGTGATTATCTCCCCTTCGAAGGGGGCATAGACCTTTATTTAAACAAACTTGATTGAATCCTCTTCACCCAATGATGATTTGTACCAAGTTTGATTAGAATTGGCTTTGTGGTTCTGGAGAAGATATTTTCGCATATAAAACTTTGATCCACGGTTATTGCCCCATTCTTACCCCGGGGGCCATGGTTATAACAAACTTTAATTTGTACAATGTCAGAAAGTTTCCATGTAAATTTGAACTTTACTGGCCCAGTGGTCCTTGAGAAGATTTTAAATGATCCCATCCTATTTTGCTTTTTTTTTTTTTTTGTTAACTCCACTTGAAAGGGGGCCTGGCCCCTCATTTGAACAAACTTGAAACCCCTTCACCCAAGAATGATTTGTGCCAAGTTTGATTGAAATTGGCCTTGTAATTCTGGAGAAGAAGGTTTTAAAGATTTTTCCTTATATTTTCGCATATGAAACTTTGATCCTCTATTTTGGCCCAATCCTACCCCCGAGGCCGTGATTTTAGTAAACTTGAATCTGCTTTATGTCAGGAAACTTCTACATGAATTTGAACTTTTATGGCCCAGTGGTCCTTGAGAAGATTTTTAAATGATCCCACCCTATTTTGCTTTTTTTTTTTTGTTAACTCCACTTGAAAGGGGGCCTGGCCCCTCATTTGAACAAACTTGAAACCCCTTCACCCAAGAATGATTTGTGCCAAGTTTGATTGAAATTGGCCTTGTAATTCTGGAGAAGAAGGTTTTAAAGATTTTTCCTTATATTTTCGCATATGAAACTTTGATCCTCTATTTTGGCCCAATCCTACCCCCGAGGCCGTGATTTTAGTAAACTTAAATCTGCTTTATGTCAGGAAACTTCTACATGAATTTGAACTTTTATGGCCCAGTGGTTCATAAGGAAAGTTTTAAATGACCCCACCCTATTTTTGTGATTATCTCCCCTTTGGAGGGGGAATGGCCCTTCATTTAAACAAATTTTAATTCCCTTTACCCGAGTATGACTTTGACCAAGTTTGATTGAAATTGGTCCAGTGGTTCTGGTGAAGTGGTTTTGGGTTTTTTTTAAATTCAGTGTATTTTTGCTATTTCGTTATTGAATCCCCTTCCCCCAAGGATGCTTTCTGTCAATTTTTGTTGAAATTGGCCCAGTGGTTCTGGATAAGAAATCGAAAATGCTCAGGTGAGCTAAAAAGTAAATGAATATAGATATCGGCTCAATAAAGATATGTGCTTCAGAAAAAGACAAGATTTCTTGTCGGCTAAACCAACAGGAAATTGAGTCTTGTCATCTGGTCATCGTTCCAGTTCGCTGTGGGATCAATAATTCGGATACAGGAACATGTATTTAGTTTTTATCATGCGAGCTACTAAAGACAGTTTAACATCCCTCATTTTGTTCAATTTGTAGGAGGCACTGATTTAGAAAAAGAAAAGAGGAGAAACGGTATAGTGTTTACACACACCTATAATCTGTAGTTACTGTCTAAAACTATGATTCACAGTACCAGAAATTCTTTTTATAGTACATACTGTGCTTTTTAAGAGAAAACTTTTTGTTTTACTTGATTCCTTTTAAGAATGTGTAATTCTTTAACTTGTATGCTGTAATGCAATAATAATTAGTCCTAGGTTTGCTCTGAACAATGTTTACATGTTCAATAAATTTGATGTCAGACTACTTAACCCAACATCAAATGGCATTATCGAGAATATTTGAAACTAGTTCATTAATAGGCGCCCTCTAGGCAAAATTCAAATTAAGGGGAAATGGCAGACGTAGGTGTGTAATTTTAATTTATCGACTTGGGACATATTTTCTCGGACCTTCGGACCAAATTGTATGTGGTCCGCGGGTACGACAACACATACTGCCCTTGAACCCAGTCAGTAAAATCAATGTATAACACTATTTCTAATACACTGCGTGTACTTTTCAGAGTCGACAGAATGTTGAGATAAATACTTAAGAAGAAAGTTGAAGAGGCACACAATGAGAAAATTCAGATGTTCAAGGATATTGTTGGGCAACTCGGTGCGGAATTTTCTCATTCTCTTGGCACTATGCATGTCCTTGTTGAATATGATAAACTGGGTATACTATAACTACTCAGGGGTTCTTTTAAAAACCTACAACAGCAGATTCTCATCACTGTCCGGTAATACCCTCTTCCCGTCTTCTCACTCCATGTCGTCCAGGACTAAAGCTGCTGTAACTCAGAAGAAGATTAATGTGGTGCCTCAAACCATTGGAAGACGTTATCCATTCTTTGACCCTGCTACTACTTACGACGAGAATGGAATACAGATGGAAGTTGGGCCTCCGCTTAACACTAAAAATGTGAGGATAAAAAAGCTAAACTTTGATCCTAAAAAGTATCCAATAGAGCTAAATCTTGTTCAACTGACCAATAATATATTTGAGGGGAAAAAGATAAAAAACAAACAAATCAATCCTCACCCTTTTCGATTTATGCATGAGGCTGAAAATGCATGTCCAAATGAAAATCATCATCTAGTAGTTCTTGTGAAATCTAGAGCCAGCAATTCAAAAATTCGTGAAGTCATTAGACAGACTTGGGGAAATCCAACGCTGTACAACGGGGTTTCATTTGTTTTTCTACTTGGGCACACGGAGGGACTTGAAAAGAATATCTCTAAAGAGGCCCAGAAGTACAAGGACATTGTACAAGAAGACTTCATAGATAACTACTCCAATAACACGATCAAAACAATCATGGGATACAACTGGATTGTCCGTCATTGTTCGAGTGCGAGGTTTAACCTCTTTGTAGATGATGACGTATTTGTAGTAGTGAAAAATTTAGAAAATTACCGTAATACTAAGGAAAACGAACCCCGACTGATGGCGGGCAAATTGCTTCCTAACTCTGTGCCATTTAGAGACAATGGGTCCAAGTGGTTTGTGTCCTGGGAAGACTATCCATTCGACAGATACCCACCATATTTGGCAGGTGGTGGAGTTTTAATGTCGTGGGATGTGACACGGGCATTTGCTGCGGCCTTTCCATATGTTAAAACAATTTCAATTGATGATTCATATTTAGGGATTATCGCCCGAAAACTAAAAATAGGTCCACGGAACCACGGAGGGATGGTGATAAGAAACCCCGGTAAGGATACCAAGTCGGCCATGTCCATGAACTTTCAGACAGTAGTTGCTTTTCATCGTATTCCATCCCCAGAATCCATGATAGCAACATGGAAACAGTATATAGCTAAATACCCTATTAGTCCAAATCCAAAGAGGTAATTGGAAGTGGTTTTTAGCTGGTACTTAATACTCACATGTCAACATTACCGTTTTGTTAATTTTAGTATATGTCATCATCAGGAAAATTCCACATGATCTCAGAGAGAGAGAAAGAGAGAGATAGTCAGAAAGAGAGAGAGAAAGAGAGATGATAAGATTGCAAGAATATTACACATTTAGTTCTCATTGTGTTTTATTTCAGGAATACTCATGCTTGTTTGTTTGGAATGTTAATTCAGTAGTTCTGAACAAATGAATGATCGACTGCTCATTGACGTATCTGCTATTGTAACAGTGTGGAGGCAATTACTTTGCTAGAATTTTTGCCTCGTTATAAATTGTCAATACAAATCA
>JAMZEH010000035.1:2415000-2442500 GCA_024699665.1 Ostrea denselamellosa | reverse complement strand
TGATTATATTCGTTACATATAAAGAGAAAAATTATATAAGTACTGGTAAACTACACGAGCAAATGGAACTTTCAACAATGTTTCATATTTTAAAATGCAGTTTTGTCAGGATTTAGTGTGGATGATATTTGATTTTCTATATAATTTCTGGATTTAGTGTGGAGGATGTTTGATTTTCTATATAATTTCTGGGGGATGTTTGGTTTTCTATATAATTTCCGCGACAGAAATTAGATGGGTGTATAGTATCAATGGCGGATCCAGGATTTGTTAAAGGGGTAGGCCGGGGGGTCCAGAGTTGTGAAGCTTTTTAAAGCTACTTTTATGGGTTATTTTAGCTATACTTTATGCAGAATAAAATCAATAAATTACAACAAAAGTTAATTTGTTTATCATTATGCACTTGTTTGAATCAATCCTTATACTTCTGCTGTTCTACTATTTTACTGGTCGCGGTAGCTCAGTGGTTAGAGCGTTCGCTTCGTAACCGGGAGGTCGTCAATTCAAGCCCCGCTCGTGCCATGGCCACGTCAAACCTAAGACGAAAAATTGGTAGTGATTGCTCTTTCGCCAAGCGCTCGGCATTTAGAAGTGAGACTCACGGGTCTTTCGGATATGACCTTAAAAACGGCGGTCCCATGTCACGGTAGGCGTTGGCACGTTAAAGAATTCTCACTGCTTCGGCCCTGAGCGCTAAGCATAGGTCTAAATTTGTGGTACTTCACCTACAGCTGACGTCTCAATATGAGTGAAAAATTCTCGACCGGACGTAAAACAATCAATCAATCAAACTATTTTTTAAATTTTATTTTTGGTCACAAAAGAGGGACCTCGCCTGTAGATTCGCCCCTGAGTCTGATCTTCCTAATGCTGTTTACTAAATGATGGACTGTGTTTAAATTGTTTCATGTTTTGGTTTATTGTGTACACAACAAAAAATTTCTGGAATATCTCAAGTAGATATTGAGGAAGTATAAATTCATTCTCTATCCCTAGTTGAAGATAAAATGTATTTAAATAATGAGATCTAAATCATGGCGTATTTTAAACAGAGGTTTTAGTTTGACACCCTATGCCTTTCCGAAGGAGACGCCCAGCCTGTCTCTAGATAAAGTGAGTCACACGATGATATGGGTAATCCTGCAATTATTCTTGCTGTTTAAAGTTGTTTTTTTCTTCTTCTTCTTCTTCTTCTTCTTCTTCTAATTTTCAGCTTACGAGGGCTGATTGATATGTTGTGAGCCTTGTATTGAAGGAAATTAGCATCAACGTCCTTTTTCAGGCCTATTATTCCCTGACTATTTAAGGCCATGTACCCAAAGATTGGTGTCATTTGGTCAGTTTATATCGATGGGGTAGCACTCTAAAGTAAACAAGGCAATTGGTTGGGCATTCACCTGATCTCGTTCCATCAGACTTTTTTCTATTTCCAAAACTGAAAATGACCATTTCCGGTACCCACTTTCGGTCAGATGATGACGTCATACATACAGTGGAGGACTTTCTGAAAGGTAAAAAAAAAAAAAGGACTTCTTTGTAAGTGGCATTGAGACCCTTACGCATCGCTGGCAAACGTGTATAAATACTGAAAGGGATTATGTTAAAAACTAATGCATTTTGTCTGCCAATATGAAAACCCTTACATATGAGGCTCACATCATATTAGGCAGCCCTCGTTGTGTATTTGACACCCATTCCATGTACAGTTTAGATAGTATATTTCAGCAAATGCTGAATTTTAACGTTTTAGAAAATCTAATCTTGGATATATGTAAGCTTTATCAACTGTGCTATTAATTTGTTGTATGTTGTGCTCGAGATTTTTCACTCATATGGAGACGTCACCATTGCCGGTGAAGGGATGCAAAATTTAGGCCTACGCTCGGCGCTTATTGGCTTTGAGCAGGGAGGGATCTTTATCGTGCCATACCTGCTGTGACACGGGGCCTCGGTTTTTGCGGTCTCATCCGACATGGAGCTCGTTTTTTGGTTTTTTTGGGGGGGTTTTTTTGGGTTTTTTTTTGTCTCTCATTTAGTCGCCTCTTACGACAAGCAAGGAGTACTGAGAACCTATTCGAACCCATATACCCACGGGATTAATCTATTCAGACCAGCTAATATCTTGAATAAAGAATAATCCTAAATGTTTATGAAACATTACGAATTATAATCGACATTGATGGGATTAAAGTTTTGGTGGAAATAGTTTGATATTGGTGTGAAAAAATAGTGTACTGGCAAACTAGATCATCATAATGACCATAAAATTTGCGAAATGTTGACTTTAGACGAGACTCTACAAACCCGTGTAACATCAACTTCTTTGTCAGTAGCCTGCTTCGATTTAAAAACTGATCATATGCAGAACAAGCTCTTTCGTATCTAATCAATTGGGAGATATAAACATCATATGCAGGAGATGATGGAATATTGCCACATAGATAAGGAAAGTTAACGATGAAAAAACATCATTTGATAAGTTTCAAGAAACTAGTAAACAGTTAAATGATCGGGCATAAAACCTGCTTTAAAACTAAATTAAGTTATTTTGATGAAAACAATTGTACACTTGTTTGAATATAATTCATTCCATCATTTTACTAACACGGCCCTGTGACGATAATGGGACAGGCTATCACTGGTTGCTGCACAGAATCATCGTTTTTAAACAGTGTTATAGCATGAACAATTTTACAGCCATTGGCAAATACATTTCAATCAACGACTTGTTAAATTACAGATACGCAGTTTTTTAAAGTTTTATTTATTTATCTAATTTTTTTTTTATATTTTTTCTCAAAATGTAAACTACATGCGGATTTTATTTTATCACCGTATGACATATGACTTCTTGCTATGGCCTTATTGCCGGGTGGTATTGATTATATTATACTCGCAACCTCTTGTTCACTAACTGCAATATTACTAAAGCATCCTTGTACAATACATCTGTCTGTAGTAATTGTGTTGTGAGTCATCAACATTTGATACAGAAGGGGGGAAAATCATTTAGGACATCTACCTTATCAATGTCGGAAAAAAAGGCTACGCTACGCTCGCCGGTGTAAAATGTATTGGTGGAAAGAATGCCTTTGGTTGATTTTACATGAAAAGCATCTTTCATTAACTTCCAGTACAATTCGTTATTATTCACTCTAACATCGGGCATGCCGAGATCAATACTATCACAAGATGATTTTGATGCAAAACAACAATAAAAATCGGCTGCTAAAATTTAAGCATTCTAAACTATTTCGAAGGAAACAGATATAAAGTGTAATGCGACTCAGAAGGAAAACAGAGGTTTAGATCCCTATTTTATATTTTAAAAAACCCATTACTACTTAGCATTTGTGTAAGAACACGAGTGGTCTTCAAAACTTGTATACATATGAAACATCATTCAAACGTGTAAATGCACCAATGCTATACGAAAGTTTTAAATTCATATAATAAACACAATACTTGAAGAAAAAATATCAAAATGACATAAATGCAGGTGCTTAGAAATTCAAGTGTGATGAATATGTCTGTCCATTGAATGAAAGCGAAAGAAAGTAAATTATCTACACATAAAAAAAAAATCATCAGGAGATTTTGTTTGTGCTACAGGTTTTTTATTCAAGTTTCACTTTTCCTGTCGGTGATTATATGGCAATTTGCAAATATGAAGTTGAATTGATTTATAAAATGTTGGAAGTGCAAATTAAAGAAATGCATATCATTAGATTTTGGGTTTCAAGGATTGAAGAAACCATTCGTAATTAACTTGTCACATAGCCTTATTGCTAAAGCTGTAATGATATATAGGCCTAATGGATAGGAACTATATATAGATTTGATCTTTAACCTCAGAATTAGGAGTCATCAGATTATTGTTTTAGTATTTCATATGGACCTTAAGTTCAAATTCAACAAGGGACACAACCCGGTCTAGATAATAACGTTCGAATTTCAAACTTTAATTCAATGATATAAATCTGGCAACAAAATACTTTAATTCAGTGATATAGATCTGGCAACAAAATACTTTAATTCAATGATATAGATCTGGCAACAAAATACTTTAATTCAGTGATATAGATCTGGCAACAAAATACTTTAATTCAGTGATATAGATCTGGCAACAAAATACTTTAATTCAGTGATATAAATCTGAAAACAAAATACCGAAATCCAATGATATGGAACCGTCCGTGTTCCTCGTTACTGCCTCAAGAATGGAGAGCGTCCAATTTATCTTGTATCCAGATAATTACTTGTTCGTCGTCATTTCGTTTGACATCAATGGTCCAAAGCCCCTTCGCTCCTTGGTTTCGAATCTCCCGATCGCGATAGCTCAGTGGTAGAGTGTTCGCTTCGTAACCGGGAGGTCGTGAGTTCGAGCCCCTCTCGTGCCATGTGTCAAAACAAAAACGTAAACATAGGCAGTGATTGCTCCTTCGCCAAACGCTCGGCTTTTAGAAGTGAGACTCACGGGTCTTTCGGATACAACCTTAAATACGGCGGTCCCATGTCGCGGCAGGCGTTGGCACGTTAGAGAACCTTCACAGCTAAGCGCTTAGCGCTAAGCATAGGTCGAAATTTGTAGTACTTCACCTACAGCTTGTGACGTCTCAATTTGGGTGAAAAATTCTCAATGGGACGTCAAACAAACAATCAATCAATAAAACAATTGAATCTCCCGTCTGACTTATGACGTGGAATATTGACCACAAAACTTCAGTAATGAAATTTCTGTATTTATTAAGATGATTCGAGTTGCAGCCTGTAAGGTTCGTTTTGTTTCCATACACTGCGGTTTCGTCCCTTTATCTTATGAAGCGGACAATGATGTCACACGTATTTTCCTTGTTTCAAGGGTCAAGTCAGTGGGCGTTAATGCCAATATTTGTCCTGTTTGTCGGTACCCGGTGAGAGTACAAACTTACATGGTTGTTTATTGCGGTAAGAACAATGTCTTCTGTGTATTGGGGGGGGGGGGGGGGGTTAAACTGTAGAAAGGATTTTCTGGAGCATTGATTTCATTGGTCGGGACGGATCTCAAGAGAGCTAGTTTGTAACTGTCACATTATCATGATGTGGCACTCATTATAAAAAAAAATCCAAACATCGGAATCCCTCGTATGAGAAGGATGTAACCTGTGACATATCGAAGGGAATATAAGATCCACTGCAGCATACATCCGGGAACTAGTTCAAGTCTACCGTCCTCAGCGTCCACATCGTTCTGCGGATTCGTTATCTCTTGTAAACTAAGCTACTAAACTGTACGGTGACAGACGGTTTGATGTATCGTCATCAACCCTGTTTGATTTGAACAATATTTAATTCATGTATATATGATAAATATACATCAATAGGATTGGGCAGCAGGCACGCTGCCTATGTAAGCCCTCTCCATTGATCATTGGTCAGATTATCACAATATTAATATAATACATGAAAATACAATAGAATATGATAGTAATAAAGTTACACAAATGAAATACAAGCACGTGTAGGTGCCGGCTTGCAGTATAACAATTATATGACAATTACACACACACACACACACACACACACACACACACACACACACACACACACACATATATATATATATATATATATATATATATATATATATATATATATATATATATATATATAATGCAAATAATAGTATCAAATACTGAATCTTTTACTTTCTTCAATAAAGGAATGTGCCATATCAAATATTTTTGAGTTAAAAGATTCCTCATTGACACCACACAGTAGCATTTCCATTGTTACGGGGATATTGATAACAGTATTTAGATTATTTAGTAGTACATTTCTAAGTACATTGTAATGTGGACATTCTATGAAGTAATGGTAACTATCCTCATATGGATGACCACAATGATTACAAGAGGGATTATTGACAAGACAATGATTATAAAGATGTGCATTAAGATTGCTAAGCTGGCAACATATAATATTTACTTTACGTTTACCGTAGTTGTATAATTTGGTATATGTATGTCTTGTGGTTTTTTTAAGTTTGGTTTTGAATGATGCAATGGTAGATGAATTTCTTATGTCTTCTGGAAGATTATTCCAGAGTTTAATTGTCGCAGGAACAAAACTATTCCTGTATGACGATGCTCTAATTTGAGGGATAGTATAAGTATTAGTGGCTCTAAGGTTGTAATTATAATTTGATGACTTTCATGATTCTAACATCTCTACCAGGTAATTTGGGGCATACTGATTTACAATTATATAGAAGAGAATAAGCCTATGTTTTTTTCTTCTAATTTCTAAAGGTTCCCATCCCAATTCAGTATTTAGTTTACTTCTGGAAGAATTATATCTCATTCCTGTAATTATTCTTGCTGCTTCAATCTGTGCATCCTCTAATAATTGTGAATCTTGTTCACTGCTCCCATCCCATACAACATCAGCATATTCAAGTACTGGCCTTATGAATGAAAAACATATTTTAATAAGTGAATCTCTATTAAGTCTATATTTCCGTTTTCTAAGAATGTTGAGACGTTTACAATCTTTTTGATAGATTCCTTGAATATGTGATGACCAACTACCATTTGACTGAAATTGAAGGCCTAGATAAATATGTCTGTCACATTTTACAATTTGGTCACCATGGGTACCAAAAATATATTGCAAAAAATATTCAACCCGGTGGAACTGCCTCCCGCTGGAACTCCGTTTTGAAGGTTCTTTAAAAATTTTTAAAAGTGAACTTAAAACATCTTTTGAAACTAGCATTTAATCTGTAAATTGGATATTTATGTAATGAGTTATTTTAATATTAAAAAAAACTTATCCAACACTCTTTTTAGTTTTATCTCCTCTTAGTTTCTATTTTACAGTCAGTTTAGTATTATGTTATGTCTTTATTTCCTGCATTCGTTGTTATTTGTTTTATTGTCTTACATGTAAAGAGCTTTAGGGTAATTGTTTTAATTAGATAAAGCGCTATATAAATGTAGAATAATAACGCTATTTATGAAATGGCTGGATCAACCATTGAAGTCTATGCACAGAATTGATAATTCATAGAAGGTGGGAAGGTATATGATTGCGCCCAAGACAAAAGGTTCTTATGGCATATTCACACAACAGAAAAATAACGTCACAAAGATTTGACGTTACGGAGCACCGTAAAGACGGGGTAGGGCGAATGACCGAAAACCAGAGAAACTACAGAAAACTACCAAAAAACACATAAGTATAGGGGTCGAATGCAAATAAGTACAGAGGAGTCGAACAGTTGCAGATTATAAGAATTTTTAAAATGTACAAGCCAAATGAACGAAGAAACGATGTCGGACATAAAGGACGAATTACCGAAAACAACTCTAAAATCACAGATTTACAGATAAAAATGATATTTTCACTGTTGTCCTTTAATTTCATGTATTACCTGACTCTTCGGATAGAAAAGGTCATATAAAATATGATATAAATAGGTCATTTTAATGAATGCGCATACGACGTCAGAGGAAACGCGGTCAAGGACGAATTACCGAAAACAACTCTTAAAAATAAAAAAATAAAATTCTTTTTTTTTTTTATTTGTTGATATATATATAATGTCAAATAATACCTGATAGAATGTCATGCTTAGGTTAACTTCTAAAAAAAACCAACAAAAACACAAAAACAAAATCCCCCCCCCCCCAAAAAAAAGGGGATTTTATATTAGTGGATAGCATATTTGTATAAAAACAGGCCATATTCATATGATCGGAGGAAACTCAGTAAATCGCAAATTATCAAAAACGATGTATATAGATATTATATACTTTTGTATTTTTTTAAAAGCATCACCTAGCATCTCAAGAAAAAATATTGTATAAATTGATAACTTATACATGACATAAACAACTCTTTTTATGAATAAATATATGCCGTAGTAATCAGAGAATTACCAAAACCAAATTTCCTATTCCGCTTTAATCTCTAAATTTACGTATCTTTTACCATGTTTACTGTTTCATACTGTTTAAATAATTTCTTATCCAATACAGCATAAAATTTGTAAATTTGTTAAGTATTTCTTAGAATAGTAACACTTCTGTACTAAGAAATAAGCATTAAATAAAGTGAAGGGCGAATGACTGAAAAATCTACTAACTACTCTGCTTTCATTTCTAAATAAACGCATCTGTTGTGATGTCATGCAATTAAAATAATCACTGATACAATTTTGCTTAAAACTGTATAAATATATGAAATATTTTGCAAAATGATAATTGTAATGTTGTAAAAAGAAAAGCATTTATAAATTGGATTACTCAAAACTTTCCTACTCCGCTTTCTGTAAATACACGCATCTCAAACTACTTTATACTGTGTAAATAATTTCAGATGCGATGTAGCATAAAGCTTATAATTATAAGCAGTAATTTTGTACATAGAAAAGCATTTATAGCTTGAAAGGTCGAAAACAACTCTGTTCTTCCACTTTCATCGCTAGATATGCGTGCTTTGTGTTATTTTCTGGATTTTTTAAAATGAGGTAGAAATTTGTAACAATACTAATAATAATGATGAAAAATAATAGGACGAAAAAGATGTTGGTGTCCCTCAACTGCCCTCCAGTCTCCCATTTGCTACCTACGTGCCTGTGTAATACAGTTCACATTTTATTTTTAGTGTTGAGAAATCAAAGTCTTCCTTTCAAAATAATTTTGTGGCCCTTAAAAGGGCCTTTGTTATTCTGCATCTTGCAATCTTTATCTATAGCGGAAGGCTTTCTTGATCGTGGATAAGCTGCAAGTCACTCTAATTCTAAATCTTGTCAGTACAATACTGTCTTGGATAATCAAGCCTGAATTTCACGAAGTCTTCTTTAAAGTGATGTTGAAGGGTTCTGTTGATGACTTTCGCCTTCTTCTGGAACAAGGTATGGGACAGACCAGGACTCTTTGGTGACTCGCCTCTTGGGGATACTGCTGCCCGCCAACACTCGTTAAATACCAGACACATACAAATGTTCAACTGTTCTTTTCGGCAAGTAGCAGTGACGTTGTTCCGCCAACATGCAGGAAGATTGTTGTAGGGTATAATCGAAATCGAAATTATCAGAGTAAAAACATTTGGATGTAATCTGTGATATTTTGAGAAACAAAGAAAATAAATTGTACTGGTTTTCAGATGATAAGTTTTTACAAGCGACAAACCATTTGTTTTACTATTTTACTATAAATTCAAGATCCTTACAGGGAGCTGTTAAGATACTCTATTCGTTAAGGAAAATACACGTATGTGTGCACGTGCGTGTGTGCGCGCGCACGTGTGTGTGTAATAACAGGAATAGTAAAATAAGAGAGAAACAATTCGAACAAATTTATCAACGAATAGAAAAAAATGGTAGAATTTGAGAATTGACTAACGATACACATGTACATGCATAGTTACTTGCTCTGAAGTCTCTATTAATGTGATGTGACTAGTGCTTTAACACACACAGAAGTGTTGGAACACATGCAGAATGTTATGGAAACATAGAGTTCATATCATTGTTAACGTTGCTCGAATCTATTACACTTTTATACTGAAACTTGCTTTGAGGTACTTTTTCATTTTTGCATCTTTATTATATGAAAAATTAAGATTTCTTTTATTTTTTATTTTTCTATTTTTTAGTCCAAAAAAAAATGTGACTGCAAATCGACAGAGTGTTGTAGAATAGATCTGCTAAGGTCTCATTTACTTATTGGACTGTCTCTTCGAAACTTTAGTTTCATAACGGAATATTAAAGTTACAGAAACATAAGTTTTCTTGAAGAGATCAACGCTTAAATTACGAAAAAAATTTACTAGGCATCCAGTGAAGAGCTATGTCCAAGGAGTACAATATAACGTAATGTGTCTAAAAACATCTGTCGGGACAGGTTTCCGTTGACATTGCGTTTATGGAAACAGTGTCTTAAACAAAACATTTGCAGATTTTGACGTTTTCTTTAAGATGCGGCCATAATTAATGACAGAGATGCATAATTCAAGTTATATTTTGATGTAACAAGAGTATGTATTCAGATGGCATGACAGTATATAGAAATAAAACAAAATTGTGTACATAGTAAGCTTTGCATGATCATGTGAAATAAAATTATGTTATGGAGTCATAACACCTTTAAGCGACAAGCCAATTGTTTTACTACAAATTCAAGATCTTTACAGGGAGCTGATTTTCATAGTAAAGTAATTGAAGAAAACATAAACTAAGTACTGTGGGAAAATGGTCGTTTTACAGCTGTAGTACAAGCTAGAATGGAAACTGTGTAATCATTATTTAAGCAAAATTGGCAGCATTGCATTTTTTTTTTAATTTATAATTTTTTGACAGGTGTTGTTTTAGAAATAACTGACAAATTATGTTCGGAAATTAATAATTTTATTTTCATTTAAATTAAGTTACATAGATGATACAATGACTTTGTACTGTATTCTAACACTTGGAAATTTCATTATTACTGAGATAATTTTTATCATTATTATTATTATTATGATTATTATGATTATTATTATTATTATCATTTTAGAAAATAGAAAGTTAGCATCAATAGTTATTGATTTTTTTTTCACTTACTATGTTGTGTTGAATAATGATAAATGTAAATTTGGAAAATAACCTAAGTTCATATCTATTTTTTACAAAGGGCGGAGGGGGATCTTAGATTAAGAGTTGTTTTCGGTAATTTGCCCTTGACCTATTTAAATGACCTATTCATGTCATATTCACTAATATTTTATACGACGTTTTCCCTCCGAAGAGTCAGGTACTGTTTGAAATTAAAGGACAACAATGAAAATATCATTTTTCTCTGTAAATCTGTGATTTCTGAGTTGTTTTCGGTAATTTGCCCTTTACGTCGGACAACGTTTCTTCGTTCATTTGACTTGTACATTTTAAAAATTCTTATATCCTGGAATTGTTCGACTCCTCTGTACCTACTTAAACAATATATACACAATCAAACTGAATTCTTCTTCTTCCGTTAATTCGCAAACCACCATCTGGTGTATCGTCACGAATGACTGTGCGCATGACCCAAGGGAAACACCACTCAAACTATGTACAGCTCATAAAAGCCCTTCCGGCGCTATTTACAATTAAAAACGAGTGGTTTACGTCATGATGATGGAACTGATGCTGTTCTTGAATCCCTAGGACTAAGAGCGTTGACAGCATCTGGTGGCAAGTTATTCCACAGCCTTATGGTTGATGACCCTGAATCTCTAGGACTAGGAGCGTTGACAGCATATGGTGGCAAGTTATTCCACAGCCTTATGGTTGATGACCCTGAATCTCTAGGACTAGGAGCGTTGACAGCATCTGGTGGCAAGTTATTCCACAGCCTTATGGTTGATGACCCTGAATCTCTAGGACTAGGAGCGTTGACAGCATCTGATGGCAAGTTATTCCACAGCCTTATGGTTGATGGAGAAAAGGACTGTTGATGACCCTGTATCCTAGAGTAAGGGAGTAGGAACCTGATGTCATGTCCCCGTGTTGTTACGTTAGCTCCTCTGGATACAAGATAAGGTTGTGATGATACTGCAACAAGGTGGTGGACAACATGGTAAAGCATGATGGCTTTTGCTTTCCGTCTGCGGTATTGGAGCGTTGGCCACTGTAGGTCTTCAAGCATCTTGGTTATGCTGGTAGTTGTTCTGTAATTCGACCCATATAGTTATGTGTTTTTTTGGTAGTTTTCAGTAGTTTCTCTAGTTTTCGGTAGTTTTCAGTAATTCGCCCTGCCGGTAAAGACGCATGCACTCGTGATTCAAAACCAAGTGTTAGATTTTGAAATAATGTCTAATAATACCTACGCTTTAACCCAAACCAGGAAGTCATTTGGGAAACAGTGTATTAATAGAATCATTCAATGATTTTTATGATACACAAAATTTGAATATTCCGCGTCGGTTTCTTTTCTATAGACTAGGCCTATAGATATGCAAGGGGGGGGAAAATTAAAAAAGCAGGTAAATAGATATTTTATTCATGAATTTAAAATATTGCTTGGGATAACCCATAAAAGCCAATTAAATGACTTATTTTCAATGGGGTCCCTTGATGGTAATCACATATTATAATATTCCATTAAAAAATCTATAAGATAATTGAATAGCCTGCTAATATTACATAAAATTATTCAACTATATACATGACGAAATATAAAAATACAAATAAGTTCATTCAGTAATAATTAGGTAAATATTAACTCGATGACGGCTCGTCTGAGATTATGTTTATTTCTGAGAACAATTAGTCATGGATAAGTCTAAGGTCAAAACAGTCCATAATTATCAATACAAAATTTGAATCCACTTTTTTTTTTTAAATGCAAGATCCGCCTCGTTTTTTGCACTGTTAAGCCAATGTCAAACAGACATTCGTAAGGTCTCTCCAGTTCGTCATTTATTATACAGATTTTACAAAGTAGTAAAATGTCATGGAAAACTTGTATATTTTGGGGTTTAGCAGATTCTGTATGAAATTTTGTATGTCTGTGGTAATCTATTTATAAATCCAAGAGAGATAACTCCTTGAAAATAACCTAGTTACTGGGGTACCCGAAGGGGGAAATATGATATGTTAATTTAACCAAATACGAGAAGATTGTGAACTTGCTCGTCACAATTTCAGCATATCAGCAGACTTGAAGTCGTGCCATGCAGATCTTTTTAACATGTTGATGTCGACGAATATTTAGGATTCATATTACTTTCCGGTTTTATAAATTCCTTTGAAGCCAAAATTAAGGTTTTCGAAGATTAAGACAAGAATTTGACTTCACAATTTTCATAATTTTCGAACAATTATTGACAAGCCAAAAATATGATATAATAATAATGTTAAACAAATGCAAATAACAAGAAATGAAACCTTAATGATGTTATCACTCCCTAACTTCGAATTCAAAATCTTATTTTTTAGGGGGGGGGGGGGGTACATTAAATCGTTCTTCATTAAATGGGTTAGATTCATCATCTCCAGCTTATATTCTTACTCCTCAAAAGTAGAGGGACACTTAGCCAGTATGACTTACTTTGCGTTTGAAAATAACCAAGTTTGCAAGTAAAAACAAAGGAAAATGTGGAAACCCCCCCCCCCCCCCCCCCCCCCCATTCCTGCTTGGGAAATAATATGATATCGAAAGCAAATGCTCAGTGAAAAAAAATACTACAAACAGCAACAACAATAAACCCGAATTTGGTGCTTAAGTCAAAGTCTCTGATTGTGAAAAGCTGATTTTTCGTATAATTAAGCCATGAATATCAAACTTAAAGTGGCGATATTTATTTCCATTTAAAATTATTAAAAGTGCCTAAAATTTGAGTTCTTTTATTTTCTCAAATAATACACACACAAACAATTAAAGAAATGAAATAAGACTTAGAAGATAGATCCAGCACCTGTCTCTTTCAGATTAGATCGTTGTTCTCTGCAGTGACGTTAAGAACGTCATGACGTTACGCTGATGTTACAGAAAACATATCATTGCTTCAAATGCAGAAAAATACAACTTAGAAGTGAAGGAGAGCCATGAAAAATTTGTATTTTAAATATTCAACCTATTTTCTATTTGAATCTGCCAAAAAGTGAAAATGGGTAAAAATTGCCATAAGGACCCGTTTGTCATGGGCGCAATCATATATAGTAAAGCAATATAAGCTGTCAAAATTGTTGTTTTGGGGTCCCTAAAATTTAATCGAAAATTTTGTAAACATCTACCTTCTAATACCTGATTTTATCGATTAAACTTTTGACATGTTGTATTTTTTGCATTAAATGTAAAAATTGTTCGACAGTTGAAATTAAGTCTTCCCGTACCTTAATTTTTCCGACATTATTTCCGTATGCAATGACCTAAAGTTGAACTCATTCGGCAAAATCAAATGCGCAAGCACAATATTTCCGGTAAGCACGAAAGATGTCTGACACCAAAGGTTCGAAGCGAGGGAGAAAGCCGACTTTGACTGATTCGGGACGAAAAAGACGACGAACGGAAATAAAATATCATAACTAAAAAACATACTATCATAATTTAAAAACATATAACATCGTTAACAATGCCAAAATAATGATGGTAACTAGAATTTTATCTCACCTCGCCGTCCATATTTTAATGACCCGGATACAACCCGATCCACCCCGATCAGCATCAGAATCATTCGTGTCAACATCGGTTATCTTCGGAATTGTCGCCGACGATTAATCAGCTGCCGTTGTTAGGGTCAAACGGAATGTCGAGGAATATATTTTTCATCACGTAAAGGTGTGTAAACGATGCATAAGAGAGGAAATTCGATGCAGTTCTTTTTTTCAATCATATCAACGTTCATTTAACCTCTTTTAATGCTACTATAAAAAATTACAATTTTGGCAGCTTATATTGCTTTAAGAGATAGACACATATCATCTGTATTAAGGATGAATTAACATATCGTCACTTTTCTACGGTGACTGATTTCGGACAGGTGGGTGAGATATTTTTTTTAATTAGTTACCACGAAATAAAATTCCCACGAATGAAAACGGATTCGAAAAAATAATAATAATAACCCTTCTAAACCAGCCATTTTACTTTTCTAAGTATGCTTTTGTGAGGGAAAATAAATTCTGAAATATATTTTTGGTCGTTTTGGAATTATTTACCCGACTGTTTAGCTCAGTGGGTTGATCTGATAGACTGTTTCTCGTAAATTGAGCGTTCGAGCCGTAAGGTTTTTTCTTTTACATTAGACACACCGCGATATTCCATCGGGTGCATTGTCTCTTTGAAGATAAAAACAATTATTAATTATTGATGTTGAATGAGATACATGTAGAAAACTCTCGAAGAGCATTGAACTAATCAATTATATTAGCTGAATGTAAGCATTTTTGCAGGGACATGCAAGGATTTGTGCTATATCCTAGGTTGTTTCTCATCTATGTAATCATGCGCTGATCTAGAAGGGGGGGGGGGGCGGTTCGGGCGGTTCGGATCCCCCTCCCTGGAATTTGCAAAGATAAAAAATTGACAATATAAGGATTTATAAGAAAAATGAGTTGACTGTTATCATATTATAAATATTTCTGAATTTACTTTCTTAGTATTGTATTGTCATTATGAGGTTAGAATCAAATCACAAATGTTATTCGAGTTTCTAAACGAATCTAAACAGGAACGATTTGTTTAATATCCTATTACGATTGAATGATTGCTTATATGTTGTTTAACGTCCAGCTCGAGAAATTTTTCATTCATATGGAGACGTCACCATTGCCGGGCTGCAATATTTAGGCCTATGCTCGGCGCCCAGGGTAATGAGCAGGGAGGGATGCCACACCTGCTGTGACACGGGACCACGGTTTTTGCGGTCTCATCCGAAGGACCGCCCCATTTAGTCGCCTCTTACGACAAGCAAGGGGGTACTGAGAACCTATTCTAACCCGGGTCCTCACAGGGTTCCTATTACGAGTGATTGACGTCATAATCTTGTCATTATGCTACTGCATCGTCATAAAGTCATCGGCTTTAGTATACCTCTCAGTCTGCTTCAGAATCAACGTGACAGACTAGTAATCGTTTATCGTTCTAAGTAAATATTAATAGAATTCTCTCACAGTAATCCGATTATCATTTCCTTCCAATTTTAACACTTGCTTAGTGAAAGATGCAAAAGATATCATGGGTGAAAGAGATTTTGATCTTTTACACGCCTCTTTACTGAAAGCAGCAGCAAAAGGCTCGCAGCCTTGCAGTTCGATGTATCTTTAAGATACGCAAGTTGCAAGAAAGACTACACCTATGATCTGAGTGTAATGAGGACCGGTATATTGCCCAGATGTGGTCATCTGGACAAAATTGCCGAGGCGTTTTATCGAGAAGATGGCCTAGTAGATATTTGTCCTGTGAAAGTGTACGGGGATTGCAATGGCTTCTATAGGACCCTCTCTAAAGCCATTTTTGGTCATGAAGAGAGACATATCGAACTTCGTGTCATGACCGTATTAGAACTTGTAAAAAATTCGAGAAAGTATGCGTCACAGGCAACTTACGACAAGATGTGTTCTCATCTCACAAGTGTACAATATGTTGTAGAGACGTCATTATCGGACAGATCACTTATACCGGGGAATTTTCTCAGATCGATTCAGAATGAAACACTAAATTCAATCAAATAAGGGAAAATTTTTAATTGATTCATTTTTTCGCAGCGACAAATGCCCTGAATCATCCAATATATAGCATTTATCCAACAATACAAAATGTTGCTATAAATAGACATTTTCTTCATCAAGAAATATAGCCATTTTCAGATGAAAAGGTACGTCAGGATTCCCCCATCTACATCATGTAGTCACACACTGAAAATAGCAACCCAAACAACTGGTCACCAAATCATTTTGTGGTTTGTTTCCCAGTTATACCTACTGAATCCAATGAAATGAAGGAGCCTGCCCATAAAAAGTCAAAACTTTGTATTGATTCAGTGATACCCGGAAATCACCATGGATTCACAAAATGAAAGGACGGATATCAAATCTGATGACAATGAATTTATTACGGCAACAGAACATGATAAAGATAAAACAGCTTTTGACGATTCGGATCTTTATGATCTTGGTAAAATTGTAACAGATGCAATAAAGTTTAACACAATGTCCTCAGCTGAAAAGATAAGTTATATTCAGAATGAACCCTTGCCAGACGATGTCACCAAGTTAAAAACAAGTCATGCTCAATCAACGAGTACGGGTGAACTCAAAAAGACTTTATCATTTCAATTTTCTTGGATGAATCAGTTTTCATGGTTGACCTTCAGCAAGTTGTTAAATGACGGTCTATGTAACTTTTGTGTCGTGTTCCCTCAGTCAGATGTCCAACATCAAAATACAAACTGTCTTGACTTTCTGCAGAGGACTTGGAGAAAGAAGTCAGAGATTGGAGACGTTATTGTGTTAACATGAGCAAAGAAACTTCAGACAAGCTCTGCAATCTGCTCAATCTTTTCAACTTTATAGATGGGGACGTGAAAATTCTTCTTCACATTGGATGTGTTTTACCTATCACAACATGTGAGACCGACAGATCCTTTTCTGGATTAATACGCATCAAGAGTTACATGCACAGTACAATGCAAGAGGACAGATTGACTGGGCTTGCACTAATACATCTTCACCATTCATTAGAAATTGACCAAAAAGAATTGTGCAATCATTTATCAGGCAAGGAAAACGAAGGTTATTTCAGTCAAGTCTCTTTAGCTAAATAACACTTCCTACCAGAAAACATCTATACATTACAAAAAGGTCGCCCGTGTGGTGCAGTGGTTATATAGAGCGTTTCCTTCGAGAGTTGGAAAATGAAGGGTTGAACATTATACCAAGGGTTCGATTTTGTGAAAAGGTTTGATCCCCACCCCCCTAAAAAAAATCTGAATCCGCGCCTGGCAATAAAGTTGTTAAAAACATTTGTTTGTGTGTAGATTATATAATGAAAATAATTCAATGGCAGATCCAGGATTTGTTTAAATAGGGGGGGGGGGGGGGGGTAGGCTAGGGGTCGGGGGACGCCCGAATTTCAGGATTTTGAAGCTTATAGCTAACTATACATAATAAAATCAATAAATAACAACAAAAAATTGAGCTGTGTATCTTTTTGACCTGTGGCAAATCAGATACTTTTGCTGTTGTACTACTATTTTTGTGTAATGTTGGTCACTCCCCCGCTAAATCCTCCAGTGTAATTCTACTTAGCGGGTGTATTTTGAGAAATATGGGAACTGTGTTTGAATTACTGGAGTAAATTGATGAATTCAATTAAATTTATTTATGCTACTGGATATTACGTTATATCAATTATGCAGTATAAAATAATTTTTTTTTGGTTTACGTTGGAAACGAGAGCAAACTTTTGTCACTTATAAAGTTGATATTTATAAACGAAGCAATTGTTAATTCAATGTCAGGGAGCAAAGACGATTTTCTATTGCATATTTATGAAGGATTGACGCTTATGGCGGATGCGCGGAGATGCGTGGGAAAAATATAATTAGAACATCATGGATGAAATGTCTAAAATGATTTTTATATTACACATGTATAACTTATGTATTGTCATAAAAACTAAATCAGCAAAAACAAACAAATAAACAAACAAAAAAAACCCCCACATACATTTATTCCTGTGATAACATTCAGTAAACCCAGGGCATCCAAGCAATTCATTTCGTTGTAAAATGCTGGCAGATACATTGATTTTTTCGTGTGTAACTTGAAACATGAGACATATGTCTTCTCTATTCATTACTGTTTAAATAATTCTTTTATTCTCTATTCAACGATAATTAACTTTTCTGGGATTATCGCGGTATAGCTGAAATGTTATACAAGCGTGTTTCTGGAAATTTCTCCAACCAGTATTATCAACAAGCAATAAATGTTTCTAATTATATACATCATGAACCAGTGTTTCGATTTGTCATATATTTACATCTTCAATACTTTCGCCTTTGATATCACTTGATTGCCATTTCCTCATGAATGCTTTGCAGCTGTAAATAATGCGTGTATGAATCCTGTTGAATATAGTACGTTTATTTTAATGGCTGGCACATCAGCAAAATAACATTATTACCTCAGACCTGTACAATGTTTTCTAAGTATCTCTCGTTTACCAGTTTGAGTGACTAATTGCCTCCGTATAAGTATTTCTAATGAACCATTAAAATGTTCTCAATTACCAAGTGAAGATTACGAACGGTGATCAATCCCATAAATCCTCTAAAGAATGCAAAATTGGAGTAAGAGAAGAGCAAACATGGACCCTGGACACACCAGAAGTGGGATCAGGTACCTAAAAGGAGTAAGCATCCCCTGTTGTCTGGTGATACCCGCTATATGCCCTGTATTTTGACAAGGTAAACGGAGTAATCCGTAGTCAAAATTAGTACATGCATGTAAAGAACGGTCTATCAGTTGGTATGAAATGACAGACAGCATCTGACCCAGTGATAGCTTGTATTTGTAAATTACATCATTATAACGACCGCAGGATTTGCGAAATGCTGACTTTAAACGAGACTGTTGAAACACCTCAACTTATTTGTCAGTAGCCAACCTCGATTTGAAAATTGAACATGCTCTCGGGTATCGAATCAGTTGAGATATATAAGTATAACTATGTACAAATTTAGTTACGAGTAAAATATATAAGCAATGTATACATTAGTATATAGATAACGAATTACGTGGGATATAGCTTTCAAATACGAATAGTTTGGTACAAGTTTGAATAGTCTCTACGGAAATCTAGATTTTATACTATCAATTGAGTGAATGTTTAAAATTCTATGCCTCCATGATTGAAGACAGATTGTATTCAGTTTCAATCTGTCTGTATGTCTGCAACTTTAACCTTTGCCGTATCTTTTGAGAGAGATGAGCCCGGAGGACCAGATATTTGTAACAGCCCTCCTGGTTCACGTTACTAAGAAGTACACGTCACGTGCTGATGAGAAGTGCACGCCACTTGCTTCAGAGAAGTACACGTCACGTGTTGCTGAGAAGTGCACGCCACTTGCTTCAGAGAAGTACACGTCACGTGCTGCTTGGACGTTCACATCACATGCTGCTGAGAAACACACTTCATGTTCGTATGAGGAGTCCTTGCCAAGTCCCTCTAATGAAGCATCCTCTATATATTCAAGTCAGGAAGTCAAATCGATGAAAACTGAAAAAGGCTCTTTCCAGGAATCAGCTAGAAATCAATTTTCGGTTAGGGAACTCCAAAAAATTATTGACTTACTGTCAAGAGAAATACTATTTTAGTTCCTTCAATAAAAGTTGCGATGTATTCAGTGATTGAAGAGACAATGTTTGGGCTCATTACACAAATTCTAAGAGCATTCTAAAAGTGATTTATCGCAAAACAAACGCGTGTGTTAATGAGGACTTTTTCCATTGAAGGCACTTGTAAGAATTTTTCAACAATCCAAATGCGTGTTTACACATTCATTATGATAGCATAACTCATACCGCGCTACTGGACGGAATTGTTATAAGAACTGCATTTATACACTTGACATCATACTCATATTGATGAAACACAATTCCATTGTTTCCCTGTCACCTTCGTCATCAGTTGATGGTAGCAGTGCTTCTTTTGAGGACGTATAACAATATTTTGTTTAGCTTGCACTATTTGGTCTGTTAACAATGGATCAATAAGAAAAGAGGTAATGTAGCAGCCGTAAATATTCCATTCTAAGTGTTTTGTACAGATTGATAAATGTTATCTGTTTAATGTAATCTGTTTTGTATACATTGATAAATGTTATTTGTTTTGTATACATTGATTGATTGATTGATTAAATATTGTTTAACGTCCCGCTTGAGAATCTTTCACTCATATGGAGACGTCACCATTGCCGATGAAGGACTGCAAATTTAGGCCTATGCTCAGCGCTTACAGCCTTTGAGCAGGGAGGGATCTTTATCACGCCACACTTGCTGTGACACGGGACCACGGTCTTTGCGGTCTCATCCAAAGGACCGCCCCCATTTAGTCGCCTCTTACGACAAACAAGGGGTACTGAGGATCTATTATAACAACCCGGATCCCCGCAGGGTTGTATACATTGATAAATGTTACATGTTTTGTACATTGATAAATGTTATGAAAAAAATCTCATATTACTCATTAAAACTTGTGAATCTATCAGAAATGTTGTATTTTATTTTCATATCGTGGTGAAATCATTTAACGTTCAAGATGTATGTTTAAAATAAAATGCACCAAAATGGATCAATTTTCTATAGTTACGACATACATATACAATTTCTTTACATACAAACTAGTACATACTCGCTCCACCCCGACCCCACTCCCCTAGTGTAAGAGGGGAGGGTATTATTGGTAATGCATTAGTGCAAGAGAGAGGTAAATTAGCCACATTCTAAAGATTCGATACAGTTACAGATGCTGATCTCTCTCTCTCTCTCTCTCTCTCTCTCTCTGTGTGTGTGTGTTTTGTGTGCTTCCTTTTCCTACCTTTGTCATACAGGATTACACTTGTGTTGTTTTGTTGAGCACACTAGACAATCGACATACACCAGTGCCGTGAAATGGCCGTGCAATGAAGCGTTACTTTAATTTTAATCTTAACCATTAATGTCAACAATTCTAAATATTTTTTGCGTATTTATATATGGATTACGGAAATTTCAGTTAACAACTTCACTTTTGTTCGTCCAGTTAAATTATCTTTTAAGTTCAGATGACCGGACGGAGGAAATATGATAAGCTCGAGACTATTCCACAGAAGAAGAAAAACTCGGAAGTATTTCCGAAATGCGAGTATTATTTTGTCTGTCATTCTATGCTGGATGTACACTTATTCTGTTGGTTCATTTGAGACTCACATCAAGGAAAATCCAAAAACTGGACATGAAAATAATCACAAACTGGTGCCAAATACTAACGAACTCCGCGACACCGAATTTAACGACACTTCAAAATTCGCAAGAAATACAGACACAATACCGTATTCTCGTAATGAAAATGGAATTCTGTTGAAAGTATGGCCAAGTTTGGGTGCAAGGGAAGTTCAACACAGGAAATTGAATTTTATCCCTCGACTGTACCCATTACAAGTGGATTTTTCTGATCTGATTAAGGGTTTACACAGTGGAAAGAAAGTGGAAAACAAGGAAATCAATCCACATCCCTTCAAATATGTGCATGCGGCTGCGCAGACGTGTGCGAACAAAAAGTTGCAATTGGCGATTCTTGTCAAATCCAAAGGATCAAATTTTGAAATGAGAAATGTAATTCGAAGAACATGGGGAAATGTGACAGACTTAGATACAGTAGTAATTTTCTTACTGGGACATGTACCCGGTATGGAAGCTGATGTCAGCGCTGAATCGGAATTGCACAAAGACATCGTTCAAGAAGACTTTATAGACAGCTACAACAACAATACCCTAAAAACGACCATGGGGTTTGACTGGGCTTCCCGGTACTGTCCTCTTGCCAAATTCAATCTTTTCATTGACGATGATGTGTTTCTTAATTTAGAAAATGTGCGAAAATACATCAGACGGAAAGAGAGACAACAAGGACTGATGGCTGGTCAGCTATTACGGTTCTCGACCCCCTACAGAGACCACGGGTCAAAGTGGTTTGTGTCGTGGGATGACTATCCGTTTGATACTTATCCGCCATACTTGGGAGGCTTCTTCATTCTGACGTCACGGGACGTCACGTGGCACGTAAGTGCTTCTATTCCATATGTTAAACCAATACCCATAGACGACGTGTATATAGGCATTGTTGCTGCTAAACTGGGCATAACCCTCAAGAATTGTCCAGGTTTAGTGAGACAAATGCCCGGATTAGTGTCACATACTGCTGTTGATATGCACTTTAAGTCAATTCTTGGATTCCATTTAATGACTTCGCCAGAATCTTTACTAGCAACCTGGAATCTTTATAAAAAAAAAGAAAGAAAATCGCAAGAAATCGCATAAATTAGGAAAGCATTTTCAGCAGTGAAATACTGAAATTTATCCTTTCAATAAAATTGATATTTTCACAGTTGTTATTTTCACAGTGAATATAACAAAAGTGAAAATAACAACGGAAACTGTCGTAAAATTCATCCGCGATAAATATGACCACCTTTGTTTTACGTAATAAAAAATACTTTATCGTGTTTTTCCTTGAATATTAAAATGAAATTTAAATCAAAGGTGTTTTATTGTTCAAATGTATTTATTTCTATATACTTTTCATTTTTCTTAAGGTGCTATTTGTGTGTGTGGGGGGGGGGGGGTGTAATATTATTTTGAACGTTCAGTACAAGTTGGGTTGGAAATGGTTAGACCGAAAGGAAAACGTAAGAAAATGTAATAAACGGAAAATTCAATGTTATGTTGTTGGATATTGAATTTATTTCACGAGTGAGACGGGATTTTTTTCATATTTTCACGAGTGCGAAAAAACAAATCCCGTCTCACTCGTGAAACAAACTCATTATCCATAAACGTTGAATATACTATATATATGTATATATATATATATATATATATATATATATATATATATATATGTGTGTGTGTGTGTGTGTGTGTGTGTGTGTGTGTGTGTGTGTGTCTGTGTGTATGTGTGTGTGTGTGTGTGTGTGTCTGTGTGTGTGTATATATATATATGTGTGTGTGTGTGTGTGTGTGTGTGTGTGTGTGTATATATATGTGTGTGTGTGTGTGTAATTCAAGTGTGTGATGATATGCTATGGCATTGATTTATTAATGTAGAGCGCGTCCCTACTCCATTCAGAAAGCACGTTATGAGGATGGTCAGACGTAATGATAGTTGGGTTTTATGTATAAAAGATTTTTCATATCAGGGCGGAATCATATATAGATAAAAATATTGTTGCAAAATACATATATATATACAGTATTTCTAAACAGAAAATGAAAGTTGTATATCAACGAACTGTTTTATGTGTCAGCTGTTATAAGTAAAGAACCCGATCAGTGGTCAACCTTATAAGTCTTACCAAGAATACAAAATTAAGAGTAGGGTAAACATGGACCCCTAGACAAACCAAAGGCGACTAGTAGAAGTAAACATCCCCTGTTGACCGGTAACATCCGCCGTAAGCTCTATATCTTGACCAGGTAAATACAGTAATCCATAATCAAAATCACCGGTCGCGGGTAGCTCAGTGGTTAGAGCGTTCACTTCGTAACAGGGAGGTCGTGAGTTCGAGCCCCGCTCGTGCCATGGCCGCGTCAAACCTAAGACGAAAAATGGGTCGCCAAACGCTCGGCATTTTGAAGTGAGAATCACGGGTCTTTCGGATATGACCTTAAAAATGGAGGTCCCGTTAAAGAACCCTCATTGCTGCGGCCCTGAGCGCTAAGCATAGGTCTAAAATTGTGGTACTTCACCTACAATATGAGTGAAAAATTCTCGACGGGACGTAAAACAAACAAAACAATCAATCAAACCATAGTCAAAATCAGCATGTAAAGAACGCCCTAACAATTGATATAAAACACGTCAGACAGCATGACCCAATGATAGTTTGTATTTGCAATTTAGATGTTAATTTGATATATGGTTACTATTAACAAGACCTTTAACATCAATTTATTTGTCAATAGCTTGTCTCGATTTGAAAATTGATCATACCAGAAGCTGCTATCACGTATTGAATGAGTTGAGAGACATGAACACCATATGCAGGTGAAAATGGAAAATTGCTGCATGGGAAGTAGACGACGGAGAATATGAAGTCATCTCATATGTCATAAAGTTCAATTGTTAGTTTACAGTTTAATTATGTCTATGTTCAATTAAAATATCCAAAACTGAAGCAGATATTGGGGGAAATGTCGACAAAGCGTCACTTACATCAGTATATTGTAAATTAGGCTTACACAAGAACTTAACAAAAGCAATAGATGATAAGTACACGAAAAATGGTAACAAAGTTTACAGTCTCTATTCATATGTTATACATAGAAGTATGGAGACTTGGTAAAATTGTACGATCTTGAAGGCTCTGTTGATATTTTTGGAATTTTATTTATGTCGTGTTTATAATAATGTTAGAAAACGGAGTTGTTATGTTGAACTACGTGTATTCAATGGAAACCATTTGTTGAGTCCACAGAATATCGGCATGTAGATAATGCAGCTTGCAATCATTTATCATCAACAATGAGCGTAGGCCATGCAACGTTTGATCCAATAATTCACCTTTTCAAATCGCGCATAGCAACAAAACAGATTTTTGAAAAATACAAGTCGCATTTATCATTAGATTTACCAAGCTGCAACGTGACTGGCACTGACGGAAATGTAGTAAGTGAAAACTGACATGTCAGGAAATGGCCTACTGCATTTACTGAAACAAACAAGTAAAAATGTTGTCAAGCTCACATATATGAATAACATCTTCTGATGAACAACGTTTTATACTCTACTCCAATGTCAGTATATTTGCTGAAGCATCTCTAAATTTAATGATGACAAATATTATATAGTCACTAACAAATTTACGCATCCTTTTCTCAGCCTTTGCATTTACAAGAGAGTTAACCCAGATGTTAATATAAATAAAATAAATGAAATAATAACCGTGTGTGGTACGCTACTGTTTTCAAAGTTGACTTCATCTAATTAGATAATAGAATGCTTTGTTTAGTTTGTTAAACGAGGTATGAAGGTTGCAAACATTGCAATTTTTCTGTAATGCGTGCGTCCTTCATTCCAAAGAAAGACATTTATTATAATGTTTATGCAATTCTGCATTTTTTTTTTTTAAAATATGAATACTTTAAAGTAAAAACAGATATTATTGACCTGCAAGTTATTTAAACATAACAGCTGAAAATCACTTGAACTTTCTTGTCTCCATATTTAGTAATGATTTCCATATTTGGACGATGGTAAAATAAAATAACCCAAGGACAAACTATAAACCGTCGTATAATATAGGTAAGCATTCTTTATTATTCTGATTGGTTGATTAATTAATTAACTTCATGCTAGAGAATTTTTTTTCACTCATATGGAGACGTCGCCATTGCCGGTGAAGGGTAAATGTAGGCCTATGCTCGGCGCTTATGGCCTTTGAGCAGGGAGGGATCTTTTATGTGCCACACCTGTTGTGACACGGGACCTCGGTTTTTACGGTCTCGTCCGAAGGACCGCCCCATTTAGTCGCCTCTTATTATTATATTATAATCAATCAATCAATCTGTTTCCGTACAAAGTAAAAATAGATTGTATCCCCAATACGAAAAAAAAATGAATCTTACAAAATTACAAAGCTTTGTCAAATACAAGAAACTGATTTTGAGTCGAAGGGAAAATAACAAAGAGCCACAACGCACACCTGAGTCGATTTAGTCCTACTATTCTTCAGAAGAGTTTGCAAAGATCTTTTCGCTAATCCCATGACAAATTTCAATCCCATATTATGACCCCAAACCATCCCATGGAATCGTTACTTAAACAACATGGGAATGCAGCAATATGACTAGCATGGCCTTGCTGTTCTGGATATGACAAACTTTCATCTACCCTCCCAGAGGATGCTTCAAAATTAAGAACTATTAATCATTACGGACACTTTCACATATGTTTTGTCTTTTTTTTTTTTTGGTCCTGTAGTTGTTAGGAAGAAGATTTTTAAAAGATGCCACCATATTATCTTATTATCTCCCCTTTGAAAAGGACATGATCCTTGATAAGGACAAATTTAAATCCCCATTATCCAAGGATGCTTTAAACCAGGTGTGATTAAGAATGAATAAACCAGGTGTGATTAAGAATGACACCGTGGTTCTAAAGTGAAAACGTGAAAAGTTTATGGACAGACAATTGACAGACGGACAACAGGTAATCAGAGAAGATCACTTGAGCTTATGGTTCAGGTGAGCTAAAAAGGCAAAGGTTCTTATTAACTTGATGGAAATGTCTGTAATTAATTGCAACAATGAATATGTGGATCTTTCTACCTTTACTGATGTCCCATCAATTTTTAATCAAATATGCAGACCTTTCTGCTTTTAATGATTACTCTCTAATTTATTGGTTTAATAAATACAGAGATAGTATCATAAAATATGGATGTCTCTAATGCCCAAAGCTAAAACTTCCCTCAATAATTCAAAAATACCAATGTAAAGTTGATTTTTAAAAAGTTGCTGCGCAAGCCAAATGTGGTAAAACATTTACATTCACGTGGTTTTTGTCAAACAATTTTATTGTTATAGGCCTTCTGATATCAGCAAAATTATATCTCTTGTGGCATGTCAACAACTGTCACACTTATTCAAAGGATGGAGCCATTATATTGGCATTGATGCAGATATTTGCATTAAGACTTGTTGCATAATCCTGATTAGATCAATGGCTGATACTTGTTATGCCAATGTCTGATGCCCGCATATAGCTCCACTATTCAGCATCAGCTAAAGCAGTATTGTAGGAGGTTTTAAGCCTGAATTGAAAGTCTCAATTATGTTCTAATTCTACCAGTCTCAACCAAACATAAATTATTTATATCCTAATTCACAAATCAAAACAAAAACGCCAATATTATGAGTAGTAGCTCCAAGACCTGCGCATTTTGTTGAACACATTGCTCGACGTTCAATAAAGTGCTTAACATTTACTATAATTATACAATGTAACCAACACAAAAACCGTGGGAGGGGAGGGGACGTATTGTGAGTGAAATGCACGCAGTCTTGAGCTACTGGTCATACAGGTATTCTTACTCGCCCGGGTAAAAATAGAAAAACGTGTTTGAAAAGAAAACCGTATGATTTCTAATTTTAGATTTTCTCAACCTGTGATAGACATATTTTTAATCTGCCGACTCCATTCTGTTGTTCTTTGGATGTGTGTTTTTTGTTTTCTTTGTTTTTTAAGGAGATTATTTTAAACATTATTTGAATTTTGATCAGAAGTTGG